>LOEQ01002759.1:297621-310463 GCA_001685075.1 Bramus lutescens
ATTTTTAATAATAAAAAAATTAATAAAGAAAAAAAGGACTTTGTGTATGAGGGATGTCTTTATTAATATCACTTTTTGGGGTAACTGTATTGTTTTGTCTTTACTAATAATCACTTTTTGGGGTAACTATTGTTTTTCTAATAGGCCAATGTTCTGAGAAAGACTCTAGATGGGAATGGCTTGCCTTACAATGACAGACATGGAGGCAACCTCCACATCTCCTGTACATCAGAATGGTGATATTCCTGGAAATGCTAATTCTGTGAAGCAGATAGATTCAGTCCTTCAAGTGTATCTGTACCATTCTCTTGGGAAAGCTGAAGGAGACTATCTGAAGTTTCCAATTGGAGAGTATGTTGCAGAAGAAATTTGTGTGGCTGCTTCTAAAGCTTGTGGTAGGTATTAAAAATCATCTTTTCTTATTTATAGGTTATTATTTTAATTGTTACTCTAATACAATTTACATCTGTAATTTATTATGGCTACTAGCTGTGTGTTCTTATGCATAACAATTAGAATAACATAGAATTTAAGGTGATTGCCATAGAGTGCCTGCAAATGTTTTGAGATCATAGTAGGTAACTAAAGAATCTTGTCATGGAATATTTGATAAGTCAATCTTTTTTTTTTTTTAAAGTGATGTAGGGTTTGCTATGTAGCCCAAGCTGGTCAGGAACTGACTGTTATATAGCCCAGTCTGGCCTTGAATCTACCTGTTGTTTCAGTCTTAAAATCTGGGATTACAGATATGAGTTGTCATCTCCAGCTTTATTTGTAAATTCTGAAAGTACATCCTGAGCAAATTGTGGAAGTAGACTATTAGTTTGTTGAAATATGTATTTGGGTAAAATTCTTATTTATTTACTTTTATTTTGTGTGTGTGTGTGTGTGTGTGTGTGTATTTTGCCTGCATGTCTGTCTGTGTACCATTTGTGTGCCTAGAGTGGAGGTCGCAAGAGGGTGTGTTACAGATGGTTGTAAGCTGCCACCCAGGTCCTTCTCAAGGGCATTCAGTACTCTTAATAGCTAAGCCATCTCTGGATATAATTATTGATTAAATATTTTATAGCTTTAGGCATTAGATCATTTTCTTTTCAGCTCCTGAAGTTCTCTACCAACCCCATATATACCCCCCGCCCTGTTTTTTCCAGTGTGCCTTGAAATCATTTTTATCTTGAAACTCAATAAAACATTTATCTTAGTCAGTGTTCTCTTGCTGTGAAGAGACACCATGACCACAGCAACTTTTAGAAAAGAAAGCATTTAATTAGGGCTTACTTACAGTTTCAGAGGTTTAGTCCACTGTCATCAAGATATCACGGAAGGAGCATGGCAGCACCCAGACAGACATGGTGTTGGAGAAGTAGCTGAGAGTTCTACATCCAAATCTGCAGGAAACAAGAGCTCTGGGCCTGGCATACTTCTCCAACAGGGCCACACCTCCTGATCCTTTCAAATAGTGCTACTCTGTGGTGACCAAGCATTCAAATTTGTGAGCCTATAGGAGCCGTTCTTATTCAGACTACTGAAACAATTCACCTTTTTATGGCCTGTCCAAAACTATAGAACTAATAAATTTTACAGGACTACTAAGATTATTTAAGAAACATTATGGTTTTTTAATTAAATGTTCTTTTAATAAAAGACTAGTTGATGTTTTATTTTTAAGTAATAGTAATGTGATTGTGGTGCTACAGGCAAATTAAATATCTAATAATCATAAAATACTAACACTAATTTGTTTGTATGTATTAATGTTATGTAACATTAACAGTAATTTATTAAACTTAGTTAACAATATAAATGAGGTTAGCTGTTTAGTTAGAGTAGCCATTAAATGGAGAGGAAATCCCAATTTTCACTGAGCCTGGAGCCAGATTGGTGTCCAGCAAACCCCATCTATCCTCCCATTTCCATCCCCCATAGTGCTCGGGTTATAAGCAAGCATCTAGCCACCCCAGCTTTTTCTATGAGTTCTGGGAATTTGAACTCAGGTCCTGTGACTATGAAGGAAGTACCTTTACCCATGAGCCATCTCTTCAGCTCTCTAAGAAAGTTATATTAGGAATTTAAAAATAGCTGTGTTCTTTTAAAACTGTTTCTTTTAAAGGTTTAAAGATGTTTTTACACAGGGCTGTGGCTGCAGCTCAGTTGTAAAGCTCCAAGGCCCTGAGTTGAAGACTAGCAACACTCATATAAATACACACATTTAAATATAAAATTCTTGTATTTCATTTTGGTGGCAGTTTTACCTTAGTCCATATTAAAGGTCAGATAAAATGCTTAGCCTGTTCAGTATCATAGATAATTTATTGTTTATCAGATTCAGGATATAAGTGAAAAAGCATAAGCACCTAAAGTGTAAGTATCATTCTATTCTATTTTCTCTATATATCATTTACAATCTTAGATACCAGTGAATAAGGATAAAATGTGTAGCAAAACCCATTATACTTCAGTAATATAGTTGTAGTAAATGAGTGGAGACTGAGAACAATAGAACAATGAAGAAGAAAAGACTAGATTACATAGGCCGTCTCAGAGATTTTGTCTTTGATGAACCCTTTTTTCTTTCTTGACACAAATTTAAAGGTAAGTTTATAGAATTTTTATACTTTCTTCATAGCTTTGTTTTAGAGGAAGTAGGTTGCTTCCCTTTTTCATGTTTAACACCTACCCATCCTCCCAAAGCTACTAGTAGTACTTAACAATAAACATATTGATGTGGAGAGATGGCTCAGTAGTTGAGAGCACTGTTGTCCTTGCTTTGGTGCCCACAGCAACCCATAGTTCCCTGTAAGCCACTGCCCTCTCTGACCTTCAAGAGCACCAGGCACACTTGGTGCAAAATATACATGAAGACAAAACACTCATGAACATACAAATTCCTTTAAAATCTAAAAAAGAGATATAAAGACTACATAATAAAATAATTAAAATGTTTAATTTTTAGTTTAAATTTGTAAGTATTCTATGAAAATATGCTTTTGCTGGATTTAGTGGTACACGTCTTTAATCCCAGCAGTGGGAAGACAGAAGCAGTAGGATCTCTGTGAGTTCCAGGACAGTCAGAGCCAGAGCTCTGTAATGATACCCTGACTTGGACTTAAAGCAGATATACAGATACACACACACACTGACACAAACACGTGTGATGTGTGTGTGTGCTTTAAGTTCAACAAAATCTTGTTTTACTTTGTTGAAATGCAGTGTGCTTAGATGTTCGTTGTCCTGATGCCATTGCTATACAGCTTGGATTACTGTGACTTGGTAGTTAAGTTAACGTGTATTATTTGCAGTGTTGGAGCTTGAACCCAGTACCTGGCATATGCTGCTCAGGTGCTCCTAACACTGAACTGTTGATAGCCCTGTAGCATGTTTTGTAAATAGGAAGTATGGGTTATTAAACTTTGCTGTTCTTTTTTATAAGATTATTTGGCACTTTTAGCCCCTTTGTTTTTTCCTCGTGAATTTTGTGATTAATTTGTTGTTTCTACATAAAGGATAGCTGAGAATTCAGTAGTGATTGCATTATATATATTTAGATTGAGGGAACATTGCTATCATTTTTTAATGTTACAATTTTACAAAATTATTTTTAACTAAAAATTTACACAATATATTTTAATCATTCTTTCCCCTCCCAAGTTCCTCGCAACTTCATATTCTTCCTCTTTGTGCTGGGATTTGGTCTAGTTTCAAGTTGTAGAGCAAGTGTTGCAACTCTTATGCGCTCATAGGAAGTTGGTGTTTCTTAGCCTTAACAGCAACTGGAGTTGAAGATCCCAGACAGGCTTAGGTGTTGGGATTTTGTGGCCCTTGACATTGGCCAGTAATACAACTTTGAGGCTGGGGTATCTGAGACCCCTGTCCTAACAGTTTGACAGGTCTCCAGAAGGCGCCCAGTGTCATGGGCCTGCAGTTTCTCTTCTCTGACTCCGTACAGAATTCGTTTATCTTGAGCCTCAGGCTCTTTATTCTCTGTGTACTTCCACTGTCTCCTTTGCCATGTTTGTTCTCTTGCGCTGTTCTTCTGCCTTTTCTTCAGCTCTCAAGCATTTGGTATGGTGTTGGTTTCTACTGCTGAATTCACCAATGCTAAGCTGTCGCCACTGCCGCTCTGCTGTTGCTCTTTTGCCTCTGTCACTTCTTGTTGCCAGCTCAACCCACAGGCAATAAAGGGCCATTCAAGAGAGTCTTTCATCAGGCCTAATGTTAAAATATAGGGGAGGCCGAACAGGATTAGTCTCTTAGCTGGTCCTTTTGGTACAGCTAAGAGTGTTTGAACCAGTCACAGAAAACCTTGCGTGTAACCGAAGGTCTGTCCTTTCACCAGCCACAGCACTGTCCCTTTGTCAGACCAAGGGAAGTGTTTGCTCTGGCCTGGTGGGAATGGTTGCACGATCATCCTCAGTGCACCAGGGCTTATGATAGGAAAAGTCCAGCACAGCCTTCTGAAATAGTGCTGGCTGAGACCACTTCAAGAGCTGGAACAAGTAACTGTGTAGTTTTCTTAAGGAGTCCATGGAGTGCTCAGCATGGCCAGTGTTGGCCAAGGGTAGTTCAGATGGTTGCTTGTCTGACTTTTTGTTAAAGGCAGCCAGGGCAGGAAGAGAAAGTCTAACGGCTGCCAATTAGGAAGTCAGATTGCCCTATTCTCCAATATGTACTCATTTACAGGAAAAGGAGTGTGAGAGGAAAGGCATAGAGTAAGAACTCAAAGGCCTTATCCTTGACACAGCTAGTGAGTTTAACAGTGCTTAACATATTCTCAGTACCTCAGAGGTGGGTGGCCGCTCATCTGCCTTGAGTGATTAATTCTAACATTTGTGAAACTAAATTTTCCTTTTAATGTTCTACTTAGTATATTGTAGCCAGAGAAGGTAACTTTGGATGATTTTAACTTTATGGATTTACTGATGGTAGTTTTGAGACTATATAAACCCGAAGGGTATTTCACATGCACTTAAAGATGTGTGTTCTGTGTGTGGGCAAAGCTTTTTATATGTCTGTTCCAGCTAGTTGATCTGTAGTGTCATTTAAGGTCTTCCTTTTTGTTCTTTGTAGCTATTCTGTCCATTAGTGAGAAGAGTATATTGAATTTGCGAGCTACTATCATTGAGTTGTCTTATTTTCCCCTTTACATCTGGCCTCCAAACATGCAGGAAAGCACATCCATGCACCCAAACATACATGTAAAAGCCCACCCTACCACAAACACTCAGAAGCATACTGCACACACAGTCTTACAGATCAGTGAATATGAATTAGCTTTTTGCATTTTGTGTAAGTGCCCTGTCTGAAAAAACCATGGCATTGTCTTATTCTTCAAAATCTCATAATGTAAGAATAGTGATTGCAATCATATTCAGATGTTTACATTTAAATCCAGTGCTAGTTTTTAAGTTAAGATTCTCTTCTCAGCGTTTTTCTGTATAAAATGTCAGGTGTTTTATGGCCTCTTCTGGGACAGTTTCACCTCCTGCTTGGCCATGTATGCCCTGAACATTAAGTTCACAGAACATGGTTAGAGGGTGAAGGAGGCATGCACTTTCTGTCATGAGAGATATGGATTCAGAGGTGTGTGTTGTGGCTCATTCGAATTTGAATATTTGAGTTCAAATTCAAATATTGATATTTGAATTTCCAACTTTAAAGCATTTCTTAATCTAAAATCAACACTCAAAATAGCTTTTTTGTGTAACAACTTTGTCAAAGTATTTGAGTGGCATTATTTCCTGCTCCATTGTGCTCTTGTGGTAGTTTATATAGTTTATCATTTATTGTAGCTTAAAGTTCATTTACAGAGTGAACCCTTTCCCTCCTCTTAGCTGTAAAGTTTTCCTAATCCCCCACTCCAACTCTCCCATTTTTACACAAGATTTTCTATTTAATGAGTCCCTTTTGTTTTTGTTTTAAAGATAGGGTCTTACCAGGTAACCCTGACTGGTCTGGAACTTGGTATGTAAACCAAGATGGCTTTGCCTGCAGAGATCTGCCTGCCTCTACCTCCTTAGTGCTAGAATTTAAAGATGCATACCATCATGCCAGGCCTTAAGGAATCCTTTTAAACAACACAGTTTCTTCTGCTTTGTTTGTCTTTTCGTCCCATCCTGGTAAGCAGGGAAATAATCTCTTGTGAATGTTCAGATTTTTTTATGTTGTTACATACTACTTATATATTCTGTACAACTTTAGGATTTTTGTTTGTTTTTGGTTTTGTGAGACAGGGTTTCTCTGTAGCTTTGGGGCCTGTCCTGGAACTAACTCTTGTAGACCAGGCTGGCCTTGAACTCAGGGATCCACCAGCCTCTGCCTCCTGAGTTGTGCACCACCACTGCCCGGCTCACAACTTTAGGATTTTGAGGTAATTTTAGGAAATTGATACTGTAATGTGCACCTTGTTTTTCCTTAAAAAAAAATTGAGAAAAAGCTACTTAGCCAGTGACTTTTATTTCCATTGTTTTGTCGAACTTCCTAACAGTCCAAAGCATGGGCCATACTGCCGTAGGTTTCCTTCTGCCTACAATTTCTATCTTAACTTTGTTACTACCACACTGCTCCTTTAAGAGTACAATACGAGAAAGTTCTAGGTTGCAGTGTTTAAACATTTTATAAATTCCTCAAACTAGGACTCCTTTCTCAAAAGCTATACCAGTTTGTATTTCTAGCAAAATCATAACAGCTACAATTCATGGTGCTGCTCACCGCAGAAGTCTCGATTTTACTGAATGTTTAAAGTGCTGGCATGTAGGATTCATTTGTGTTTCCATCAAGATTAGGAATTGCCTCTTGTTAGTCATGTGGATATGCTTTACTAGGAATAATGTTTTCATTTTGTAAATCATGAATAGTTCAAGTAATGTTTTATGCATAGGAATAAAGTACAAACCAGTGTGCTTTTAGAATGTATTATTTTGCCATTTTACTTTAGATTTTTTTAATTTATTTACTTATTATTTATACAGTGTTCTGTCTGCACGCCAGAAGAGGGAACCAGATCGAATTACAGATGGTTGTGAGCCACCATATGGTTGCTGGGAATTGAACTCAGGACCTCTAGAAGAACAGCCAGTGCTCTTAACCTCTGAGCCATTTCTCCAGCCCCTACTTTAGATTTCTATAATGATATTTTGATATATTACGTTAATAGAATTTTCTTTTGTTTCCTTTACTTGTTTTCTATTTTGTTTGTTTTTTTGAGACAGGGTTTCTTTATGTAACCCTGGCTGGCCTGGAACTTATAGATCCACCTGTGTTTGCTGGGTTTTAAAGGTAACATATGCCACCATTGCCTGATAGAATTTTCTAATTTAGCTTCATCTGGAATCCTATGATAAATGAACAGTGAACTTTGTTGTGATTTTTTAACAATTTATAGATTAGGTTTGTTAGTACTCTGCTGAGAGGACGAGCTCTCAGCAGGTCAGAGAGACTGGAGAAGGAGGTGTGGCGTCAGCGAAACTGCATATACATAGGAGACTGACTACTCATTTTATAATTCTTTCTGCTGCTTGTTCTGTTTCTTTATTTTTTTCTTTAGCCCTTTTATGCCACCCAAGACAAAGATTTCTATGCAAGAAAAGATTACCTCACAACTACAGGTTATGTATTTTCCAAGAACAAATTAAAATCTTTACCTAAGAAGAAATCACATTAAGAGTTTTTCCTTAGAAGCCTACAAGTAGTTAAACATTTTTCTTTGTATTAATTTTCCCACCATGACATTTTTATTCTTTTATAATTGATTAACAAAGTTTTAAGCAAACCAGGTATATTCAGGTTTCTTTGTACTGGCAGGCTGCTGTTCTTGTGGTTTCAGCGTAGCAGATTCCTGTTCTATTTCTATTCTACAGAATTTTATAAACAAGTAGTCAGCTAACCATCTATTTTTCTTTACACACAATTGAATCATTTAATTTCCTTTCACAATTTTGTTTTTTCCAAGGTGCATACCAAAACCTGTGATTAATTCTGCAAGCTACATGACCAAGAAACTCAGGCCTAACCTTGGGTGTAATTGCTTTTTTTGATCGCCAGTCTATTTTTCCACAGGTGAATGTTGTTGTTTGTTTTTATCTTTACTCTTTTGGTTTTTTTACTCTTTGGGGGCCTGCCACCAGCTTCCAAATAAATCACATGGAGACTAATTCTTACTTATTAATGCTTGGCCTTAGCTTGACTTGTTTCTTGCCAGCTTTTCTTAACTTTAAATTATCCTTAATACCTATTGCCTCTGGGCATTTTCTTTTCTTCTGTATTTTTACTCTTTCTCCGTGGCTTGCTGTGTAGCTGGGTGTCTGGCTCCCTATGTCCTTCTCCCCTTTGTCTTTTACTCCTCTTCCTCATTTCTCCTTCTATTTATGCTCTCTGCCAGTCCTGACTATCCTTGCTCTTTTCTCACTATTGGCCGTTCAGCGCTTTATTAGACCATCAGGTGTTTTAGACAAGCAAAGAATCATAGCTTCACAGAGTTAAACAAAAGTCACACATGTTAAAACAATACTCCACAACAGTAGAATTTATGGGTCTGTAATGTGTGAAACTTCCTTGTTCTTATTTTTCATCTTCTGCAAATTTCATATCTAACAAAGGAGAAAGTAACTTTTAACCTATTTTTGTCTTTTCTGTATCTCTTGTTGGAGCAATTGGCAGAATAACTTATACCATTTCCCTATTCATCTTTATTGTCTTAACCACCTGTATCTTTTAGGCTGACCCAGAAAGTTCAGTTGAATCATTGGTTTTCATCTAAGATCTAATAAAAACCGTCTTCATTATGATCTGCAAGTAAGTTGCCCAGTGAGGAATGGGATCTTCCCAAGAAACAGTCACAATTACTAGATACAGTGGGATCCTTTCACATAGGAATCAAACCATGCCACATAGAGCAGGAACATGACCGCTTAAGCAGGAGGAAGCACAGGAGAAGCAAGGGGCATTCTGGAGACAGTCTCCCCAGGGCCTAGTCTCTCCAGGGTTCGCTCATCTATAGCTTTGCTGTTAGCTGAATTGAACTCCATAAGCGCCATTGCTGACTACATCTCTGATATGGCCCCCGACAGTACTGCCAAACTATCACTTTTTAATATGTCTGTCTGCAAGCATAATCTCCTAAACGTAAAATGTGCCGCTTCTCTGTCGTACTGGATGGCATTGCTTTTGGTTTCAGGTTGCACTTACATGTAACTTGAACTGGATTTGTTTTTTTTTCTTTCCTTAATTTTCCTTTTATTCTCATCCACCTTTATGTTCCATTGAAAAATGTAGGTAGGGGCTGGAAAGATGGCTCAGTTATTAAGAACACTGACTGCTCTTCCAGAGGACCAGGGTTCAACTCCCAGCACCCACATACATCTCACAGCTGTTTGTAGCTCAGTTCCAGAGGTTCTAATACCCTCATACAGACATACATGTAGGAAAACACCAATGTTCAGAAAATTAAAATAAATAAAAAAGAAAATTAGGTAGATTATTTATCTTTAGTATTTAATTTTTTGTTTAATATTTTTACATCTTTAAGTTATAATTTTCTGCAAATTACGCATCTTTTCAAATTTATTAGTGTAATGTTAATCTAACACTTTGTCTTGTAATTAGATTTTAATTATGCCGTTTAAAAATTGCTTGTGCCTATTTTTATTCTTTGTCAGATTGACAATGGCTTGTTATGTTAATTTTGTTAATTATTAAAGAAAATAAACATTTGATATTTTTATTTAATCTGCTTTATTAACTTTCACTTTTAAGACGTGTGTATGTTTGTGTGTGTGTTTGTGTAGGTGTGCTCATGCACTCGCGTGTGCACTCATGTTTGCAGGTGCTTGAGAGGGTCAGAGACATCAGATCTTGCTGGAGCTAGAGTTAAGGTGGTTTTGAGCTACCCAGTCTGAGTGCTAGCACGTATCTTGGGTCCTTTGCAAGCATGGTATGCACTCATCATCATCATCATCATCATCATTGGGTTTCGAGACAGTTTCTCTGTGCAGTCCTGGCTGTCCAAGAACTCACTTTGTAGACCAGACTGGCCTTGAACTAAGACATCCACCTGCCTTTGCCCCCCAAGTGCTGGGATTAAAGTGTGCACCGCCGCCACCACCTAGTTTACAGTATATACTCTCAACTGATGAACTATTTCTAGCTTTCCTTCAGCCTTTTGTGTTTCTTAACAAATCTGCCCCCTAGTGTTTTTTTACTTTTCTGGTGCACTCATCCTAGACGTGCTTCCGCCATTGAGCCATGACACTACTTTGTACACCATCTGAAAAGGAGATGGCAGCAGGCTTCACAGGGGCTCAAGGTTAGCTTCAGCTGCATGAGGACTGCATGAGGCTCTGTTGAAAAAAGAAGAAAAGGCAGAAAAAGTATTTGGGTCTGGTGAGATGGTTCATTTGTCATTTAACTTTATGGGGCCCAGTGAGATGGCTCAGTTGGCTTTTAATATTTTTGTAAGCTTAAATAGTGCAATAGATATAATTATTATCATATTGTATAAAACTTATTTTAATATAAAAATGTTTTATTCCTTTAAATGTATCCAGTGGCTTGTTATTACCTCAGTGTTTGATAATCATTATCAATGAAAACATATACATATTCACATATTCATACAATGTATTTTTTCCAGGGGTTAGGAGGAACTTGGAAACTCTCTTTAGAAGACAATTAAAAGCTGGATAAAGTGTATTTTTTTATGTCCATGCAATATAGTGAAAGAGGTATTTTATTAAAAAATTAGTTTTAAGGTGTGTTTTCCCGCAGTAGTTCACCTGCTACTGAAGTTCCTGCTAACTGTGAGAGCTGTCACCAAGCCTCTATGACAGATCATGTGTTATGTGAATGCTGTTAGCTATCTGCAGTCAGTCCCTTATGCTTCAATTCTGTGTATCACATCAGGACAGATTATGCGTGCTATGTAAATGTTATCAGTCCCTTTTTGCTTCATTTCTAGGTATTACACCTGTGTATCATAATATGTTTGCTTTAATGAGTGAAACAGAAAGAATATGGTATCCACCCAACCATGTCTTCCACATAGATGAATCAACCAGGCATAATATACTCTACAGAATAAGGTACTTTATTATATTAAGTGATTTGTATGTTAATAAAAAGTCAAAATGGGAGAAATTGTTAGCTATGTAATGTGATAGCTATGATGTTTTCTTCTGTTGGGATGCCATTTTATTACTTGATTATAATTAAAGATTAAAAAGAACAGATTGTGTTTGGAATATTGATAGTTTCCCAGGAAAGGTAATGTGTGTGCAATAAAATACAAGCTTACATCTCTTCTTTACGAGTAAGTTTTTAAAGTTCAAAAAGTTTTTTGTTTGTAAGATAATTTATTTAGTGTTTTATGGCAATGTGCAATATCAATGTTGAGAAAATTAAATATCCAGATTTTTCTTTATAAAAGGGGATAACAAAGAAATAATTTTGATCTTACAGTTACAATTCTTTAAGTGCTTACATGTTACTTTTCTTATGATTTAATAAAATATTAAGAAGTCCCTGTAAAATATAAAGAATCTGATACATGTTACTCATCCTTAGTCTTATAGCTTGTGAAAAGCGTCAGAGTTCAAACTCAGACCTCGTTTGCTTCACAAACTGCTTTCTAACCGTTACCTTGCATGCCCCTCATTAAAGAGATAAGTCAAACCCAGGCTGCATGTGAGGCAGTGTAGCAACATCATTTGTACTTGATGAGCTCTTGATAAATGAGTTCATAAGTTCTTAATAAATTTTTATATTTCATTACTTATTTTCTTCTGTATAAAATATGTAGATGCATGTGCTTGAGTTTTCCTTTTTTAAGGTATAATTTTCACTGAGTGTAAGCATCATTTTTATGTAAAATTTTAGGTAAGACGTTAGTAAAAGAGTTCGGTGTCTAAAGAGTAAGCATGTGAATAGTGAGCATAAAGTAGTGGAGTGGCCTAGAGTGATGGATGGCTCAGTGGTTTAAAGCACTGGTACTCTTTCCAGAGGGCCCAGATTCCACTTATAGCACCCACATGGCAGCTCACAATGTCTGTAACTCCAGTTCCAGGGGATCTGATGCCCTCTTCTGGCCCATACACAAAATAAATATTAATAAGTCATTAAAAAAAGAAAAAAGCAATGGTATTCTTACATACAAGTGGCCAGTTGTAACAAAATAACAAAGCTTTTATAAAATAATTTTAAAGCTTTAACTATATGAGAATAATCTAAATGAGAAAAAATAAGAAACAATATGGGTATCAGAGTTTGCTTTCCTAGTGCTATGATATATACACCATGACCAAAAGAAACCTGGGTGAGGAAAGGGTTTATTTCATCCTACAGCTTACAGTCCATTATGAAAGGAAGTAAGGGAAGAAACTCAAAGGAGGAACCTGGAGTCAGGAACTGATGCAGAGGTCATAGAGAAAGTCTCCTTACTGCCTTGACTCCCTTTGGCTTTGTCAGCTATGTTTTTTAGACAACCTAGGCCCCACCTGCCCAAAGGTGGTACTATCCACAGTGGGCTGAGCCCTCTCACATCGATCATTAATCAGAAATTATTTGATTTCTACAAATCAGAAACTACAAACCAATCTTGTGGAGGCAATTCCTTAATTGACATTTCCTTTCCCAGATGACTAGCTTGTGTCAAGTTGACAAAAAAACATAACCAGGGTAAATTAGGTATTTAAGTTGAAAAATATGGAGAATTGTAGTAATGAGGGGAGCGGGCCCTGCTTTTTGTCCCGCCCAGCTCCCACACGGCTAGCTTATACCCCGAAATAACACACAAATTGTTTCATTTAAGCACTGCCTGGCCCATTATATCCAGCCTCTTCTTAGCTAACTCT
>LOEQ01002759.1:313068-329486 GCA_001685075.1 Bramus lutescens
TTCCCGAATGCTGGGATTAAAGACATGCGCCACTGCTGTCTGGCTTGAAATATTTTCTTATTAATTTAGTTTATTTTCCTGGGTTGCTAGAATAGCATGAACAGAAGTTAAAGAAAGCAAAGAAGTGGTGTCTAGTTCCTTTAGTCTGTTCCCAGTATGTCAGGCTAAGGACTTCCAGTGAGACTTGATAGCAACAGAGCAAAGAGCACAGCTTCATGGCTCCCATTTCCAGTCTTGTAAAATCTGTTAAGTCTATAAACAAAAAAAAAAACTGAAAAATAATCTCTTTGTGGATGTGGGATCATCAAGTTTTTTTCATCATGGTAAAAATGTATATAACACAGTTTTTAAAGCGTGCCATTTTTAGTTCAGCTCATTAATCACATTCACTACCAATCATAACTACCATCCATCTCCAGAACAGAGTTCATCTTCATACCCTTAAATGATAACTCTCCACTTCTCACCACCCTAACAGTTCACCATTCCTTGTGGGGTCAAAGGTTTGTTCATCTTAGTACTTGTGTATGCAGATGGCGTTATACAGTATTTGCCTTTTTTGTGTGTCTGGCTTATTTTACTTAGCACAATATCTTCAAGGTTGGCATTCCACTGTGGTGGCAGCTTTCTTATTTGTCTGGCCAATGCAGATCCAGAATTTCTTGGGTAAAATGCAGTTTTTCAAAAGGGGGAAGAACTTTTACGTTAATGAATTTGATGAAATATAATTTTGGTAGGCACATAATGTGCTTTTAAATAATTCTGGCTTAAGTAGTTTTGACATTTGAAACTGATTTGTAACTTTTTTCCAATGGTTATTTGTTGGTTAATTCATTAGTAGTTATTCCCACTAGTTTTCCATAAATTTATTTTCTTTTGGTTATGATTGTCATAGAATTTCCTGATGAGCAGAACTTAATTACCTATTGGTTTTATGTGGTAACAGAACAAACACGTGCTCTTACAGAGCAAATAGTTTTTCACAGATCTTAGTTAAGGAGAATAACTTGCCAGTTTCAAGTGTAAGGAAATATGTTTAAAATTGATCAAAAATAGGACTGGTGAGATGGTTCTGTGTGGAAAGGCACTTGCTTGCCAAGTTGATGACCTGAATTTGATCCTCAGTCCTCCGTGGGGGAAGGAGGGAGCCAATCCTGAAAGCCTTCATCTGCCCTGCACACGCATGCCTCAGCACTTGGACATGCTCCATTCATTCTTCATCTTCCCCTGCCTCCTCCTCCTCCTCCATGTGTGTGTACATATGTATGTAGAGACTAGGAGTTGACATCTGATCTTCTCAGTCATTTTCACCTTGTACCTTGAGGTGTGTGTCTTTCATTGCATCTAGAACTCGCCAGTTGGCTAGAATGGCTACTGTTAGGCTCCAGAGATGATCCTGTCTCCTCCTCAGCACTAGTGTGAGGGCAGGTGCCCCTGCACTTGACTTTTCATGTGGGTCCTGGGCTTGTACAGCAGGCACTTATGGCGCTGAGTCATCTTCCACCCTCCTAGTTTTCTCATTGCTTTACTTCTTATATGTTGACTTGTAATGTCATCATTTCTTGTAGCAGATCTTTGTTGTCATCTGTCTAAGCCGTATATTCTGAGTACAGCTTATTTTCTCCAGGCACATCTACTGTTTTTACTATCCTGGCAGAGAAAGAGACATGGTGAGACAAATGCTTTGGAAAATGAAACAAATTAAGACAAAAAATTTCTACTGCCTCTAGTATCAAGTCATTCAAGCCTGGTCTCAGGCAAACTACTCATTTAAATTTCTTTTTTTTCTTTCTTTTTTTTAAATATTTATTTATTATGTACACAGTGTTCGGCCTCCATGCCTGCAGGCCAGAAGAGGGCACTAGATCTCATTACAGATGGTTGTGAGCCACCATGTGGTTCCTGGGAATTGAACTCAGGACCTTTGGAAGAGCAGTCAGTGCTCTTAACCTCTGAGCCATCTCTCYAGTCCCTCGTTTAAATTTCTGAGTGTTCCCTGTACTTTCTTTTTGTCTCATTCTTTCTATGACTTTGTTCTGGTTTTTGTCCATCAACAATGTCTTCATCCTTTTAAAAAGAAATCACATGAAGTTTTAGTTCTTCCATGAAACCTACTAATTATACTAACCATATACAATTTTAACTGTCTCTAAGGTTCCTAAAGTAGCTGTTGTGTGGTACTTCATATTATATTACCTGGCATTGTAATGATCTGCTTTTCTGTTTACCTTCCAAGGAAAATTTTGGGGTTTTTTTTTTTTTGATGGCTTGAGACCAAATGTTGTGTTACTTTATGTTCCACAAGAACTCTAGTACAATGTCTTCAGAATTAATTAAAATCAGTATACATTTGATTAATATTTATTTTAGTTTAGGTATTTTTATGTTCTTGAAGTAAAACTTTAAAATATAAACTGAGATAGGCTGTGAACCCAACTTAAGTCAGTTTCTGTTTGTACATGAACCTTTCCCAATATTTTGTGGTGAAATGATTTACCACAAATAAAAGTAGAAGTTGATTTATGACTAAATGCATATTTTAGAAGTTAATTTATAAGCTATAACATAATTAAATGTGATAGTGAAACTTGAGACACTTCCTTACCATTTTTTTTCAGTGGCGGCATGATTTTGTGCATGGGTGGATAAAAGTGCCTGTGACCCACGAAACTCAGGAAGAGTGTCTTGGGATGGCAGTGCTAGATATGATGAGAATAGCCAAAGAAAAGGACCAAACTCCACTGGCTGTCTATAACTCTATCAGGTAATTTTCTTTTTATATCCATATATAAGTGTTAAGACTTAGATATTTTATATAATTTACTCGTATTTTCAGTGTTTACCCATACATTTTGGGTACATAATAAGAAATGGTGAGGCTTGGCCAAGGCTCAGTGGGTAGTAGTACTTACTGTGCAACCACAGCGACCTGAGTGCACATCTCCAGTGCCACGTGATGTTCTGATGTGATGATGCGCATCTGTAACTGCAGTGTTGGGCAGGTGGAGACAGATCTCAGGGTTGCAGCCAACACAGTGAGACAGGTCCAGGTTCAGTAAGGCACCGTATCTCATAAAATAAGGTAGATGTGGCTAGAGAGATGGCTTTCAGTTAAAGGTGCTTGCCACACCAGGCTGGTGACCTGAGTTTGATCCTGAAGCCCACATAAAGGTAGAAGGGAAAAAACTGACTCCACAGAGCTGTCCTCTGACCTCCAGGCAAGTGCTGTGGCAGCGGCCCCCACATAGACCGTTCACTTACCCACAGTGATGTTAAATAAAATTTTAATTAGGGTCTGGATAGATGGCTCAGCAATTACGAGCACTGGCTGTTTTTCCAGAGGACCCAGTTTGATTACTGGCACCTACATAATGGCTCACGACCAGTTGTAACCCCAGTCCAAGGGTATCTAATGTTTTCCTCTGGCCTCTGCAGGTACTTCATGAAGGTGAAGTACATGCAGGCAAAATACCAGTGCATACAGAATAATAAAATATTTTTTTAAATGAGAGGGGAGTGATAAAGATACCTACTTTGACTTCTGATCCCCACTTGAGGATGCACACAGCAAGTACACCAGCACACATAGGTGTCCTCTTCTGCATATACTGCACATACTCAGAAATTCAATAGAAAGTTGTGGAGGTGTTCTTTTTCTTAGCATAGCCCTCAGGAAGAAATTGAGTTGTACAGAATATTACAGGTATTCATTATTTTTTTACTTGTTTTGAAAAGACTAAGTTTAGAATATTGTAAGAAATATTTGAAGGGATAATTATAAAATTAATATGTTCTATTCTAAACTCTTTCATCACTCAGGATATTTGAGTATCAAATGAAGGGTTTTCGCATATGTATCAGATGGTGGTTACATCAGCTTTTTTCACTTGACTGTAGAACATGCTTATTGTGGGAAAAGGTAGGAATTAATCTCCTCAGTTTTGTTTTGCGTGTGCTCGTTATTTCTAGCTACAAAACATTCTTACCAAAGTGTGTTCGAGCAAAGATCCAAGACTATCATATTTTAACCCGGAAGCGAATAAGGTACAGATTTCGCAGATTCATTCAGCAGTTCAGTCAATGCAAAGCCACTGCCAGAAACCTGAAACTTAAGTATCTTATAAACTTGGAAACCCTACAGTCTGCCTTCTACACAGAGCAATTTGAAGTAAAAGAATCTGCAAGAGGTCCTTCAGGTGAGGAGATTTTTGCAACCATTATAATAACTGGAAACGGTGGAATTCAGTGGTCAAGAGGGAGACATAAAGAAAGTGAGACACTGGCAGAACAGGTAATCCTTAATGATACATTCTTGTTCTTTTATGTTAAGTACAATGCCTGTAAAAGCAAACTAAATTTATTTATTTTATTTATTAAATTATTTGAATATATACTTGATTTTTTTCTGCTGATAGGAATTTTATTTGTGTAAAGTCATCAAAGTTGTAACTGTAGTTCTTAAATGTTTTATTTAATTTTGTGACAAAATAATTAGTAATGACTTTATTACAGTTTCTGAAAAGGATTGAATTGTCTAAGTGATTTTAAGTTAACTTTGTTTCCTTTGTTCTTTCACTATCATTGATATTTAAGCACAGTCATAAAGCTAAATGAAAACTAACTGATTTCGATAATATAATTAGTCTTACTATATTTTCTTTGCAACGTTTAAGTTTTTCACATGTATCAGTGATATATAATGTTTGAGAGATTTAGTATTATATTTTTTTAACCACAGTTGATAGTTCTCCAATTTTCTGACAGTTGTTCTTTTTAATATTAAGTGGGTAAAGTTCTATATCACATGAAGTTCCTGTCATACTTAAGTGTTCTCATTTTTAAGCCAAAGCAAGATAGATAAACAATCATAGGATTCAGTTTTTAGGGCATGTAATCACATTTAATGTCTGTACATTGCTATCAAATCTCTTTAAAGAATTGTATCTCACCTTTTAATCCTTGTTTGAAATGGCATAATAACTGTTTAAATGCTCTTGATTGCAGGATTTACAGTTATATTGTGATTTTCCTGATATTATTGATGTCAGTATTAAGCAAGCAAACCAGGAATGCTCAAATGAAAGTAGAATTGTAACTATACATAAGCAAGATGGTAAAATTTTGGTAAGTTTGTATTATGCATAAGAAGTGGTGACATTTTAGAATTTTTCAGAACTATTTTAGAGTTACTTAGGTATTCTAGTTATAGTATGATCAAAAAATACCAGCCCAGCAAACATCTTATTGTGTGCAGATTTTTGTATGTATATCAACAATCTTATTACAAATATTTATGCATATTATAATAGAAAGACCCAGTTATTTGTTATCTTTTGCCAATTCTGGGTTGCACTTAATTTCCTCGTATTCAGACTTCAGCAGTCTGAGATTAGGTGAGAGGCGGGGAGGCCGGTGGAAACCTTCCTGTTACCCTTGGAATCATCATTTTCTTATGTTGAATCTGTTAATGTTTTGAATACCATATTTGTCTTGTTTTCCTTTATATATATCAACTGTAGTACCTGCTGGCATTCTCCTTGAGATTGTGGCAATTTAGAAATTTATTTAGGATTTTTGTTGTTTTATTTTGTTTTTATTTTTTCTGAGATAGGGTCTTACTAAGTAGCTTTGGCTGTCCTGGAGCTCATAGAGATCCACCTGCCTCTGCCTCCCAAGTGCTGAAATTAAAGGTGTGAGCCACTGTGTCCAGTTTAGGATATATATTTATATTTATATGATTTTGAATTTCCTTATCCAAGAACATAGTTCATTTTCTGTGTATTTAGAAAATATGTTGCATTGTACAAAAATATTTTGAAACTTTTGATGATCAAGTTTTTAGTTAAGTTTAACTCAACATACTGCATTTTTCTTATTGCTATAAGTTGAGCTTTATTTTTATATTATTCAATTATATTGACTATTTTGATATATGGAAATGCTTTTAAAATATATGTATGTGGTTTACTATTAGGTAAAGTGTCACATTTTTGACTGATTGAATGTTTATACATATGTATTTTAATAAAAATCACAGCATAGTTCCATATCCTAACATTTTAGTTTCTAGTACATGTATGTTAACCTGAGAAATATATAAAAATAAATGTTCATAATTATAATTAACTTTAACCTTTATATAGATTACATTTCTAATTGAGTCTAGCAGGGTCATTGCGGATTATAGTTAAATTATGGATGTTGAGTGACTGTAACTGAGAAGATGTGTTAAGCCCATATTTGGCAGGGTCCTAAGGATCAAGACAAGAATTTGCTAGATCAGGCTGGGTAATTGGAAGTTATAAAAGATTTGAACAACTAGAACTTGATTTATTTTAAATGATGTGGTTTCTTTTCTAATTAGGAAATAGAGCTTAGCTCGTTAAAAGAAGCCCTGTCATTTGTGTCCTTGATTGACGGCTATTACCGACTCACTGCAGACGCACACCATTATCTCTGTAAGGAGGTGGCCCCTCCGTCTGTGCTGGAGAACATGCACAGCAACTGCCATGGCCCCATCTCGTGAGTAATCACGTTCAAAAGGACATTTTGGGAACTGGCTTGGTGGGTAAGAGCACTTGATTTGCAAGCAGAAGGACCTGAGTTTGAATTTCAGGCATAGCTCTATGTGCCTGTGATTCTAATATTAAGGAACAGAGACAGGCACAGCCTGAGAGCTTTCGGGCCAGCCAGCCAGCTGAAAGCACCTGGTTCTTCTCTCATGGCAGGAAGACAGAATATAAAGGAAGAATTCTATGTATACAAGAAAACACTTGATATGTCCTGGTCTCCAGAGTGAGATGAATTTTTCTGAAGTAAATGTACAGTCCTCCTCCTCTGTAGATTCCACATTCTTGGTGTGATAAGCTGTTCATCTGAAATGGTATTTAAAAAATGATGTCTAGGGCTGTAGCTCAGTATTCAGTCACTCTCTAGCCCTGAAAGCAAACAAATTAAACCATTCTCCCATTATGTTGTACTGACTTTGAGATTCTGTGAAGGAGCCACAGTGCTAAATTTGAAATTTGACATTATTGTTGAGTCGTCCAACCTCTATTGAAGCTTAAACACAAAGTGTGCATTATACCTATATTTCAAGGTTAGTACTGTGCAGTGGAACTCCACAGTGCTGAATAGGTTCATTGTTTGGACATTCTCATTAAGCATAATTTGAATTTTGTATTTACTTATGTTTTAGTTTATTTACCTTTATATACCTACACGTGGCTAAGAATTTCTGTTCTAGTTTGCTTTCTGTTGCTGAGCAGAAGCAACTTGGGGAGAAAAAGGCTAATTGACTTACGCTTCCAGGTCATCACCTGTAGACTGGTTTTTCTGTGGGCACCAGCTCACAAATAACTAAGGGAACTTATTATTAATTATGTAAGCTCAGCCTTTGCTTCGTTTTTTTTTTTGAACTAGTTTTTATGATTTAATTAAGCCGTATTTTAATCTACTTACTTCCAT
This sequence comes from Bramus lutescens, assembly GCA_001685075.1. Taxonomy (NCBI): domain Eukaryota; kingdom Metazoa; phylum Chordata; class Mammalia; order Rodentia; family Cricetidae; genus Bramus; species Bramus lutescens. Next base: position 320,536 of record LOEQ01002759.1, read on the forward strand.
GAGGCTTGTACCTGTGTTCTGTACTACATGCCCTGTTTTTCTTCTTCCTCCCTATTCCCAGGTGACTCTTGTTGTTTCAGCTTGGTAATAAAAACATCAGGACAACTACTCCATGACCCACACCTTTGCAGACTTTCTTATTTTTATATAAATTACATCTTGCTTTCAAATTCTGCATCTTCAAATTTTGTGCAAATAGCAAGGTTTTTTGTTGTTTTGTTTTTTCATATGGCAATTTTTTTTTTTCAAGACAGAGTTTCTCTAACAGCTGTGATTGTCCTGGAATTCACTTTGTAGACCAGGGTGACCTCAAACTCACAGAGATATGCCTACTTCTGACTCCCTCGTGCTGAAATTAAAGGTGTGCGCCACCATGCCATGGTCCCACATAACAAATTTTAAGATTAGTATTTTCAGTCACTGCAAGTTAGAGCTCATACTGTTTTAAATATGGAAAGATAATTTTTGTAGTAGTACTTCTGTAATAGAAGAGACATGAGAAACAATTTATAATATCCTATCATCACTGTTAACTGAAGTTTTATGGGAGTATTTTTCTTAATTACTCATTTTCTAATCAGAAAGCATAACATTAAATGAACAAATTTTTGTGGTTTTACTGTGATTGTCATGTCTTATAATATAGTTGTCCATTGAATTGGTTTGAACTCATTGTAAAATAACTTGATAATTTGGTTTCTTTCCCTTGAAAAATAATTTATAAATATACATAATAGGGGAGTCTTCTGAAAACTCTTTTTGATTTGATTATTGTGGCCTTTTGTCATGGTTACATTGTGCATGCTGCTATTCACATTATTTCTTCTTAACTTTTAGAATGGATTTTGCCATTAGTAAACTAAAGAAGGCAGGGAACCAGACGGGACTGTATGTACTTCGGTGTAGCCCTAAGGACTTTAACAAATACTTTCTGACCTTTGCTGTTGAGGTTAGTGTGTCATATTTATTAATAGTAACATGTTGTGTAATCTGTATTTATCCATCATGAATTAGTTCATTTTTAATCCTCAGAATTATAGTTCTTGATATGGAAACTGGCACAATAATGCTTAGTATACCTTCATATACTATAAAATAATCTATATCATTTATATAAATATGTAAATGACATATAATGTCTTTTATTTAATACTGTATTTTTTATATTTGAGTGTTATGTGTGAGGTGATATTTCATTAAGTATACGTAAGTCTACTCACAAAATAAAAAACCAACCAAAATATTTACCAAATCGTAGAAGAAAATCAGTGAAAAGAACATTTTCTGATGACTAGCAGTGGTTACTAGCTGGAACAGCATAGAGCAGCAGAAACATGATAGTGCTTTCACCTTTCTAATTCTAATATATGTTTTAGATGTAAGAGTGCAATGAAACCTTGCTCTTAAATGCTTATGAACTTTGATCTCATTGAAGATTGTTTACTGTCTGTAGTTATCTTTAAAAATATATTAGCCAGTTAGGAGGTCTAAATCTTGAGAATATTTGTAGCAACATCCAGATTTATTTTACTTTTTGAAAATACAGAAAGTAGCCAGGCAGTGGTGGTGCGCGCCTTTAATCCCAGCACTTGGGAGGCAGAGGTTGGCAGATCTTTCTGAGTTCAAGGCCAGCCTTATCTACAGAGCTAGTTCCGGGACAGCCAAGGCTATACAGAGAAACCTTGTGAGAAAGAAAGGAAGGAAAGAAAGAAAAAAAAAGTTGTTGCTGTTATCACTCAATTATTTTCATAAAAGCAACTACCTTGTACTCAGCACATGTAGTGAAGGAACTGTCTACTGAAGCAGGAGGTGTATCTCGTCACTTTACCAGTATATACACCAGCAGGTCTAGCTTTAGAGTATCTTCTCATAACATGACTCTCTATGGCAATAAATTATTAACTCAATATACACAAATATTTTTGTTTAACATGTGTGCCTAAGAGTAATAAGGAATTAAGGATCATATGAAACAAGCCTATGTTTCAGAAACTAATCTGAAAAACAATTAAAAAAACTTATCTGGAAAACAAAAATTTTAAACTATACTAAAAGTACTCAATTAAGCATTGTGATTAGCATAGACAGTATTGGGAAAGGTCTTATTTATTCAGAAAGATCTTTAGAATCCAAAAGACAGGAGATTGCCTTGCAGAACTAACAGTTATTTAATAAATGGCTCAAAGTAGGAAGAATACAGTAATAAAAAGCATGTCAAATTGTTAAGATGAGTGAAGTATTTCATAGTTTATTATATAAGACAAATGTTTTCAGATAAAAAAGTAAAAATGAGCTGGGCAGTGGTGGCACATGCCTTTAATCCCAGCACTCGGGAGGCAGAGGCAGGTGGATCTCTGAGTTGGAGACCATCTTGGTCTATAAGAGCTAGTTCCAGGATAGCCAGGGCTACACAGAGAAACCCTGTCTTAAAAAGCCAAAACAAAAAAAACCCTAAAAATGCCATATTAGAGATAATTTAAAAAGCAGAATAGTGTACAATGGAATATGCATCTTTGCTGTGGAAAGGGGTTACTCCTTTTAGGGAGAGCCTTAGCAATAAAATACTAATGATCAAACCAGACTGTGCGACAATGCGCAGAATGGAGGAGGAGGAAGCAGGAGCTGGTGAAAGGCATGGCTGCATCAGTGTGAGACAGGGGAAGCCACTACAGATGGAGTTGTTGTTACTCAGTATTTCTTCTAATGAAATCACATATGTTATCTTCTGGAGGATATGGCTCTGTGATTCGATGCCTTCTTGGGGCACAGCTTTAGGACTTACTGTTTAAATGTCTAAATACTCTGTTGGTTGTTTTTATGATAATCCTCTTTGGGCAAATAACCTGCATGATTACCAATGTGATTTTTTCCCTCTTTTTTTTTTTAACTAAACTTACATAGCGAGAAAATGTTATTGAATATAAACACTGTTTGATTATGAAGAATGAAAATAGAGAGTACAACCTCAGTGGGACTAAGAAGAACTTCAGTAATCTTAAGGACCTTTTGAATTGCTACCAGATGGAAACTGTGCGCTCAGACAGTATCATCTTCCAGTTTACTAAATGCTGTCCCCCTAAGCCAAAAGGTAGTATAACTCCCCAGTTATTTTAGAGAGGCTAGCCTTAGATTGCATGTGGTAGGTGGTGATTTGAAAAGAAGTAGCAAAAGGCAGTGTTGTATGAAAGCAAGTTGATTTTTCTGGTGTGCCTTGGTACATATAGCATGTGATTGACCAGAAGCTCCATTCTGCAATGGTATCTTAAAGATAAATGCTTGCAGCCTGTCAGCCACTCACTTATGGAACTGAACAGTCTCACTACCAAATCCCTGTGTGCTTTAACTTAATACTTCATATGTGTGTAGGATTTTAGTTTCTTGTTTTTAAAATAAAATAGTAGAATTGGAAATCTCTTAAAATAACTTCTTTAAAATTCCCAGAAAAAAAAATTGTTAAGAAGTGATTGTAAGTTTGAATGTGTTTCTTCTGTCAGTCAGAGTGGAATAAAACTCTTAAAGTAACTAAGCAACTGTTGAGAATTCTTAGACACAGCACACTCATGTCACAGCTTTGGAGCAGTTTGTATTTTTGGTATGCTTTGATTATATACAGATTCCCACACACATGAAACATAGATATCTGTATTTTTTTTTACAGATAAATCAAACCTTCTTGTCTTCAGAACAAATGGTATTTCTGATGTTCAGATCTCACCAACATTACAGAGGCATAATAATGTGAACCAAATGGTGTTTCACAAAATCAGAAATGAAGACTTAGTATTTGTAAGTTGCCAGATGTTAGTAATTGTTTTTGTCTTTTTAAAAGTAATATCTTTTATTTCTTACCTGCTATTACACTCCTGTGATATTTTATATATTTTATTATAAGCTTACATAATAAAATTTTATGTGAGGGCCTGGGGAGATAGCTCAGTGGTTAAGAGCACTGGCTGTTCTTCCAGAGGACCCAGGTTCAATTCCCAATGCCCACATGGCAGCTTACAACTGTCTGTAACTCCAGTTCCAGGGAATCTACACCTTTAAACCAGTGTACATCAAATAAAGTTAAATAAATTACTTTATAAAATATTTGATTTGAATTTCAAGATTCATATCATTTATACAATTCATAAAATTCATAAATCCTAGAAATATGCCAGTCTTGCAGGAGCAGTTAGCAAAGTTAATAATGGAGTTATATTCTCTTTTCAGAAACTTAAAAATATTTTTTAAATTGTAAATTTTAAAGGTTAAAGATCTTCTACAAAAGACATCTGTCTTGGCTCCCTCATATGCAAGCAAGTAAGAGGAATTTAGTAGGTTATCTTTAAGGAACTGAAAACAAAATAGTACGTAGGAGGTGATGATTTGACTATTATGTGGTCTATGAGAGGGCTAGAGTTTAGTCTTTTTATTATGGAGGTTAAAATGAAAAGCATTATAAAGAAAGAGGGCTGATCCTAGGTTTGTTTAAGGGCAGGAATTAAAAGTGAGATTTACCTCTGAATAGAGCCGGGACCTGAAGAATATACATTCATTCTATAGAATGTGAAAATTTTACCTCCTAGCCAGAGGAGAAGGAAATTAATATTGTCTGTTTTAATTTACTTAGAAAAAAGAGGAGTTCATGAGTTTTTGAGTTAGGCTTTACTATATTACCTACATTATATTCATTACCTACATGATCTGAAAAACACTAAGCTAGAAAGTTAAAGACGGTACCAAATATACTTGGGAGAAACATATGAGGACTTTTTGAAAAACGTACTCTGAGTCAGGAATATAATCCCAGCACTTGGGGGGAGACAGGCAGGCATATCTGGAGTTCCAGGCCGTCCTTTAGCTACATAAAAAGCTGAAGGCTATACGAGGCTATATGACACCTTGTCTTAAAAAAAACCCAAACAACCAAAAAAGAATGAAAGAAAGAGAAATGTTCTTTTAATTAAGGCTTCCAGATTCCTATAGATAAAACGAACTCCAAGCATGAGCTTTATATTAAGAAATTGAAGCGTACAGGGAAATTATCCAGTATTAAGTAGGAGTCACCAAACCAAACAGACATCAAACTTAGACTTCTAATAACTTCGTGTGATTTTCAAGTAGACACCATAAAATACAGGTATTTTTAAAAAGGAATTGAAAACAGTAAGATGAAAAGTTTCAAAATGTATTATTTGAAAGACAGGGAAAAAGACATAGACATGAAAAAAATCTACTCTTGCACTTGGCACTTAATTAATAGATCATTTAGGAAGCGCATTATTCACCATGAGTGAACTAGAAGACAGCCCAGAGGTAGCTCAGTGGCAGGGTGTTTGTCTAGAATGCACACAGTCATGACTTCCCTCACAGCACCTCAACAAACCTTGGGTTTCTAAACTTAAGTATCTTGGCTTATGCCTGTCATGCCTGTACTCAGGAGATTGAGGTAGGAAAATTGTAAGTTTGAGGCCAACTTGTGGTGCAGTAGTGAATTCCTGGCCAGCCCCAGCCTCAGAAACAGAGACCAGACAGGGTTGGAGGGAGGGAAGAAGCAGAGGAAGAGGGACAGAGAGTGAAGAGCAGAGGAATTCCAGAATGTAAAGGCTTTGGTTTTCATGCATGACAGAAAACCCAGGAGCTGTAAAGTCCTAAGTATAGAGCTTGTATTTGATCACTGTCAGCCTTGCTTAGAGTGCAGGCCTTCAGCAGTCATTCTGGAAAGATATGTATTGAATGTTAGAACTAGGGGCAGTGGTAGTAGCTATAGCTTGATGTGTATCTAGTTTATTTCATGCTTTGGTGCTTTCATGTATTTATTCACTTGTTAATAAAAGCAATTTTACAGAAAAATTATTACTATTCTTTATATGAAGAGTTCAAGGCTAGCCTGTGCTACATAGTGACAAGAAGAAAGAGAAGCAGAAGTGGGAGGGTTGGGGAGAGCACCCAAGACAACAGCTAAGGGCTGCCCCACACCATGCCGTTCTACCTTTGTATTGTACTGGGAGGAATGATAAAGGAAAAGGATCATTGGTAAGCAAGTTTTAAAGTGTAATTGTAGCTTTTGCAGGAGATGTGAAAATAAGATATACTTTATTAATCCTTGTTTTCCATTTTTAGTTACCATTTAAGGAAGAAGAATAGAGAATTAATTTCAAACCTCAAATTTAGGTTCAGTTTATAAAGGAAATGTTTACCATTTTTTAAAGAGTTTTATTAATTGAATGTACTTCCTAATTCCTTTACTTCATCTGACTTTATTCACTTTCCCCTTACTTTTCTTCTTTTAAAGAATGAAAGTCTTGGCCAAGGTACTTTTACAAAAATTTTTAAAGGTGTAAGAAGAGAAGTTGGAGACTATGGTCAACTGCATGAAACAGAAGTTCTTTTGAAAGTTCTGGATAAAGCACATAGGAATTATTCAGAGGTGTGTATGTTTATTGGATCCTTTATATATCTCCTTATACTGTATAAAGAAGTATGTTCACAGGCACATTAAATGCATGTGTGAGACTTGATAAAATTTATGCTTTTAGTGCATATATTAACTATAATAACAAGTTTCATTATGAAATATTTATAACTTATAGAATATTCCAGATGTTTAGTCTCTGTTAACTCTCGTGCTCCCCACTTAATGATCCTCTTTCTCTTCCCACCTAACCCTGTTCTTCGTTTATGTCTTTGAATGTGTGTGTGTGACCTATTGAGTTTCATCAGGGCTCTTACAGGCTCATGAGGATTTGTTTACAGAAATATAGTCACCTTACCTGTGACTCCACCATTAAGGAAACTCTCCCCTGTCAACCAGTAAAATCCTTAGGGAATGGTGAGTCTTGAGTTCCTTCCCTTTGAACAAGTACTGAGGGGCCTCATCTTGTGTATATCTGGTCAGATAAACATAGCTGCTTTGAGTTCACGAGGGCAGTCAGGAATGAGTCAGTGTTCATACCCCCTTCCTTGTGCTTCCCCCAGTCTTTCTCCTCCAGTGGTCCTTGGACCTTGTAGGGCATGGTAGTTGACTTTCCATTACTTCAATTAGCTCCATGACCAAAAGCAACTTATTTATAAAAGAGTTTAGTTTATTTTCACTTGTAATTCCAAAAGGATATGAGTCTATCATAACAGAGGAGGCATGGCATAGTGACAGGAGAAGGAGGTTGACTGATAGCATTTTTCATCCTCATACAGGCGGGGTGGGACAAGAACAGTAAGTGTGGACAGAGCTATAAACTTTCAGAGATCACCCCATGAACTACTTCCTCTAGCAAGACTCATCTAAAGGTCCCCTAACCTTCCCAGACAGCACCACCAACTAGAGGCCAAGTGTTCAGATACAGAACCATACAGGAGACATTTCTTATTCAAACAATCACAGAGGGGAGATACAGATGTCCTATTTATGGCTGAGAACTCAAGAGTCACTTATTTTCAGTATTAGTTGCTGTGGTCACTGCTGACCACTGCAAAAAGCAGCTTCTCAGACCAAAACGGACAGCAGCACTAATCTGTGGGCAGAAACAGGTATTTTCAGGACAGTTTGCTGGGGATATCATATTCATTTAGCAAAACAGCTGTAGCTTCACCACTTGGGCCTCTGACCTCCCCAGTCACAAACTTTTGGCCAGGTTTAAAGTACCAGACATGAATTTCTCCAATGAAGCCAGTCTCAACTCTAATCAGAAAGCAGTTGCGCCATTTGATATTATTATCTGATTGATCAGTATTGTTGCACACAGGATCCATAGTTGAGTAAGACTGTTGATAACAAATTTGCCCTAGGAGCCAGCCCTGTGAGAGGTAGCTATCAGGATGGAACATGCAGAACGATTTACCTATGTCCTGTGACTAAGGCTTGTGGCGTCTTCAGCAATGGGTTCTTATAGTATAATTTGGTGCACAACCAATAGCAGTGGTAATTGCCTTTATTCTGAGGGCCTCAGACCTCACTGAGCAACCATGTGTAGGGAGGTAGCTTGCCCCCTGGCACTGGGATATTTGCCTAACAACCTATGGCTTCTGGGAACTTTATCGACACAGAGAAGATCCCTTTGTTCAAATTCTTGGGGTTTTTGTTTTATTTTTCTTTTATTCGCTTACAGATTATCTGATTTACGTGTGGCATTTCACATATGGTTGGTTTTTATTGACTACCTCCCCACATCTCTACTCCTCAATCTTTTCATCTCTAGCATATCCCTTTCTACGCATTGTTATTCCCCTTCCCCTTACAGACCCATCTTTCCCTCTCTTGAGTTCTTTGCTAGTATCTTGAACCCTGTGCTTCCATGTAAATTCACATGCATGAAAAATATAAGGTAGGATTAAAGAGAACGTGTGATATTTGTCTTTTGAGCCCCAGTTAGTACACTTAATACTATTTTTTCCCAGTTCCATTCATTTACCTTCTCTTTAATTTCATTTCTCTTTATGACTAAATGATATTTCATTGTGTATATGGTATTAACATTTTCATTATCCATTCATCAGTTGATGAGCATTTAGGCTATTTCCATTTCCTTGCTATTGTGAATATAGCAATAATGTGTATAGCTGTGTAGTTATTGCTAGTAGGATATAGAGTCCTTTGAACTTATTCTTAGATGCAATATAGCTGGGTCATATGGAAGTCCTGTTTTTAGGGGTTGTGTGGAGGGGCATATGGATACATGTATGTAAGGGTGTGTTTGGAGATCAGAGATCAGCATTGGGTATATTTATCTATTGCTCCCCACCTTACTTGTTTTAGAATGTATTTATTCTTTTACGATTTCATTCATATATAATGTTCTTGGCTAGATTGATGTTCAGGGCACCAGGCTCTAGGCTCAGTTTTTTCCTATGTGTAGAACATTGTCCTCAGCAATAGTCACTATCCAAGAATATACGCACTATGAACATAGAGTAATAGTTGAACTATAAAACAGTCTCCCTTAATCACTAATCATTTTAGGAAATAATGG
>LOEQ01002760.1:26925-37883 GCA_001685075.1 Bramus lutescens
AAGAAAGAAAGAAAGAAAGAAAGAAAGAAAGGAAGGAAGGAAGAAAGGAAGAAAAGAGGGAGGAATAAATGAAGAAAGGAAATTCTTTACAAATAAGAAATTCAGCATATGCGAGTGGCTTTATTGAGTTCATTCTTTATAAAAAATAAATAAAAAAGACCTACTATCTGAGATGTGAATTCTGAGCCTCTAGAATTCAGATGTTTCATGGGCTAGCAATTCTTGCTTGTGACAATCTTAAGTACCTGATTTTGAAATCAGCACCTATTCAAAAAGTATGTCTGTAACCTCATACTGTATGTCAGAAGTGCAGGAGAATCTAGGTTTGCTGCTGACAGCACAGTCCAATTTCACTGAGGGACACTTTCACACAAAATAAGAACAAGACTGATAGACTTTTGATGCCATACACTGGTCTTCATGTGTACATATACACACATATGTGGGCATAGATCACTTTTACTCATACAAACACAATACACACATGCATATAAAGATGAATAAAGGGAAATATTTACTGGATAATTTCCTGGGAGCTGTAGAAATGACTCCCCAGTTAAGAACTCATATGGATCCTGGACAGAACCAGAGTTTGGTTGCCAGCATGCACCTAGTAGGACACAATTATCTGTAACTCCAGTTCCAGGCAATGTGATATCCTTTTTTTAGTTTCTTCTGCCAGTGTGGGACATGCATGTGAAGCACATATGTACATGAACGTGAAGCAATATGTACATTCATGTGAAGCACATATATACATGTATGTGAAGCAGATATTCACAAGCATGGGAAGCACATTCATGCGTGTACATGAAGTATATATATGCATACATGTAAAGCAATATGCATATGCACATAAAGAATATATGTACATGCATGTGAAGCAATACACACATTCATGTGAAATGAATACTTACAAGCATGTGAAGCACATACATACATGCATAAGAAGCTCATATGTACATGCACATAAAACACATGCATGCATATACATGCAGCATATACATGCCTATAGGCAAACATCCCTATGTCCAACAATGAAAAAGTGAGTATATATGTATGAGTTCAATTGGAACTCTATGCAATAGATTATGCTCTTCCCAGAAACATAGGTCACCAAATAAGAGGTCCAATGTTGGATGTGGGACACCCCTCAAACACAGCTGGTCAGAAGTGTTCCAAAACTCCTCAAAACAATGTAGCCTATTTTCATTGCTCTAGTTTGACCATAAGAATTTTATGGTAAGACACTACTAAAGATACCACAAATATTGACCATAATTTATGGGCAAATCAAATCAGTACAAATCATAAAGTGTCTTCCCTACTGGCTAGCCTTTCGGAGTACTGGAAGATACCGTACAAGGTGCCAGGAGACAAAGATCATCCAATGTTATGGAGACAAAGATCATCAAATGTCTTACCCAGCTGCTGCTCTTGAGAATTACAGTATTGATATGCATGACAATATATGCCCACAGGAAGAATAGTTGCACAAATGTTCTGAGGGATCACCAATCACTATCTGGTTAGGCTTAAAGCCCACTCCAAGAAGAAAACATAGCTTCCACTGAAAATATGGCCAAGAACCTGTAGCTGGGGAATTCAGAGGCTCCTGGAGTGTACCTGCTATTAATCAATTAACTCGACATGGTATCAAACTGTCCTTGTGTAGGAAGTTAAGGCCAAACAGGCAAAAAGGAGCCAACCTGGAGTCAACCTGGAGCTGTCAAAGGTCCAGTCTGTGCTTAGACAATAATGAGTAAACAAGTGGTGTTTCCTGAGTGCTTAGCAACAGGCTCTGTCAGATGTCCTCATAGTGCCTAGCCAATGAGAAACGAGCATGAAATATTAACTATCAACTGATTAGAACACCTGGGTGCTGGGAGGGTACATAAGTTTTTCCTTGCTTTAAAATAAATGAGTCTGCTGTAAAATCTTCTACCTGACTCCCATCGTCTGTGTCCTTTGACTTCGTGTCTTTTCCACCCTCCCTCGAGAAAGATGTTAGGACCCAGCAATATCCTTGAAATAAGTGTCTCTCTTTGCTTAGGTTAGTGCAGTTGTTAGACCTCATCTGAGAAGATTATAAGTAGATGGTGATTACCACAGAAAACTATAACACATCAAAGATCAGTCAACACATATCTGAGTGTTCAACCACAAATGGGATACTATATCACCCCATCTTCCCAAAGCTCACTGACCATCACAGAATGGGATGAAATGATACACAAAAGAGGTTGAAAGGGCCAGAGTGAAGCAATGTCTTCTGGACATAAAGGACCAAAGCACTCCTAAACTCAAGGCAGCTTTGCTGCCCAACCAAGACCTGCAAAAACCAACAGAGGCAAGATTCCAACATCTATGTGAAGGTGTTCATGAGCCTCCACCCCAAGTGAAGGCTTCTTGGGAGGGAGACTCAGTTTTCCTTAAGGGATTGGCGCTCAGTAGTTGACAGTGCTCCAATGGATGGTGCCACACCCAGAATGTAGGGAAAGCATAAATTGTAGCTAACAAGTTATGAAAATAAATGTATATGATTCCTTTTCATATATCTAACTAGAAACTGCTTTTAAAATGAATAATGAACAACGAGATTAAAAACAAATGTGTTCTCTAAGGATATCACTTTGTCTTTCATTTCAGCTGTAGCCTCAAAATAAAATTGAAAACAAAAATTATGTCTACTTCCCCTTCTCCATCCAATATATTTGGACTGGAAATCAAAAATCATTAAAATCAAATCATCACAAAATAAGTCAGTCATTATTTTCTTATAGGTTTCATACAGTTCAGTAGCTCCCCTGATATTTTAAAAGTTATCAATTTGGGATTGGAAGGATGGCTCAATATTTAAGAGTGTTCTTCCTGAGGACCAGAGTTTTCTTTGCAGTTTCTATGTTGGGTGGCTCACAACTGCCCGTAATTCCAGTTCCAGCTGATCATATGCCCTCTTCTGGGCTCCAGGAGCACCCACACTCATGTGACATGCACATGTAGCGATACAGACATGTAGGCAAGCATTTAGTCAAATTAAATCCTAACATTAATAAAATAAAGGGTATCCATTTCTCAGCTTATTAAATTTCTATTGCTTTGAAACTTTCAAAGATATTAGTGACCACTGATAAATGAAGTTGACTTATCTCACTTGAACACAATTCTTGACACCTCTTTCTATCCATGTGTGACAATATCTAGGTAAACTGTACTAGTTGTCTGGCTTTTAACAGAATAAAAACATGTTCATATGCACCAATAAGATGACACTCTTTCATAGTGCCATAAATTGTCACTGATACAAACCACTTCTTTTGTTAGGGAAAATAATTCCATGAGCAAATAATACAACACTGGCAAGATAACAGATTAAATATGGTGCAAAGAAAATTGATCTAAATTTATTGTTTGGGAACAATCTGAGGAACAGGGAGACAGAAATACATTGCTGGGTATGTGGCCTGCAGTTGACAGGAGAAATATGTCATTTGCTTCAAAATTTCTGGATGTAAACAAGCGCTGTCCAACATCTGAGTGCACAACGATTTCTGACTTCAAATGTTGAGCTTCCTTTTACTGAGCGGTTGGTGATGTTCCCATAGGTAGCAAAATCTCTGCTTTACAAATTAACGTTTTGTGGGAACTTTGTACTAAAAAACATAATTACTGCAGCATGAGATAGAAAAGGTGGAGAGCGCAGTGTAAGACATCAAACCACTCACAATAATAAGTCAAAATATGGCTGCGGCTTCCAAGAACCCCGAGAAGTCAAAAGGAGTCTATTGATTTTCTGTGAGACATGTATCACCCTAATCATTACAGCATAGAACCAGGTAATAGTTCGAGTCTACAATTATTGAAAATCCCTGTAATCCAGGTTACTGTGACAACCTTACCATTGCCGTGTCTAAAACTACACTCCTACAAGACAATTACCTTCACCTGCTTAAAATCCTCCTTAGCTTCTGTCTCCTTTGTAGGACAGCGCAGCTCTTTTGTTTTTGTACTTGACTCACAGCCTCTCAGCCTTCTCTGTTGTGCAAATTCTCTTAAGCCTCGGTCTGATGGCTACTAGAATACTGTCAGCTTTATCTTTCTTTTGAAAAATTTTTCCTACATTATATTTTGATTATATTTTTCCCCTCTCCACACTGTCAGCTTTTGTTATCTGGGTTGTGTGAGTCTTTTCATTACACACTACTTTTCTTTCCAAATGACAGGAAATGGAGAGTAATGAATGTATTTTGTCACTGGGAAACAGTTCATTATTGTGACTGCATTCCCCATGCCTCTACCTAATAACAGAATAAATCTATTTCACATACATGCTCTTCTCATTTTAAAATTAATCTAAAATTTAAAATTCTTTAAGAAATATTCTCTCTCTCTCCTCCCATCTCTCTTTCTTTCTCTCTCTCACTCTTTGTATGTTTGTGTGTCTTTCACTCTGTCAACAATATGTCATCTATGTCTATTTGTGCAGTTAACTCCATAGGTGTTATTACCTTGCCAAGTGGTCACTGGGAGATTTCCTAATTTCCTGCCCATTCATTCTTCAGGAGTCCAGGAAGCAATATTGTTCAGAAGCTTCATGTCCAGATGTCAAATGCTCAATTTCTAGCTTAACTAACAGACTACCTTCCATCAAACAACCTTCAAGATAAATTCTGTTACCTAATAACCATGTATTCCCCAAAAGCAAAATTCCCAGAACATTCAGAGCATCTATATTTTACTACGTTACTCATCTATCCATCTCCAATCCAAGTTAGCCTTGCAAGTTTGCTCAGATTTTTGTGGAAGGACTGATGATCCTTTGATCCTCTAACTTGTGGCTATCTTTTCTACAACAATTCTTACTTTAACAGAGAATCTACCATAATTCTAGTACCCTGCAGCCTTTTCAGTGGACCTTTGTATATGCTCACAGCACAAATTGATTTATATACAGAACTCTCTGTTAACAAGACTTTAAAGAACACATTTAATAGTATTCATTGCAATGATAGGGATAGCAATGAACAATTATTGCCTTCCAAACTTTTAAATATTACTAATTGCTAATAACTAGAACTAGAAGAGACTTTAAACACTTTTCAACATCCCTATATTAATCAACACAGAAAAACATATAGATTGCATTACAATTTGTCTATTAAATATAGTATGTGACTTTCTGTATATTTAAGTATGTTATAAATTTGTCTCCATGACACTTAATAGCAAACAAGGTAATACATATATACTCAAAGAGGGACTGATTTACCACAGATATCCTGCTCTTCTGCCTCTTATCTTTCACTTCCTCTTCCACATGTTCACAAGAAGACCAGAAGAAGGCAATATCAGTAGACGTGCTAACATTGAAGGGGTAAAATATCATGAGGTCCCACCCCACACGAAAAATTAGAGGCAACTAAAAACTGCTTAGAGAGTGAGGATTGGCATCTCCCAGGAATAATTCTCCTATTTGGTTATCAAATACAAAGCTACAAACAACAAAACAGACTCACTAGGTAATATTTACATATTTGTGGACACATATACATGTGTGTATGTGTCTGTAACAATGGTCAAGGAATTTGAGAGGAGGAGGATGATATACATGGGACTATAGGGAGAAAGGAAGAGGGTAAGTGACTTTAATTATTTTAATTAATTTTAATTGATTTTATTTTTCATTAAGATGTATAAAATAAAGAAATAGAGTGGTAACAAAAATACACTATGAGATTCACAAAGTTCATAGCATTAAATCAAATCAGTTTCTGATGAAAAGACAACTTTCAATGACAACTTTTTTCTAGAAGTTCTGAGCAAGAAAGCCCTGTGGAACATCATAAAAACAACAGAAATCACGTAGAACTGAAAAACAGACATTCAAGGCAATTCTTACAGCATTTCCTTGGCCTTAAACAATGTGAAGACAAATGAGGTTCTCCAAAAGACTGAGACAATGAGGCCTTGCAGACAGAAGTTTGTGGCCCACTTTGCCCTGCAGGTGTTCAGTCCCCCCAAAACACACCGAGGCTTCTATTAATTACAAAATGTTTTGCCTATCCTTCAAGCCTATTACTAACTAGTTCTTGCCACTGAAATTAATCCATAATACTTACCTGGGTTCAGCCACATAGCTTGGTACCTTTCCTCAGTAAGGCATTTTCACCTTTATTGCTCTGTGTCTGGTTTGTGGCTGCATCTCTGCCTTTCTTCTTCCTAGAGTTCTCTTAGTCTGGTTGTCCCTCCTATAGTTCCTACCTGGCTACTGGCCAATCAGTGTTTAAATAAACCAAAATGATCGACAAATCCTTACAGTGTATATATCTCAGCATTCCCCCCCTTTTTCTTTTCAACAAAAAACCCTGAATCTCGCCTCTTTTGTTTAGCGTTTTTCCTAACCATTATCCATAACAACTTGCAGATAACACTCTAAACAAAGACAAACATCCATAATCCATTAGGGGAGATGTAGGCATAGTTTTTAGGCTACTTCCTGCCGATTGGGATTCCTGCTTCGTGCACTGGTAATCTTTGGGGGACACTGAGAAAATTTAGGATTATGGTCAAATCCTGACTGGAGTATTTTGTGAAGCTAGATCACCTCAACAAGGCACTTTGACGATGTTCTGGATGTAGAACTCAGAAGAAACTGCAACAGAGGTGCTCTGAGACTTTGGATCTTCAGGGATATCCACTCCAACCAGACATTTTTCAGGGACTCTTCCTATATCAAACCTGTTTTTTCTTAACCTAGAAAGAATTTACAGCCTCCCATTTTCTGTGGAAATAAAAGCAGAAACTCTTTCCCAAGGTAACGTCTTTTGAACTTAAACTTTGAAGTCAAGATATTTTTAAAACGTATAGGTTCATTTAATCCAGCAATATTTATAATCAAATGTCTTTTAGAAGTTGTTCCTCCTTCCTCAGCAGTCAAACAATTCACAGACAACACAGTAACATTCAGTATCCAGACTCTGTGTATTTTCCATCTTTATGTGGCTTTTTAAAAAATTACTCTTTTTAAAGAACTTTCTCTATCCATTTTATTTTCTATCCCAAACCTATATATGTTTTTAAACAAACTGCAAATGATTTAATTTTTTTATCTGAATCTGTCTTTAATCTCTCTCTCCCGCCTTCCCTCNCTCTCTCTCTGACCACAGGAATCTTTACTGTGTCTGCTAAGCAGAAAGGCTAGGATTAAAGTGGTGGCTTTGGCCACTGGCTTTGCCCCATTTCTTGACTCCCTGCAAATCTAGCTTCATGGTAGAGGTACAGGTGAGAGCCTCGTTTATCGCCACAATTCTGCAGGGTTTCTAGGTCCATGCCACCACCAAGAGCCGGCTGCTCATAAACTCCATTTTAGCTTTAGGTAGCAGGGTTTCTTTAAAGAGCCCCCTGATTTTAGCACTAATGCTGAGTCAGTAAGCCTCTTTTAAAGATTCTTACCTTTGCTTACCTATAGCAAACAGATCCCACCTAAGAAAACAATGCTACTGAGAATAATGCTTGACTCTATTCTTTTGTGTCTAGAATCCCTTCCCAAGCTCTTACAGGTTTTATGTGAATTTAGTTGCTGAACATTTGGCACCATTTGTAGCACAAGCTCCAATAGGTCTTAATAATAAAAGACAGAGTCAGATATAGGGGAAAATTCTAAGAGATCAGAGAGACAAAGGAGCCTAACCACTCCCAGCTTATTGTTCAACTTCCCAGCCAAAAAGAGACTGAGTTCCTGTTTCCTCTTGCCTTATAATTTCTTCTTTCTGCCCAGCTGTATCACTTCTTGTGTCCATACAGGCTTCCAAAACTCTATAACTAACTAGTGGCTGGCTCTTCCCTCTAATTTTCAGGCAAGATTTATTTTTACAAACAAAATATATCACCATGAGGCCTTTATGCATTCATTAGTTAAACTGATTTCTTTAAATTTATTTTTTATGTCTCAGATCATAGTAAAACTCACATTAGTTGTCAATTTACAATAATTACATTTTTATACATTCTTATCTCCATGCACAAAACTCAAGTCATTCAAAGATCTCAACATAAACCTAACCACACTGAACCTCAAAGAAGAGAGTGGGAATTATGCTTGAAAGCACTGGCACAAGACACCACTTCCTAAATATAACCCCAGCAGCACAGACACTGAGAGGAACAATTAATAAATGGGACCTCCTAAAACTGAGAAGCTTCTGTAAAGCAAATGACCTGGTCAACAAGACAAAAGAGCAACTTACAGAATAGAAAAAGATCTTTACCAACCCCACACCAGATAGAGGCCTGATCTCCAAAATATACAAAGAACTTAAGAAATTGGTTATCAAAACAAAAAATAATCCAAAATAAATAGGTATATAAACTATAATTATCTATAAGTCTAATGACCAAAGGAAGTATACTATATCATTTGATGGTGGCCAAACAAAAGTAATATCTCAAAATTTTAACTTAAATTTTGATGTTTAAAAAGTCAATGAAATGGCAGATTTACTTCTCTTTTGTCCCACTTCCTCATGTCTATATATATGTATATATATATATATATGCTTATATGTGTTTGTGTTAATATAAATCTGCTCAGCATACATAATGTTGCTTGTGTATAGGTTGTAGGTTTCTAGAGATGTTCATCTTGTATTGAATAATCAGTTATTGTGCATGCCCTAGGAAGAGACTATTTCTTCTGCTCTCAACATTCCTTAGATTCCTGCATATCTCTGTGAAGGTTTGAAATCTAATGATTTCTGATTCAGTTCGAGTTTAGATAGTCTTGATAGTGAGAACTTATTAGTGTGCCTGCTGACATTCCTAGGAGATACAATCTCACAGCAGACTCTCTCATCTTCTGACTTTCACAATTTTTCCACCCCTTCCACAACGATGCCTGAACCTTAGGTACTAAAGTTGTGCCATAGAGAAAACCAGGCTCCACACTCTGCCATCTTCGTGACATGGTTTGACGAAAGGGAATGGTCTGTTGCAAAGGGAATTTTCCCTGGTGAAGGATGAGGACTACATTCATCCACAGGAATAAGGATAAGTATTACATCTATGTAACAATAAAAACTGGGGTGGTGAATAAGAAAAAGACTAAAAAAGGCTACATGAGAGGTTTTGAAGGTGAAAATGGTGTAATTATATTGTAATCTCAAGAAATAAAAGAAATCAAGGAGAAAGCAATTTGAACGTCTCTGACAGTTTCATTGACTCCTTACATTCACAAGAACCACTTTGTCACATAGGGGACATTAGCAGAAAGGGTATTGAAGGAGAGGAGACTCTCAGACCTGTCATCTGCCTTCAAGCTGTATAGAGCTCCAGTATTCATGCTCTTATGAGTTGCTACCTGCCTTTGAGTTCTTGATACTTACATAAGGAGGCCCTCACTCAGATTTCTATAAATCATGCCAACAAAGTCATTGGTTCATCGAGTCAGAATTTGGTGTTATTATTACTTTGCACAGCTTTCAGTTGCTTAATTGGGTGACAGATTGTTTGTGTGTCTACACAACTAATTTTGTTGTGTCACAAATCAACTATTTGCAGCTTAGAATGAGAGAACATGTCAGATTCCTCTCTGCTGGTCTCGTCAGTATCTACCTTTTGTATGTTCTCATAAGCAAACTGATTCTGTCTGTATCATTCTGTAGAGGGTTGCATAAGGTAGGTTGCCTGAACCCTTTACCACAGAACAAAGGTACCTGAATGCAGCTAAGTCACCTTAAATGTTATTCTTACTGAGCACTAGACGATCAAGAGCTTCTGTTGTTCAATCTTTTATGCGACCAAACATTACAAAATGAGAGGATCCGGGTTCACTTTCCAGCACCCTTCTGGCAGCTCACAATTGTCTGTAATTCTAAGATGTGATACTGTCACACAGACATACCTGAAGATAAAACACCAATAAAAATGAACTAAAAAATAAGAGCTGCACAAGTTTGCATTCCCAGCAGCAATGGATGACTGTTCCCCTTACTCCACATCCTCTCCAGCAAAGGCTATCANTTAATTAGAATTTTAATGTCTAGTTTCTTGAGTTCTTTATATATTTTGGAGATTAGACTATGTTCATAGCAGCATTATTTGAAATAGCCAGAACCTGGAGACAACCTAGATGCCCCTCAATGGAAGAATGAATAAAGAAAATGTGGAATATATATGCATTAGAGTGCTACTCAGCTCAGCGGTAAAAAACAATAACATCTTGAATTTTGCATGCAAATGGATGGAAAAAGAAAACACTACCCTGAGTGAGGTAACCCAGTCCCAAAAAGATGAATATGGTATGTACTCACTCATTAGTGGACTCTAGCCAAAAACAAAGGACATTGAGCCTATAGTTCACAAGCCTTGAGAAGGCAAATATTAACATGAACCCAAAGAAAAACATGAATAGATCCTCCTGGAAATTGGAAGCAGACAAGATTTCCAGGCAAAATTTGGGAGCATGGGGGTGGGGATGGGAGTCGGGAGGAGGGAAGGGGAGAGGGGGAGAGGGAATGGAGAAGGGAAGGATTGGGGAGAGCTTGGGGGAGTGGGAGGGTTGAGGTGGAGGAAGGGCAGATATAGGAGCAGGGAAGAACATATCTTAATGAAGGGAGCCACTTTAGGGTTGGCAAAAGACTTGGCTCTAGAGGGGTTCCCAGGTGTCCACGGGGATGTCCCCAGCTAGGTCCTGGGGTAGCAGAGGAGAGGGTACCTGAACGGTCCTTGTCCCACTATCACACTGATTATTATCTCGAATATCACCATAGAATCTTCGTCCTGCAATGGATGGAGATAGAGACAGAGACCCTTATCAGAGGAATGGACTGAGCTCCCAAGGTCCAGTTGAAGAGCAGAAGGAGGGGGAAGATGAGCAAGGAAGTCTGGACCGTGAGGGGTTGGTCCATCCACTGAGACAATGTGCCTGATCTAATGGGAGCTCACCAAATCCAGCTGGACTG
>LOEQ01002760.1:37902-57971 GCA_001685075.1 Bramus lutescens
GGACTGGGACTGAACGAGCATGTGATCAAACCTGACTCTCTGAATGTGGCTGACTGAGAAGCCATTGATAATGCACTGGGACTTGTTTCTACTGCTGTACTTGCTTTTTGCAATCCTAGTCTGTTTGGATGCACACCTTCCTAGACCTGGATGGAGGGGGAGAGTCTTGAACTTCCCACAGGGCAGTGTATCCTGCCCTCTCTTAAGACTGGAGGGGGAGGGAGGAGGGTGCACTGGGGAGCAGGAGGGGAATGGGAGGAGGGGAGGAAATGAAAATTTTTGAATGGAAAAACAAAAAAAAACTAATAAATTAAAAAATAAAAGTAAATAAATTAAAATTAAAAAATATCATTTGGGCTTTTACAACTTACTAGCTGCATGAAATAAAACAAATATTTTCCCACTAAAAGTAAACAAATAAATATAAGCCAAAAGATGAATCACCTTCTGCATTACACATTCAAGAAATACTATTAAGGCCAAAAGAAGAATTTAAAAGTGGAGAGCCAAAACCATTGAAACAAACAGTAGTCGTCCTTCCATTGAGGAAACTGGAGTCAATATCTTAAGAAGGGAAGAAAGACACCATGTAGCTGCTGAAGGAGAAAGATGCCAGAACAATACCAGCAAGCTGCCGCCTCATGGAGATACACAGATTAATAGAAATATGTTAATTAAATATAAAAGAGCTAGATAGGACTATTCCAGAGGTACTGATCAAACAGTGTTGTAATTATTATAAATTCTGTGTGATTATTTGGATCTGGTTGGCCAGGACACAAAAGCAGTCTCTGTCTACATTTCCTGTTCATTTATCTCTTCGAACTGTGCTTATGAATCATTGCATGGGTCAGATTGAAAGAAAGAATCTATAAATCCATCCACTTTTTTTTCCGCCTTTGCTTCTATTCCGTGGCCAGACTGATATAAATCAGCTATTGTCTGTAGATCATTCCAAAGCTTATATTTGAGTGGATATGTTAGGAAATGTGTCATCATAGATTAGGAAATGATGCTGAATTTGTTTGCATCTTTTCGTGATTCATCTCCATTTCAGCAGTACATTTATAACTCATCTGAGGGAAAGTGGCACAGTTGGTGATAACCTTTAAATTCCGTTTGTTAAGGTCTAAGACATCCTGTTGCATGACATAATTTAACACATATTTTGCATTCACAGTCATTAAGCTAGTTTCTCTAAGTCAAATATGAATTAGAGTTCAGCCAAAAATGAGATCAATCTCTATGTTATATAAAATTTACCTATGATTTTTGCTTAAGGACTTTAAAGTCATCTCTGTAAGAGTATAAAATGAAATGACATGCATGCATATCTATGATATCTATCTGGGGAAGAATTAATTTTTCAATTAAAATGTGTATTAATACCTTTACATTGATGCCATCTTAAAACACTTCACCAATAAAGCTGCTATGAACATAGTTTAACAACTGTTCTTTTGGTATGATTGAGGAGCCTCTGGTATAATCCCAAGAACAGTGTAGCAGGGTCCTATGGTAGATTTATTCCCAGTTTTCTGAGAAACTTCCATATTGATTTTCATAGTGACTATATTAGTTGGCACTCCCACCCGCAATGGAAGAGTGTTCTGCTTGCTCCATGTCCTCTCCCAAATGAGCTGTCAACTTGCATTTTTTTATCTTAGCCAGTCTGACAAATACAAGATAAAATTTCAGAGTCATTTTGATTTGCATTTTCCCGATGGCTAAGTACGTTGAATATTTCTTCAAGTGTTTCTTGGCCTTTTGAATTTCCTCTGTGGAGAATTCTCTGTTAGATCTGTATTTCATTTTTTAAACTGGATTATTTGTTTTATCTGTAGTAGCCAGAAACCTGGAAATAACCTAGATTTCCCTCAACCCAGGATTGGTTTTAAAAAAGATGGTACATTTACAAAACGGAGTACTACTCAGCTGGTAAAAACAATGACAATGTGAAATTTTTAGACAAATGAAAGGAACTGGAGAAAAAAAAAGCCTCCTGAGTGAGGTAGCCTAGCTTCAAAAAGAAAACATAATTGATGCCTACCCCAAGTGTAATCAGAGAGGCTTCAGCATTTGATGGAAACAGGTAAGATCCACAACCACATAACAGGCAGAAACTGGGGAATCCTGCAGAAGAGGGGAAGAATGGTTTGTAGAAGCCGGAACGGTCAGACACCACAAGAAAACTGACAGAATCAACTAACTTGGGATCATAGGGTGTTCACAGAGACAGAACCAACAAGGCAGTCTCCATGGTACTTACCTAGGCATACTACATATATGTTACAGTTGTATAGCTTGGCCCTTTTGTGGGACTCCTAGCATGGGCTTCCTCTGACTCTTATTAGCTTTTGGGACCCTACTCCTCATACTGGGTCACCTTACCCAATCTCAATACATGGGGAGGTGCTTAGTCTTACTGCAACTTGATATGCCATGTTTTACTGATATCCGTTGGAGGCTTGCCCCTGTCTGAATAGATTGGGTGGACACAGGAGGTGACTGGGAAGACAGAAGGGAAAGAAAATTGATGTTAGGATGTAAAGTAAATCAATCAATCAGTTTACCAAGTAAAATTAGCAATGACTATACCTAGAAAGACATGAGCTGCTCTCCAAGAGTTGAATTTTGAATATGTCCATGGTTTGAATTCTAGAAGTAAGTAAATGCGTTTTTTAATCTCTGTACAAATAAGCTAACCTTTAAATTTTCTTGAAATTGTTTAATGTTTTATTAAGAATTTTAAGTATATATCTTTTACTTTTGTTTCTATAAAATATGTAAGCCATAAGGACTATTTAGCCACTAATCTACCCTAGATAATTCATCCTAAATAATAAAAGTGAAGTTTATCTATAAGAGGCAAGTCTGAAAATGTACTCATTATGAAATGATTATTTGGGGATTAAAATAAATATATCTACGCTCAGTTTACATTTCCATTCACCTCAGTGAACACACAATTATTTACCCTTTCAGAATAATGACATACAAGGACTATATAAGTATATATTGTGTACAAGGTATGTACATAAATGCACACATCTACACTCTCACACTGTCACAAATATACAGACTTTGTTCATTTTGTGAGCCTGAACTAAGCCTAACAATATATTATGTGATGAATGAGTCATGAATGATTTCAGTTCTCACTTCTGGACTCTGGAGGGGACATTTAAAGTATTCCTTTGGGAAGATGTGTGATCATTACTTTCTTGAGATTGCACCCTAGTTACCTTTTAGAGCAGTACGCTTCAACACACAAATTACGTGTTTATGCTTCGAAACTTCACAGTATAATTCTCAACCAAAAATCATTCTGTGTTTCAAAAGTTTCTCAGTCCTCAGCATCTTATTTCTTGATGATGAACAGGAACCATCAGGGTGACAAGGGCAATTGTGATGTTTTGTCATTAAAATTTTCTCTCATTTGGCTCAAAAAACATCTCCACTTCATTGCTGCCTCTTTCTTTGTTTTCTTGATTTAATCAGAGGTGTTTTCAGCCTTGTTAACCCCCAAAACTTGTACTAACACCCACAGAAGCCAGCATCATATCATCCTAAAAATGTCAGCCTACTTCTCTCTGCATATATTTATAAGCAACAAAACATATTTGAATAATAAAATGAATGCACACACACACACACACACACGTGTGTGTATCTTATTTTGCACCATGGCTACTTTAAACTAAGTATCATAATATACAAGATTTAAATAACATTTCCTAAAATAATAAGCTACAGAATAATGATCCGTATAAATTCTCTGGTACAGAAGTTTGGAAAGAGAGAATGAGAGAAAAGGAGATATATTTCAAGATGTGGAGAGCATACATTCACAGTGCACTCTTGCGTATCTAGAGCCCAGTGTCTTTCAGTAAGGAATATGTTTAAACTTGTTAATCCAATGTGTCTTCAATGAATGGGCACAAGAATTTATTTTTGCTATCTAACACCTATTAACATCTTTACAAGAAAAGGTTACATGTGTGTTCTTGCTTGAATTAATATCAAATTATTTCTCCAATATTATGTGTCATGCATTTTTGTGATCTGCTATAAATTCTGAAGTCTAAACTGGTTTTACAGAAATAAGGGTAGAAGCCTGGAGAAAATCAACAGATGATACAATTTACTGAGGTGACTTAAAGAATTTTTTTTAGCCAGACAAGCAGGACAAGTGATGTGGGATGACTGTAGTTCTTGGACACTTCATGTTGTTCAGGACAGACAGGCTGAATTGGTGGTAATTGTTTTTGACATGCTTAGGGAGAAATGATGCCATGCATAACATAGTTTCCTAAGATTGTTTAGCATACCCATTTTTAGCTCTATCTTCAGGAATTCCAACTTTGAACAAGCCCTATCAACTGAATTCGGGATTTAGATACCTGATACAGTTTTTACTATTGCCTCCACTGTCTTCATGTTTGTTCCACCACAGATGGCATGACAAGGAGTCACATGTAAACAGTTACACAGCTATTGTATATGAATACCCTTCTCTGCGCTGACAGGTACAGGATCCCTTACTTCAGGGCTACTGGAAGGAACGCATACTGCATGAGCCTAGCTGCACACAGTCTACAGAAGAACATTCTTTGCAACGATTATAACACCACCTGTTGTTGGGATAATCTTTTTGTACACCATGCGAAGATGAGTCTCTGTTTTACCTTATCTATCTAATGCATGTTCTGATTGGTTTAATAAAGGGCTGAATGGCAAACAGCTAAGCAGGAGAGGATTGGTAGGACTTCTGGGGAGAGAAAGAATCTCTGGGAAGAATCTGAGAGGTTGGATATTGGCCATCCAGATGTGGAGGAAGTTGGACATATGGTACTGAGGAGAAGAAACAAGGCACATGGCATAATGTACATTAGTATAAATGGGTTAATTTAAGTTCTGAGAGCTAGTTGTAAACAAGCCTAAGCTAAAGTTAAGATTTTATACTTAATAAGAAGTGTCCATGTCATTATTTGGGATTTGGTGGTCCAAAGAAAGACCTTACAATTACAATCTGTTGTGCTTTTGTTACTGCTTTGATTTAAAAAAAAAAAACTTTGTACATTTCAATATAGCATTCCCTTCTGTTTGCCCCAAGAAGTATATTAAGTAGATTTGTTTTTCTACTCACTGTTGTTTCTTAATGAATAACTCCAATTATCTTTACTCAAGATTGGACTTCGAGATTTTCCCTTTCAATGTTAACTTATCTTTTGGTGTCATTGTTGCTCAGGTAGCTGTGTTCATGTCCCTTTACGGGTATAACTTTTCTGAGAGTTTTGGGAGACACACTCTCACAGCAGATACCTTATTCCTCTGTTGGTTACAATCTTTCTGTCTCCTCTTCATCTATAACACTGAGTCTTAGGTTCAGGAATTGCATTACAGATCTACCCCTTGAAGATAAGCACAACAAACTTCCTTGTTCTCTGCCTTTTGTGATTTTTCTGTAATGGCCTTTCCATCTGCTACAAAGAGATTTTATTTTTGTTGGATGAGTAGTGATACCATTATACCTTATCTTCGAGTATAAAAATAAATATTTAAAACTCAATTACACTGTTTGAGTAACATAGGGATTATAGGTTCTGCCCCAAGATCGATGATTTCTCTAGCCCTGGGTAACTGTCTAGGTTTTAGCACCAGGTATCATTTCCCCTTGTTGAGAGGGCCTCAAGTCCTACACTAGATAAAGAACTATAGGCAAGGGCATAATTCTGAGAGCAGGAGAAAGTCTTTCCCAGAGAAGAGCCCCATCCCCCATTTAGTTGTCTGATAAAAATTGGCCAAGACTGAATCATATACATGAAAGTCACATTATACAGACTAAATAGGTACCATTTATATATTTCACAATTTACTCTAAGAATTACATGCATTATATTATATAGAGAGAAAGAAATGGAGGCCATAGATTTGAGAGAAAGCAAGGATGTAAATGGGAAAAGATGGGAAAAAGGAAGGGAAAAGAGAAAATTATGCAACTGTATTTTAACTTCAACTTAAAAATAACAATTTGGACTTCTCAGGAAACTCTGAAGGAAACTTTCCAATAGATAAATAAGAATTAAACAAGTCATATAAATAAGAATTACAAATTATATCCAGGCTACAGAATAAATTGAACATGTAATTTTTTAGAACTATTGGAAAATTAGAATTTATTAGAGAAATCTGCTCATGGTTTTAAGTTTATAATGCTGGGAAACTAATTGCTTCAAAGTTAATCTAAGAGTATTGATGAAAATTAAATTTAATATCTATTCGAATATTAAGTATATTGATTATGTATGATTCTTCTGTAATTGTTAAGATATATAAAAGTTGATTCAAGGAGGAAGTAAAACAAAAGAATTGACCTTTTATGTATATTTTTAAATTCAAAAGTTATCACCATGGAAATCTGTAAGTAGTACTTAGTCATTCTAGACAACACAATGACACTAACCTAAATATTTATTTAAACACAGAAGAGATAAAGCAATCAGAAAATCGGTTCATTTCTCATGCATATTCATCAATGTGTGAGTGTGCACACACAGGTACCTGCCTGAGTGTATGAATGTGCACACACAGATACATGCATGAATGAGTGAGTGTCTATACACAGACACATACAGATATCTGCATGAATATGTGAGTGTACACACACAAAAACATACACAGATGCATACATGTTTCTATGAGTGTGCATACACAAATATGCACAGATAGGTGCATGAATCTGTGAGTGTGCACACACACAAACACACAGATACCTGAATGGATGTCTGAGTGTTCACACACACAAACACACACAGATACCTTCATGGATGCCTGATTGTGTACACACATAGATAACTGTGTGAATCTGTGAGTGTGCATTCACATAAACACAGATATACATATGATTTTGTGAGTGTGCACACACACAAACACACAGATAACTGCATGAATATATGTTGTGTATACACACAGGGATACATGAAAAATCTGTGAGGTGTACAGACACAAAAACACACAGATAACTGCATGAATGTCTGAGTGTGTACACACACAAACACACACGGATACCTGCATGAATGTCTTAGTGTGTATACAGACAGACACCTGCATGAATGTCTGAGTTTATATGCACATAAACACACCCAGGTACCTGCATGAATGTCTGAGTGTGTACACACTCAGACACTTGCATGAATGTGTGAGAGTGCACACACACAAGCACACACAGATACCTGCATGAATGTCTGAAAGTGCACACACACAGATACCTGCCTGAGTGTATGAATGTGCACACACAGATACATGCATGAATGAGTGAGTGTCTATACACAGACACATACAGATATCTACATGAATGTGTGAGTGTACACACACAGAAACATACACAGATGCATGCATGATTCTATGAGTGTGCACACACAAATATACACAGATAGGTGCATGAATCTGTGAGTGTGCACACACAAACACACATATACCTGTAGGATAGACATCAGTCATTCTCTTTGACAGCACCTGAGGACTTCCGCTGTGGAGTAAACACCAGTTTTAATTGGAATCATAACTGAATCCCAAAACATGGAAGAGCCAGGCTGAGAAGACAATGGCTCTGGCCACTACAAGAAGATCAGGGTGTCATGTAGTGACATAAACCCAGAGATTTTTCTTCCATGCTTCCAACGAGTTTATGGGGAAAATGGAAATGATTGTCAAGGGTGCTGAGACAGGGCCTTCGACTTCTAGTACTCAGGATGGACACTACAGAAAAGGGCTATTCCATTGCACTCCCAAAATCTCAGAAGAAAATGTAAGCATCTGCTTGAACTCACATAATAGGTGTTTCACAAAAGCACCTATTGCTTTATGGGCAGCATATGAAAACATTCACTGTGTCAGTAAAATATCTCATCATATTTGCATGCAAAATTTCCATTGCTTTTATTTTGTCAAAAGATAATTAGATATAAGACCATATGTATCTTTCTTAGATTTATTACCACCTTCTGTAAAATGGATTTCTCCTACAGTTTTCTACTGAGCCTCTCGTAATTTGCTTGTATCACTCAATCTCATTGTCTTGGTACTCTGCAAAAAGCTCTCTTTGGATTGTATATAAAAAGTTTTCTATTTTAATACAGTGAAATTATGTTTAATTATGTAACATCAGCACTTGCTTTTCCATTACATATAATGGAATTGCTGACAAATAATATTAAAGACATGAGAAACAGAAGAAAGTGTGAGAACCTAGGATGTTAGGGTAGTACAATAAGTAATTCGAATTTATTATCTTTGGGCTAGTCATTCTCTGTGAAAGAGGAATGATGTGTTTGTTAACAGGAGAATTACCCTATAACTACTACTTCAATAATAAAACTCATCATTCAATAGACTCCTTCAGACCTGCACTTAAAGTGATTTACTCAGGAAGCGAGAGTGCTTTCATTTGTCTCTATTCATCGTGGGTCTTGCTTTTGAGAGCTGGTTACAAATCTAGCTGTATTTTGTCAGCTGCTTGAGTTCAGCTCTTCCATTTGTGAACTTGAACCTCAACTCTGTATTATCAGAAGAGTGGTACATTACTGCACCTTTAGGAGCGTAAGTCTACTTTAATAGAAACCATTTTATATTTATGATTTCAAATAAGAATCGATTATAAGTCCACTACAAATCACAAATTGATTAATGTGTCTCAGGGCAGTTTAAGAGAATTAAAAGGCCAGGCTACAGACAGTGGACCACACAGTCTTTGGTCAATAATTTCGTTAATTTTGGAAACTGCGGTTTTCAATTTTTGGGGGGTAGTCTGGTAGGAAGAAAACATCCTGTTAGAGGACAAGCTGCATTGTTCTCCCTTCCACCTTGCCTTATGCTAGTCCAATAAAACAGCTCTGCTGGAAAACATGGATCCTTTTATTACTCTGGTCCTGCTGCACACCTTCACAGCCGTAGCTTTGCTAACACACCTCCTTGGTTTTCAAGAAAGAAGAACTCACTTGATGTCCTTGTTAGCAAATGATAGAACCTTGAACTTGATAATGAATAAAAATATAACTTTTGGATCAAAATAATACAATGGCTATCAAGATAAGATTCCCATAAAGAAAAATGTGAAATGTTATTAAATTTGGATTGAAGTATAATTTATCTCCTGGAAAAGAAAATAATTAAAAGTCATACAAATGTATTTTTTCTGAATTTTCTTTACATGTCCATATTTAACTCAGTCCGTAAAATATCTGATTTTTTTAACCTTCAGTCTACGCCTATGAAAGGAGCAGGATCCATGTCGGCGTGTCTCCTTCCCTTTCCCCACGATCCCTCCAATAGCTAACACTAAGACTATGGCCAAGGAGTATAAATGTGCAAAAAGATAAGTTCGACTTTTTAATTATGTCTTCATTGGAGAATATTTATAACTTGATGAAATTAAAAGAAATGAAATAAGAATGATATTGGAAAAGTGTGATAAAAAGGCATTTTTATACATAAATCCTAGGGTTTCATGAAAATTAAATAAAATATATTAAGACTAATTAAGAGTACCTGATACAAAGAAGAATCTCAATAAGAGTAAAGATCATGACCTGTGCTATTTAAACATTTTGGTAAAGATATTTCAAATAGTATGTGAAGTAATAAGATCTCTGCTATGATACCACGCTGTATACCAGAACTTGGTTTCTACTGTCTACTTACGAGATAATTGAAAACCCAGACTAACGTAAACAGACTCCTTTTTTTTTTAAATTAAGTTTATTGGTTTATCTTATAACCCAACCGTAGTTTCCTTTCCCCCTGTACTGCCACTCTCTCCCTCACTTCCCCTCTGTCCCCTCATCCACTCCCCTTCTGTTTCTGTTCAGAAAGGGGCATGCGTCCCCTGAGTGTTAAGAAAGCATAACATATCAAGTTGAGGTAGGAATCAGCTCTTCCCTTTTATTAATTCTGGGCAAGGCAACCCAGTGAGAGGAATAGGTTCCCCAAAGGCAGTCAAAGTATCAGGGACAGGTCCACTCCCACTGCCAGGAGTCCCACAAGTAGACCAAACTACACAACTCTCACATATGAGTAGAGGACCTAGGGCAGTCCCATGCAGGCTCTTCGCTGTTGCATCAGGCTCTATGAGTGTCTATGAGCCCAGATTAGTTGTTTCTGCAGGCTCCCATGTGAAGACTTTGACCACCACCACCCCTGGCTTTTATAATCCTTCCTCTCTCTCTTCAATAGGATAGTGATAGCTCGGCCGAGTGTTTGACTGTGGATTCTGCATTTATTTCCATAAGTTACTGGATGAAGGCTCTCTAATGACACCTGTGGTAGTCACCAATCTGAACACAGGAGATGGCCAGTTCAGGCTACCTACCTACTATCGCTAGAAGTCTTAGCTGAGGTCATCCTTGTAGATTCATGGGAGTTTCCTTTGTACCATGTTTCTGCCTGACTCTAAAATGCCCCCGTATCAAGACTTCTCTTTCAATACTCTCCCCTGCCATCCATACCCCAAGCTCATCCTTCGTGTTTCCATCCCTAGCCATCTATAGTCTACGTAGAAGGTATCTTCTATTTCTCATTCCCAGAGAAAGCCACGCATCCATTCCCCTTTGGGTTTCCTTGTGATCTAGCCTCTCTGGAGGCGTAAATTGTAGTGTACTTATCCTTTACTTTACTGCTAATATTCACTTATGAGTGAGTACAGCCAAATTTGTCTTGCTGGGTCTGGGGTACCTCACTCAGGATGATTTTTTTTCAAGTTCATCCATTTGCTTTCAAAATTCCTGTTGTCATTTTCATTAACAGATGAGTAATACTTCATTGTGTAAATGTACCACGACTTCTTTATCCATTCTTCAGTTGAGGGGCATCTAGGTTGCTTCCAGGTTCTGGCTCTTACAAATAATGCTCCTACATAGTTGAGCAAGCATCTTTATGGTATGATGAGCATCCTTTGGGTATATGCCCAAGAGTAGTGTAGTTGGCTCTTAAGGTAGACTTATTCCCAATAGTCTAAGAAACTGCAATATTGGTTCTCAAAGCGGCTGTTTAAGTTTGCACTCCCACCAGCATGAAGGAGTGTGCTCCTTGCTCCACATCTTCTCCAGCAGAAGAAATCATTTGTGGTTTTGATCTAAGCCATTGGGGCTGGTGTAGATAGAATTTTAGAGCAATTTTAATTTGCATTTCCCTTAGAGCTAAGGATATTAATATTTTGTTGAGTATACCTTAGCCATTTGAGATTCATCTTTTGAGAATTTTCTGTTTTTACCTGTATCCCATTTTTAAATTGGATTATTTGTTTCTTGTTGTTGTTGTTTTGATGTCTAGTTTCTCGAATTCTCTCTATATTTTGGAGACCAGCTATCTGCCAGATGTGAGGTAAGTAAAGATCTTTCCTAATTTTGTAGGCTGCAGTTTTATCCTATTGATTGTATCATTTGTCTTACAGAAGTTTTCCAGTTTCAGGAGGTTGCATTTATTAATTGTTAATTTCAGTGTTTGTAAACAGAATTCTTTTTAGGGGTGTTCTGATATGACCTTCTTGGGAATATGAAATGAATAAAAGTTTTGAGTGATTTATTAATGTTAGGTGAATTAGAACAAATAATGTAGAAATTTATGTAATTTTATTATACAAAAGTCTTTTTAATGTCAAAACATCCAACTGGATTACACTCTATCTGTAGAAGCACCAGCCATGATTGGTGGGAACCCTGCAGATGGTTACTTTGAGGAAGTCATTTTTTAAGGAATAAAAATGAAAGGATCATTTTGATGCCAACAGATGCTTATAAGGGTTACTTTTATCAACACAAAAACATTTTAGACCTTGACTCCTTTTTATATTGTTGTTTTCTTTTATTGAAAGCAAAATTTTTTCATGCTGCATACCCTGATTTCAGATTCCACTCCCTCTATTCCCTGTAACATGAATAATAAAAACCCAGAGATAGATATTGGGATTCAAGCTGAAGATCAGAAAAGCAAAACAGCCAGCCACTAGAGAAGTCTTACCTCTGACAAGGCTGGGTGACTGCAGACTGAGCCCTGAACCTCTGTGTCCTGCTGTCTTAGATTCCCCTTTAGTGTTGGGATTAAAAATGTGTGACTACCTCATACTGAAATTAAAGGTGTAAGCCACCGCCACCTGGTTCTGTCTCTTCATTGACCTTGTGTAGCCTAGTATGACCTTGAACTTATAGAGCTCCATCTGCCTCTGTCTCCTAAATCTTGGGATGAAAGGTCTGTAATACCATTGCCTGGTCTCTGGGAGCTTTACCATCTGATAGTTTAGCTTTACCCTCTGATTTTCAGGCCAGCTTTATTTATTAAAGCATAAATGACATATCACTATAATTTCCTCCCATTCTTTCCACATTCCCCACATCTGGATCTATTCCCTTTTTGTCTCTCATTGGAAAACAAACAGGTTTCTAAGAAGAAATAATAAAATAAGATAAGATAAAATAAAAACTTACACATGGGGATCAAACAAACAAAATAGTTATGAGGGGGAAGCTCAAGAAAAGACACAAGAAACAGATGACTATGCAGAGAATAGCTCCTTCCCACACACAGGAGTCCCATAAGAAAACAAAACTGGATGTCATGATATATATATATGAAGGACCTGTAGGGTAACAAACAGAAAAGAGGAAGTTTCTCTGATGATGACTGAGAAAGCACTGATCTATGAGTATAGCAGAATGTCATAAGTAGCTATCTTATTGCTACTTTTATTTTTAGAACCACACTACTTGGTTTTGCCCTAGGTCTCCGGGCTATCTTGTCTCCATTTCCTGATTACTCAAACAGCTTCAGGTATGGGTTCCATCTCATGGAGCGGACCTTATTTTCAAATACTGGTGGTGACTTTCATATGCTTTGTGCAGACAATGCATATCTTGCAGGCAGAACACCATTGCCAATCAAAGGGTTTGTAGCTTGGGTTGGTGTTTACACTTCTCTTTAGTGATGTGCAGAGTGCTTTCTGTTATCAAGAACACTGGCTCATGGGGTGAAGGAGGCTCGAGGTTGGCACCAACTTGAATTCTCTATATTTAATAAGTTGTGCAGGTGTTGCCTTCAGCAATAGGACCTCGTCATCAATTTATGGAGAGCAGCCTATTTCAGCAGTCTGATTTGCTTAGAGGTGCCCATGGGCTTCTTTGGCCAACAGCTCAATAAGATGTAACCCATTCTTGGTAATGGAAGCTTCCTTTGTGACAAGATATGTCCTGCTGGGCCTCTGTTTCCCCTATTATTACACAATTTCACTTATCTCACCTACATATTTGTATATATTTTAGAAAGATTGTACTATATTAGTACAATACCACTCCTCAAATGGGCCTTAATTTTAGCTATCTCCTTCCATATTACCACCTTCATTCCCTTCTTCCCTCATTTTTCCATGCTTGATTCTCCTGTTCCAGTTATACTACCCCTCACCCATCCATAATTCTCTATTTTATTTCCTAGGAAAACCCATCTTTCTCCATATTTCCTTAATTTATACTGCAATTTACCTATCATTGACTTAAAACCTAATATCCACATATAAACAAACACATACCATATTTGTCTTTCTGGATCTGGTTTACAAGTTCAGGATGATTTTTTCTACTTCAATCCATTTACTTGCAAATTTCACTGTTTCATTCTCAGTGACTGAGTGATATTCCATTGTATAAATTTATCACATTTTCTTTACCCATTCATCCATTGAGGGCTATATAAGATTGCTTGCAATTTCTGACTATTATGAATAAAACATTAATGGACATGGTTATGCAAGTGCCTCTGTGTCAGGATGAAGCAGCCTTTGGGTATAGGCGCTTAGTCCTTTTCAAATCTAGAACTAAGACAGTGCCGTTATAGACAACTTAAAAATTACTACTAAAATCAATGAGTGAAAACACTTCAGGAAGATACTATTAACTTTATTATAATGGAGAAGGGAGACAAACAACTACTTTACTTGTGTGGATAAAAATATTCTTCACAATTTTCAAAAGCACAAGTTTCCATCTCCCTCAGGTGGACTCATCTTGTAAATTCATCTTGTAAGTTGGGACATCTCATGTAGGCTCTGGTTCAAGTACCTGTCTGAAATATCTTCATCTGGAAGTACCTTACATGTAAAGTACACCATCCTGAGAGACTCAGTCATGAAACACAGACTTCTTCAAGAGCTTTGTCATTCTACCTCCTCTGCCTTTCCACTCACCTTGATTTGGGTCTAGGAGGAAGTGAGTATTGAACAAATGGCGAAGCATGGCTATGTGATGATAGAGATTTAAAAAAAAATTGTGTTTCAGTCGTCCTACAAGGCAAAAATGTGACCACACCTGTTTGCTTAGAAGTTAAGGACCAAATACTGTATTTACTGCCCCTCACTACTGCTGATACTTATCTCCTGTGGCTTAAACTAAGATCTCTTCACACAATAGATAGGCATTCTACTGTACTGATGTATCTTTAGACCTTGCTTTATATTTTGTGTTGAGGAAAGCTCTCATTAATTTGAACAAGCTGACCCTGAGCTCACACTATGGCCCATGCAGACCTTGAATTCATGATTTTCCTGCCTCAGCCTCACAGGTATCAGGGTTTACAGGCGTATGTCATTGCTTCGTGATTTAGTATTAAGTTCCTTATCACAGGTGATATGGTTTTTGGACCAAAATTTGAATGTTAGAAATACATGTAAGTTATGGTGATACACAAAGAAATTTTTGAGGAAGCATGAAAATGTCTCAAAATACATTCTGTAGCTCACCTAAAAAACTGGAATAGATACTTGATTTGGGAAGCATTTCAGTATTCTATTCTTCTAAGTTTAAGGCAGATTTAAGATACTCTGGTGATAAAAGAAGGACCACTATACTTTTGTGCCTGGCATTACATTCAACAATCCAATCCATATTCATATTGTGCATTGTATTATTTCAAATTCAGAAAGTTGTACCAGCCTAAAATAAAATGTTCTCTGGTAAATACAATGAATGTCTCCAGCCAATTGTCTAAAAGCCAGGACAGGAAAAATGACCATAAGCTTTGAAAGCTGAAATGACTTCCCTTCACTTGGATGTACCTGTTTATTTAGACTTTTGAAGGTGCATATAACATGAATTTCTCTCTGTTCTTAAAATTCGTATGTATTTTCCTGCTCAGTGTCCTAACTGAAGGTATGTCCCTGTGCCCTTTAGTACGTAGTTTATTTACAAAACTCATTCTTGACTTATTTCCTTAAGTCTCCACAATTATTCTTACACAGTAGAATATTTTCACTAAGTATTTTTTCGTTATGTTAGTTACCTCATGCAATAACCCGCACAAGTCTAAACCCATGACCCTTCGGTCAATATAGCTTCCTCTTCACTTTGTCTTGACACATTAATAACTACTTATATGGAAAACTAAACAAACATAAGACATTTTAAATATATTCTTTGAGAATTTTCAGTATGTGTGAAATTTATTTTGATCTTATCTACCACTATTCACCACCAGTTTCTTCTAATGCCCCCGATAACTCAAGTTTATATCTTTTTATATAAGTCAATAAGCCCAATTATTGCCATCTGTATGCATACATGTTTAAAGGCATATGCAGAAACATATCCAACCTACCAGAGGCCAAATGTCTAAAGCAAAATTAAGAACTTTTCACTGTTTACATTTTACTACTTTTAAGTATCTGTGATAAAATGTGGTGACAACCTTAAAGTTAATCATCAAAATTGAGGTGTTGTATAAACAATGGTTGCTCTGAGGGAAATCTATATAAATTAAGGAGAAATAATGATATTACAACTACTATCACTGGTTTGAATCCAGTAGTTTTAGAGGAAACCAGAACCAAGCAAGAACCAATTTAGGTTAAAAAAAATAAACTCATACAAGAAAATACTGTCTAGGGAGAAAAGCCAATGATATAGGTCATTCTAATAAATACTGAATCAATATTAATATTTTAGGAAGAATTTTCTAGATTGGGTTTGAGCAAAACACCTCATTCAAAGAGGTTCTTTAATATCTTCCAAAAATATTTTTAAATATTTGATTTTTTATTCATTAGCTTTCAAAATATCAGGCCATACCATGATGATGAATGTATAAATACTATTAATACTTGACTTAATAAATACTATTGATTTATCTCTCTTATGTCCAAAGTTTAACTCTATCATAAGGAAACTATGTGTAAGACAAGTAGGCAGCATAAGGACAGAGGCAGTGTGTTGCTGCCCAATCGAATTCAGTCAAATTCCCTGGCACTTATTATACCTTATTAAAATATTTTCTTGAAAATATCTAAATCTTAAAGCTAATTGGATTTCTGACATTGTGAACTAAAGTCATGTGTCTAAGAAAGATTTTTATTCAAAATATGTCATTGTTAGCATCATTAAATGTTTACCTTAATTTCTAGAAATGTCTGTGTTCAGTGAAAAGAAACCGTATCCTGTTCTCTAAGAAGCAAGGGGACTTGATGGAGTTGGTTTTAGAAAATAAGGTCTGTTCTTGAGAAGTGGCTTGAAAGTGTCGCTGAGTCTGCCACCGGATGACATCCACGTCTTCAGAAGTAGATGTGCGTCCATTCATGTGCCTGTCCTGCTGTGCTTAGAGGGCCTTGTCTCCTTACTGTCTTTCACCCCTGCTAGATCTTAGACTCACTCTGTCTCCTCTTCTGCAGTGTTCCCTAAGCTCCGAGGAGAGGGAATTTTTGGAGACATCATATTTAGGACTGAATGTCCCAAGGTCTCTCAAACTCTGCACATTGTCCAGCTGTGATTTTCTGTATTCATTCTTGTCTATTGTAGAAGGAATCTTCTATGAAGATGTCATAACATGCACCCAAGGCCTGCAGGGGTCTGGGCCAGAAGGGGTCCCAATGTTGAAAGCAGAAGCAAAAACAAGCCTCCATCTCTAACCCAGAAGCCATCTGCAATTAATAACTGCTCCTAAGGGAAAATTTGTTTTCCCCAATGGAATCTCACTATGTATACAAACCACTCTAAAGACCAGGTCCCAAGTCCAGCAGTAGATGAACTCAATGGCACTTCCATATTTTTATAGGGTCTTTGTCTCATAATGTTTTGTCAGAGTATGTTTTCTTTTAAACCTTACAGGTTCTTTGCCTACATATTCTGGATTCTGGTTCTGTGCTTTGAGATTTCTGTGTGTGCAAATTTGTATATCTCTGCATCTACATATTTGTCCCTTAGGGGATGCTCTTTTTAACTATTTGTACTTGTTTTGTGATATTCCAGTTTGCTTATTTTTATCTTATTTTATTATTTTTTTAGATCTCTTTTTTCTTTTTTCCTAACAAGGGAAACAAAGAGATTTGGACAGAAGGAAGATAGATCTAGGAGATCTAGGAGAAGTTGATAGAGTGGAAACCATAATCAAAATACATTGTATGAAAAACTATATTTTAAATAAAAGAAAAAATAGTAAATACGTGAACATGATCCTGTAGTTAATCTCAATTTTGAAGTCATCCTACATCAGAACTTCAGTTTGGAAGTTAATATATATATATACATATATATATATATACACACATATATATATGTATATATATATACTATGTGTGTAAGTATGAGTCAGATTTTTCAGTTATGTGAAGACGTATATCCTGCATACAGCCTAGTGAAAATTTCCCTGAAAGAGTTATCACTGTTCCCAAATGCACATCATATGGCACAGACACGAAGAACCATTCATGTGTATCATGACATGCACTCTAAGAAGAAAGAGCATACTGCCTACTGAGCTGAAGACCAGCGCAGTAGGAGCATTGCAGACAACAGATGAGATAGAAGCAAACATTTGGCCCCCTGTCTGCCCAACACAATGTGCTGCAGGTGACTCTACAGGGAGCAGGCTGAAACTCAGCTGGACAAAGAATAAATCTGTGACAACTCTTTGTCCCACTTACAGAAGCAATGTTGAGGAAGAAAGAATTAACCAACTCTTTGAAGGGAAGATAGATAAGATCAAAACAGAAAATCAACACTAGAGGGATTCTACTACTAATCAGCTGACTGAAAAGGGGTTTAGACATAAGACGAGGAAGGAGAGAGAGAAGTGTGGTAGGCAAAGGATCTGCTCTGTATAACAGGACAAGCTGCGCTAATCTGAGAACCAAACAGATCAAGTTTCGTCAACTGAGTAGGAAATTGTCATGAGTGTGCCTCTCCTGATTCTCTTGTATTTCTCTACAGTAAAGTCAGCCTCATTTGTAGGCTCTGAGAAAGGTAGAAATTCTAAAGAGGATTTGAGACTCTAGGTCCTAATAAAGAGAGAGATACTACAGTGAGGTCTGAGTCCCATGAAAAGACCCAGATAAATTAATATCCATTGGACAAGCTGAAACTAAAACACATTGATCTCTTAAAAAAAAACTCAGTTTTCCTGGTTAACTTCTCACTAACTTGTCTATTTAATATTTGTGTCATTAATATTTAATGCTATAGTTGATCAGTTAGAAAGCTGAGAGCCTTGAGATAGGTTGTTTCCTAATTTTATGAGAAATCGCTATACCTATATCTAAAGGTACTGTACGAGCTTGCACTGCCATGAGCAATGTGGGAGTGTTCCCTTTACCCCACAAACTCTCCAGCATAAGTTGTCATCACAACCTTCCTTAAGACCCAGCAATACCACTGTTGGGCATATACCCAAAGGATACTCAGTCATACCATAAGGACATGTGCTCAACTAAGTTCATAGCAGCACTGTTTGTCATATCCAGAACCTGGAAACAACCTAAATGCCCCTTGACCAAAGAATGGATAAGGAAAATGTAAAGTAATACACTAGAGTAATACACAGCAGGAAAAAAAATGGCATCTGGAAATTTGCAGACAAATGGATGGAGCTAAAAAATATCATAGGGTGAGGTAACCCAGACCCAGAAAGACAATTATCATATGTACTCACTCATAAATGGTTTTTAAACATAAAGCAAAGAAAACCAGCCTACAGATCACAATCTCAGAGAACCTAGACAACAATGAGGACCCTAAGAGAGACATACGGGGATGTAATCTACATGGGAAGTAGGAACAAACAAGATCTCCTGAGTAAATTGGAAGCATGGGGACCATGGGAGAGCATTGAGGGGGGGGGAGAGGTAGCGAGAGAAATGAAAAAAATGTAGAGCTCAATAAAATCAATATGGTAAAAATAAAGGAAGCTGAGAGCAAAAGGTATCTTAAAAGATAGAAAGTAAGCTGACTCTTCACACAGCAGCGATCAATAGCCAATAACTCATCAGCCTTGTGAAGCTCTCCTCATTCCCAGCTGGAATCTCTGCTGGCTTGCTGTTGTGTAGGCCTTCCACCTGCAGTCAGGCCTCTGCAAGTTATTTGCATATCCCAGTTAAGAACAGAAAACACTGCTTCTCAGCAGCTCTCTACGTGCAGACCTTGATAGATAAGCGGCTTGTGTTCCAGTGGATGGCTAGACTCTTGCACAACAGATGACACAAAGGGGACGCCATACGTTTAAAGAGAGTTCACTTAGCTATGAGGGAAAAGGAATAAAGAAGGAGGTGGAGGTGAGGAGTAGGGATGGATTCAAACAAAACACACTATGTGCACGTGTGAAATCTCAATCAACAAGTTAAAAAAATAGAAAATGACTTTAATTGTAGAGGAATTTTTGTAACATGAATGGGGCCTGCTTGTTGGGGTTTCTGTCCTGCCTGGTACCCCACGGCCAGCAAGCCCCAAAGAAAATCACACAGCTATCTCTATAAGTTATAAAGCTAATTGGCCCATTAGCTCAGGCTACTTATTAGCTCTTGTAGCTTATATTAACCCATTATTCTGATGTATTTTTGCTACATGACTGGGTACTTTTTTCAGCTGGCAGGTCACATCCTGCTTCCTCTGGTCTGCGCTGGACTGGGAGGAATACAGCCCAGACTACTGAAGAAGCAATATGTGAGCTGCCTCTCTGAGAAAGGTACTGAGCCATGTGGCTAGCATAAATAAGAACAATGGGTTAATATAAGTGATAAGAGGTAATAAGAAGCCTGAGCTAATGGG
>LOEQ01002760.1:71497-82470 GCA_001685075.1 Bramus lutescens
GACTCTCTGAACGTGGCTGACAAGTAGAGCTGACTGAGAAGCCAAGGACAATGGGACTGGGTTTTGATTCTACTGCATGTAGTGGCTGTGTGGGAGCCTAGTCTGTTTTGATGCACACCTTCCTAGACCTTGGTAGAGGGGGGAGGACCTTGGACTTCCCATAGGGCAGGAATCCCTGACTGCTCTTTGGACTGGAAAAGGAGGGGGAGGGGGAGAAAAATGGGAGGAGGGGAGGAGGTGCAAATTATTTAATAATAATGAAGATAATGAAAAAATTCTACTTTGAATTTAGAATAAGTAATAGAATCATACAATAAAGATAAAAATATTAAGAAGGAAAGAATATTGTATATGTTTCTAATTTGAAAACAATTATTTTTTTCTCATAAAGCATCCCTCCATTTCACTGCTAATACTTAAACAGAATACAACCTGTACCATTTCAAATACTAGATTCAAATAATGAAAGTTTGACTTCTTCCTTTCCAATTGAATCTGCTTAATCTCCTGAGTCTTATTGATAGAGCCAGAACTCCAAGAAATATATAGAAGAGATATGAAGAGAGTTTACAGCCTTGTCTTGTTCCTGATTTTAGTGGAATTGCTTTCAGTTTCTTTCCATTTAATTTGATGTTGGCTGTCAGCTTGCTGTGTATTGCTTTTATTATACTTAGATATGCTCCTTGTATCCCTGATATCTCCAAGACTTTTATCATGAAGGGCTGTTGGATTTTGTCAAATGCTTTTTCAGCATCCAATGTAATAATAATATGTTTTTTTCTTTCAGTTTACTTATATGATTGGTTACATTGAGAGATTTTCGTATGACAAACCATCCCTTCATCTCTGGAATAAAGATGATCATGGTGAATGATTTTTATGTGTTTTGGATTATATTTGCCAATATTTTGTTGTGTATTTATGCATCTATGTTTATGAGTGAGATTGATCTGTAGTCCTCTTTCTTGGTTGAGTCTTTGTGTGATTTCAGTATCAGGGAAATTGCATATTATATTATAATGAATTTGGCGATGTTCCTTCTGTTTCTATTATGTGCAACACTTTTAGGAGTACAGGTATTAGCTCTTCTTGGAAGTTCTGGTAGAATTCTGCACTAAAACCATCTGGCCCTGGGCTTTTTCTTTGGTTGGGAAGCTTTTGATGACAGCTTCTATTTCTTTACAGTTGTTTATAGGTCTATTTAAACAGCTCATCTGTTCTTGATTTAATTTTAGTAATTGGTATAGATCCAGAAAATTGTCAATTTCTTTTACATTTTCCAATTTTGTGGAATACAGGTTTTTGAAGTATAACCTAATGATTCTCTGGATTTCCTCAGCGTCTGTTATGTCTCCCTTTTCATTTCTGATTTTGATAATTTGTATGTCCTCTCTTGGCCTTTTGATTAATTTGGATAAGGGTTTGTCTATCTTGTTGATTTTCTCAAAGAACCAGCTCTTTGTCTCATTGATTCTTTATATTGTTTTCTTTGTTTCTGTTTCATTGATTTTAGCCCTGAATTTGATTATTTCCTGTCTTCTACTCCTCCTGGGTGTGTCTGCTTCTTTTTGTTCTAGAGCTTTCAGGCGTGCTGTTAAGTCACTACTGCAACTTTATCCATTTTCTTTATGTGGGCAATTAGTGCTATGAACTTTCCTCTTAGCACTGCTTTCATAGTGTCCCATAGGTTTGGGTATGTTGTGCCTTCATTTTGACTGAATTCTAGGAAGTCTTCAATTTCTTTTTTATTTCTTCCTTGACCCCTGCAGGGGTGATTCTATAGCTCATTTTCAATTTCCTTGAGTTTGTAGGCTTTCTGAGAGTCGTGCTGTTGTTAAACTCTAAACCATGGTGATCTGATAAGATACAGGGGGTTACTCCAATATTTCATACCTTTGGATGCTTTCATTTTTACAGAGTATTTTATCAATTTTAGAGAAGGGTCCATGAGATTCAGAGAAAAGGGTATATTCTTTTGTGTTTGGTTGGAATGTTATATAGATATCTGCTAAGTCCATTTGAGTCATGACATCTTTTAGTTCTCTTATTTCTCTGTTAAGTTTCTGTCTGGTTGACCTGCCCATTGGCTAGAGTGGAGTGTTTAAGTCTTCTACTATTAGTGTGTGGGGTTTGTTGTGTGATTTAAGCTTTAGTAAGGTTTCTTTTACATATGTGGATGCTCTTGTATTAGGAGCATAGATGTTTAGGGTTGAGATTACATCTTGATGGATTGTTCCTGTTTTGAGGATAAAGTGTCTTTCTCCATATCTTCTGATTGATTTTAGTTTGAAATCTATTTTGGTAGATATTAGGATAACTATGCCCTCTTTTTTCTCAGGTCCATTTGATTAGAAAACCTTTTCCAACCCCTTTACTCTGAGGTAATACCTGTCTTTGAGGTTGAGGTGTTTCTTGTATACTGAAGATGGCTGGATCCTGTTTTTATATCCATTCTCGTAGCCTGTGTCTTTTAATAGGTGAATTGAGCCCATTGATATTAAGAGATATTAATGACCAGTGGTTGTTGATTCCTGTTATTTTTTGGTTGTAGTGGTTGTGGGTTTCCTTTTTTTGGGTTTTGCTTGTGGGAGGTTATCAGTTGCCTGTGTTTTTGTGGGTGCAGTTAGCTTCCTTGAGTTGGGGTTTTCCTTATAGTACTTTATGTTGGGCTAGGTTTATGGACACATTGTTTTAATCTGGTTTTGTCATGGGATATCTTGTTTTCTCCATTGATGATGATTGAAAGCATAGCTGGGTATAGTAGTCTGGGCTTGCATTTGTGATCTTATAGTGTCTGCAGCACATCTTCCCAGGACCTTCTGCCTTTCATACTTTCCCGTGAGAAGCTAGGTGTAATTCTGATAGATTTACCTTTATATGTTACTTGACATTTTTCCTTTGTAGCTCTTTATAATCTTTCTTTGTTCTGTATGTTTTGCATCTTTGTTATTATATGGTGAAGGGACTTTTTTTTGATCCAGTCTATTTGGTGTTCTATAAGCTTCTTATACCTTCATAGGGATATTCTTCTTTAGGATAGGAAAGTTTTCTTCTATGATTTGGTTGAATATATTTTCTGTGCCTTTGTGTTGGATTTCTTCTTTTATTCCTATTATTCTTAGGTTTGGTCTTTTTATGGTCCCAGATTTCCTGGATGTTTTGTGTCAAGAATTTGTTGGATTTAATGATTTTTTGACCAATGAATCTATTTCCTCTATAGTATCTTCAGCAACTGAGATTCTCTCTTCCATCTCTTGTATTCTGTTGGTTATACTTTCCTTTGTAGTTCCTGTTTGGTTGCCCAGATTTTCCATATCCAGAATTCCCTTGGTTTATGTTTTCTTTATTGTCTCTATTTCAGTCTTCAAATTTTAAACTGTTTGTTTCACCTATTTGGTTGTTTTTCTTGAGACTTATTAATTTCTTCCAATTTTTTGTTTGTCCTTTTTTCTATATCTTTGAGGAAATTTTTCATTTCCTATTTAAAAGTCTGCATCATCTTCATAAAGTTACATTTAAAATTGTTTTCTTCTGATTCTTCTGGGTTTGGATGATCAATTCTGCCTGTTGTGTGACCACTGGTTTCTGGTGTTACCACGTTAATTTTCAGGTTGTT
Organism: Bramus lutescens; assembly: GCA_001685075.1. Classification (NCBI taxonomy): domain Eukaryota; kingdom Metazoa; phylum Chordata; class Mammalia; order Rodentia; family Cricetidae; genus Bramus; species Bramus lutescens. The sequence continues at coordinate 75,114 of LOEQ01002760.1, forward strand.
GGATGAATTCTTACATGGACACCTACCCATCTCTTCCTTCAATTGATGCTGATACTGTCTTTCCATCTTGGTGCAATCTTTATACTGACTGTTTGACTCTTTGGGAATTGCTGTTGGTCTGCTCTATACAGTCAATGTCTTTGTCTCAGGGAGCCACTGAGGATGGAGTGCCCTGCCTGGTGGCTGCTTACTCACCTCTTGGCACTCTCTGTATTGTAGTGACCTGTGTTTCAGAGTTCTACCAGGATTGTAGGAGGATAAGCAAGTTTGGGGGCAGGATGGGGCTATTAGCTTGCAGGGTCCAGTAAATGTGGGTGGGTATTGAGGCAGCCTACCTACAGGAAACTCTCCTGTTGGCTGGCTAGAGAAACAGAGGCAGTTGGGGGAGAGGCCTGGGTTTTCTCACTATGGAGGTCCTAGAGGGTGGGATGTCCTGCCAGGTAGCTGCTCACTCAACTCTTGGCACTCTTTGTATTGTTGCAAGCGGTGTTTCAGAGTTCCACTGAGGTTTCAGGATTACAGGTGAGTTTGGGGGTGGTATGGAGCTAGTAGCTTGCAGGGTCTGCTAGATGGGGGTAGGTATTGGGCAGTCCCTCTAACAGTATTCTAAACATTTATTCTTTAACCCAGAGAGGAGTATAGCTATCACCCTTATCAAAGAAGCCTCCTTTCTAGTAGACAGAGGCTACCATACATACCTATAATTGTCAAAGTTCAGAAAATAAATGACCATGGGCTACCAAACCATAATTCGTACATCTGCAGCACATCCGTAAATGTAGGTCTCAGAGAACATTGTGGATGAGGAGCAAACTATTCTGATGGGCTGAATAGCTGTGACTAAATATATAGCATTCTAGATCTGACAGAGGGGGTGCATCCATTAAATCTCAACAACATGCTTGCCTATAAAAATAAAACCCTGAATAGTGATGCCTATTCCCATTGTCGTGCTAACAGGGAAAGGTGAATGGCCCCTAAGTAAGCTCTCTTCAAGGACAAGTTCTCTGTTAGGTTATCTATTCTGAAAGAACCCTAAACACATGTATGTAGGAGCAACACTAAATGGACTTGGTAAATCACACACACACACACACACACACACACAGTGGTAGTTTGAATGTATTTGGTCCCCATCATCTCATAGAGAATGGCATTATTAAGAGGCATTGGCTTTGGTGTAGTAGGTATGGCCTTGTTGGATGAAGTGTGTCACTATGTGGGAGAATTTAGAAGTTTCCTGTGCTCATAATACCAAGCAATATCTCAAGATGTAGAAATCTCAGTTACCATCTTCCTGCATGCTGCCATGGTCACTCTAGCATGATAATGGACTAAACCTCTGATACTATAGGAGAGACTCCCCAACTAAATGTTTTTCTTTCATAAGAATTGTTAAGATCATGGTGTCTCTTTGCAGCAATAAAAACACTAACTAAGACAAACATACACACATACCATTCATAAAATGTGTATTGTTTGCATAATTTTAGAAATGAGGTATATTCTTGGGGTTATTTTTGAATTTTTAGATAAATTTTATGACCGCTTTGTTTAATAATACATTTGTTGGGTACAAATCACAATCCCAAGAAATGTGATTTCTAAAACCATATTATATGTTAAAATCCCAGATTATCAAAATCTCTATTGTTTAAAACTCCAAATATTAAAATTCCAAATGCTGACCTCCATCATTCCCCCAGACTACAATTGCTTCCCAGAGCAAACCAGGATGTATACAATGACTAGGAAGTCAAATTCTACGACCGGGATAGTCATGCAAGACAGTAGGAAGACAATGACTTCATCCTAAAATGTATCATTTCTCTGCATTGCCGTGGTCTTCACTGCTGAATTTCCACAAATGTTTACTGAGGTAAAGCTTCATTGCCTGAGGACACTAGTGAAGTCAAGACTGGTTTGAGAACAATATTTTGCACAATGGAAGAGAAGCTGCTTACCCAATGATGGTGAGCTTTTATTCCATTACCAGGATCTCATCCAACAAAATGTGGGATCTGGACATGAACACACGGGGACTGAATTGTGATGAACCCCAAATATCCTAAAATTAAGCCCCAGAATATGAGAAAATTTAACTGACTGCTCTTGCCAGTGTATATGGAACCATAGATGACTTTCAAAGGTGAAAGTCACCATGTGTCCACTGAACAAAGCCATGAAAGACCAAGGGGCTCCTTGCAGTGAAGAAAGACTTCACAGTAAAGCTAATGATTGTGAAAGTCACTGGCTTTTATAGACTATCTTCATATACTTGCAAATGATCTATGCCTGTAATATAATTTCCATATATAAATTTTCTTTGAAGCCTTTTCCTCTTTAGCTTTATTCCTACAATTTTCAGTAGTCAAAATTGTATTTTACATTGTGGTATTCTATATCTTTCTCCTTTGCATCATTTCTGAAATTGAAGATAGTGCTGTGTAAAGACCTTTAGTGAGTTCTGATTGATTTAAGCATTTCTTTTGCAAGCTCCCTGTGTTAGAGGATAGTACTCTGTGCTGGCTTGGTATGCAAGCATTGTCTGTGAAAATGGAAGCACTGAACGTCCTCAGTAAGTGAAGGAATGCCATGTTTTCTACCCGCTTTTGTTGAAGGTAGCGTTTCTCAAGCCTTCAGCTCCCGGACAGCAGTGACCCATCACAGCATATGATAAATCTTGGCTACAGACTTCTGCATCATGGAGTTTCAGCTAACTGCAGTCTAAATCAGTCACACCCACCAGTCACAGTGACAGGCACTTATGCATTTCATTTTTCATGTATTTCTTAATAATTATGGTTCATTTGCTCCTAGGTTGAACTCTTGTGACCTTGTTAAGTATGCTCAAATGATTATTTGAAAAAAATAAATGTGTCAAACTGTAATATACTCAGACATTATTGTTCACGAGGCCTATGAAGTATTATGTCATTCTTTATGTTTCTCAAACCCTACACAAATGCATTTTCAGATATTATTACATTAGTTTTTCCAACATTGTAGCTTTGAAGTTGTTTTCAGAATTTCAATGTCAAAATTCTGGAGTTTAAAATTGTGTCATTAGAGATTGTGATGCAAATTTGTGTTCGATGTATATATATTTTATTCAGAACTACTTAATTGAAATCATTTTCTAAGGGGCTGGAGAGATGGCTCAGAAGTTAAGAGCACTTGCTGTTCTTACAGAGGACCTGGGTTTCCTTAGCAGTATGTTCATGCAATCTTACAACTATTCCTTAACTCAGATTCCAGGGGACCCAGTATATTTTGCTGACTTTCATGGAAGTCTGTCATGCACCCAGTGCACAGGACAACCATTCATACACATGAAAGAAATGTAATAAATAAATGTGTTTTAAAAGGAAGTTCTTTAACAGTTGTATAAGCTGGAACTGGAGAGAAGGTGGTTCAGGAGGTAAAGTGCTTGCCTTGTAAGCATAGGACCTGAATTTAGAATCTACATGGGTTCTAAAACACAGGTGCATTCATCCAAAACCCAGTCCTGGGGTGTTGACAGTCAGCTGTACCTGTAACCCATTGAGGGCTGAGAGTAGACTGAGAGCCACTGCATCTGTACCCAGTAAAGAGGGTGGGCTGACATCCACAGCATCTATAACCCAATGCTGGAGGTGGCTATGGCCACTACATCCCAGTGCTGGGGGGAGGTGGTTAGACAAATTCCTGAGCTCAGTGTCTATCTGAGTCAGTGAACTCCAGGTTCAATGTGATACCCTGTCTCAAAGATTAGATAGGGAGCAACTGAAGTAAACACCTGACCTTTACCTTTGACCTTCATATACAAGTACACACTAATACATGAGAACTCATATGCACATGTACACAAACACAAGAATACATCTAATGCATACATATATGTTCATATGAAAAAAATCCTGCAAACTCAAAGGGAAATTGTGAAAATATCTGTGCAAATATATTTAGAAATATAACATTAAGATAAATTTGAAATCAATATCACTAAAAATCAAATTCTTGTGTAGTATTTTATTTTCATATTTTGATTGATTTTGATACCATTATAAGGATAGGAAGAAATGCATATTAGAAATCTCATACTTTCTTATTTCAGTATGTATACATATACTTCCTAATTTCAGTTTTGGAAGTCCTAATTGTCTATGCTGAAAGAATATTACATTGACAACATTTTACTGTAAGCAGTAGTTAGTGCCAAGTGATCAGATTGAGCTACGCAGTTCTTCACTTATAAATTATACCCAGCCATTTAAACTTAAACTAGCAAATGAAATGTTACCTTTTGTCATGCTTCTGTCAAACTTCATATTATATTATAGTTTTGCTCCCTAAATTGATCCACAAATCCATATTCTCTCATAGCTTTCTAATTACCCGGTCTTTCAACTGAATTTAATTATTTGTTTTTTTCTATGTCTAAAATAGATTAGAGCAATATCATTTCAATTTTGATTGCATCATTCATTCAGTTAAATGTATAGTTGTAACTTTACAGTAGACTTTAAACTATCTCTACAAGGATTGCAGTTTTTCATCTTTTTATTTTCCAGTTTCTGGAATATGAGAAAACTTCTTCATTTATCTAACCATTAAACACCAAGCGATTTAGCTAGATCGTAGACAGATGAGAAAACACATTTACCACTTTTCTTTTCAATTTTCTTTAAAAAACTATATTTTTTCAGTTTACATCCTATTCCCACGTTCCCACTCCCTTCCCTCCTCCCATTCCCTCCACCTTCCCCCTTGACCCTATTTCCCATCCACTCCTCAAAGAGTGTAAGGTGCATTGTTTTGAGGAAGGAACAAGGGTTGAGCAAGGTATCCATCCTGAGGGAATGGGTTCAAAAAAGCCAGTGCAAGCAGTAGGGATAAATCCTAGTCTCACTGAGAGTGGTATTGGAATTTGCCCCAACCATACAACTCTTACCCACGTTCAGAGTGCCTACTTTGGTTCTATGCTGGATCCTTTCCTGTCCTGCAGCACTTGGTGAGCTCCCATTAGCTCAAAAGCTGGCTTGGTAAAGAACAGAGGCAAACAGCAAATGAACATTGTCACCTAATCCTGACTCATCCTTGCTACAGAGAGCAAGCACCCCACAGAAAGTGGTAATAACCCAAGCCTCCTGGGTAGACGTTGGGGACAGAAAGAGATAAAGTGATCCCATCATGTACTACACAACCTACACAGTAGTTCACAGAGGTATCAAAGAAAGACATTGCAGACAACCAAGGAAATAGTTCTTTTCTGCAAGGCCAAGGGTATTTGTTGGCCCTTTGTTCTGGTGTAACAGAGTTAACGATGCATAATGGTTTCATTCTAGAAAATTTCCTCCGAAGCATGTAGCCTAAGCATATGCAGTTGGCTGAGAGGATAGGGGCTGAAAGTGATTCTCTTTACAGAACTGAGACCAAAACAGATCGAAAGTCTTGTAGCATGGTAAATGATGGGTTTGATTTCAGCAATATTGAATTTGTGATGTTTTCAGGATATACAGAAGTCTTGCAGTGAAAGGCTAAAAAGCTATAAAAATCAAGAAGAAAGATCTGACCTCCTGTGTAGATTTGGTGGTGGTAACCATGATCATTTTAATCAGTGATTGAGTCAAGAAGCACTCATGCCATTGCAAAGCGAGTAGAGCAAGAACAAATTGTATGGAACCATACTGAAGAGCTGTATGAGAAAGAATCTACAAGAGATGCCGGCTGGTGTGGGAGCCATTTCTCTGCACCTACCAGACGCTGCTTCCCTGAATTGACAGACATTTCTAGCAACAAGGGGTTTCTTAAAAAGGTGCCCATTTGCGACAGTACTGCTCTCTTTCCTGAAAATACTTTATCTGCTGCTCATTTATCTTGCCTCTATACTAGTGACAGTTGTTTTTTTATAACTTCAATGGTGGCAAAACTTTATCCTTTCACAATAAATACATCCTCTTCCAAAGTGCCCAGATGTCAAACAGATGTAACTGCCTAGGATTGATCTTCATTTTCCATCAGGTACATTATAAATTGGCTATAAAGATGATTTCAATGGGAGGAGTTAGGGGTTAACATAAAATATTATACATTAACCATATTCAGAAAAGCATAAATTCTCAAGCTGAGCAGAAGCGATAGTCACATTTCCACTGAGTTGGTAGCTTTTGCCTTTACTCTCTGTTCTCCCCCTTCCTTTCTTAAAGCAATAACGACCAACTTAGGGTTCTTTCAGCTTCAGAAATGTGAGTGAAAATCTTCATATTAAAGATGTTTTATCTTGAAGATATCGATTTGTCACTTTGCGTAAATGTAAATATTCCCTTACACTTCTGATACACATCTCCCTTCCTAAATGTATATAATTTATATTCTGCAAAGAATATTTCAGTAAATCGGTTTATGAGTAATCATATATATATAGTAAAACTTCATATTATTACCTTAAATACTTCTGAAGGTAACTGCACACACATGGTGTATATACATATACCCAGGCACACACACATGCATGTTAAATAACTCATAAAAAAGACAGTTCCTGTTAGCATTTCATTAAATATCTACTTATTTCATTACTACATTCTCTGCTAGGAGAATCTTATTCGTTAACTTTACTATGGTGCTGAAACTCTGTGAACTCCTGAATTGTGTCCAATTTATCAATTTAATTCAGATAAATATTCAATAGGCTATTAGGAATTCTAGTGAGATTGAGCAACATAGTCCTTTAAACACTCTCTCATCAATACCTTTCACACACACAAAAAAAAACTCAGAAAACAAAAGAGAAAGACAGGCAGGGGAATTATGGAAAATGGTGCCAGATTCTGGTGAAGGGGGATTGTCTCCATCACTGCGTGAATGACTGTGATAAATCAGGTTTGCACACCATTCTGCACCCTTATGGTATGTTTCCCTACATATCATAATGTGAAGCTCCTCTTTGCCGTGTTCACCCCATGCACTAGACTATTTCATTATCTTCTCCATGTATCATATCACAGAATACACCATAAGTTGCAAGCTTTCATACACATCTTAATAAATTTTCAAAGACATACAGCAATCACATATTTTAATCAGACACATATCCTTTATGTCTCCACAACCTTTCACGGTTTGGATAGTCAAGAGTCAACAATTATAATATATTTCTATGAAAGTATATGTATATATACCCCATATGTCAAAGAATAAGATGCTATAGTTCAAACAGCATATAGATGTCAATACAAATGCGGCAATAAAAAATAAAATTGTGGAATAAATCCAGGATATTGGAAGTAGACAAGATTGCCAGGCAAAAATTGGGAGCTTCGGGGTGGAGGTGGGGTGGGGGTAAGGGGAGATGGGAAGAGAGAAGTGAGAAGGG
>LOEQ01002760.1:82904-118728 GCA_001685075.1 Bramus lutescens
GGAGGGAAATGGGAGGAGGGGAGGAGGTGGAAATTTTTAATAAAAAAATAAAATTAAAAAAAGAAAAAAGTAAAGACAAAGAGAAGGAAAAACATATCAGGGAGGCACCATACTCAGCTTATTCTGTAGCACTTGCAAAATTCTGATTTTAGTATTTTCATTATAAGAAAATCTTTGTGAACATAAATAAAATGAAAAATTGAAAAAAAAATTGTGGAATAAAAAAAATTCTTGGTGCTTGTACTTTTCTTGTATGGAAACTGTGAAATCATGCCCTATAAGCATGAGAATAATTATTGGACATTTGTGCTTGTATGTGGAATCTGTACTAGAGCATAAATTATATCACTAAATCCATATATTGCATTCATGTTAAGCCTATGAAATTCTAGTTTTTGGTAAATAAACAGCAACCACAAAGAAAATAATTAAAAAACTGAGTAGTTATTGAACTTAAATTACAAACTAGATGACATGTTGGATCCATCTTTGCATTTAAAATGCTATTTAATAGAACTGGATACTTATGAGACACATGTATCAATCAACCTGTGGGATATTCAGAAATCTTATAGGTTAATAGCATCTTTAGGAAAATTTCTTTGGGATAAGGATACCAAGTGCGGTTTGAATATTGGATTTCCTCCATAGCCCAAGTGTTTGAATACTTGGTGGTACTGTTTGAGAAAGTCATGAAACTCTCAGGAGTCAGAGCTTTTCTGGAAGAAGAATATTATTGCAGCAGGCTACAAGGTTTTATATGCTGGTCCTACATCTTGTTCTCTCTGTGCTTCAAGACTGATGATGTAATGTGACAAACTAGTCTCATGTTCCCACTGCTATGTCCTCTGCAGCAATGGGTCAAACTCCCCGTGGAAATGCATGCTAAATCAGCCCTAACTCCCTTAATTTGCTTTTTGGGGTGCTATCCCAGTACAGCAGAAATGAAACCAAGGTGCCATGTATGAGTTGCTCTCTTGAATACTGAAGGTGACACTCACGTTGGCTGTCACCTTTGATTTATCTCTAACTCACTTTTTCCTTAGCCTCAATTTAGAAATTTTCTGCTCTAACCCCAATCCCTTAAAACTCATCAGCAGTTTAGAGTATGAGCCAGAGTGTGAGACAGGGTCTGTGATTTGATCACAGCTCCTAACTTCTCAGTGGGTTGTCAACAATAATTTTGTACTTTTTTCCCTCTCTCATAATACAAGCTTGATAGAAGTTGGTAGCAAAGTTGATAATCGCTCAGAGATTTAGCTAAAGATAATATTTCCACTAATATTGGAACACAGAAACAGGAGAGACAGTGTTTCTGGGTTCCATCGGAGTAGTGAAGTGCTCCCGCCTAAAAGTGCATAGAAGATCTCACAAAACAAGACAGAAATGTCTGTTTGCGGTAAATGAGAGTGATGTACTGGACTCTTCCTGTAACGAAGAGGAGAAACCTACTATGGACATTCTGATTAACTGTCACACCATGCCACCCATCCTCCACCCCTCCCCACCCCCACACACCTGTGCTTCTCCATCCTAATACTTTCTTGGGTGTACGAAATTAGATGTTATATCTGACCCACTCCTCAAAGCTGGCCACTGGGTAGTGGCTAATGGTCTTCCCTTTACGACGTCCAGACTGAGGCACATGGATCCACCTGCTACCACCAGAAGTATCGCACTCAGTAACTTGAGCCTTTACGCCAAGACTTTGCACCCTCAGAAAGTGCAGGAAATCTAAAATAAAATTTCCAAATGTTTTTAAGTGCTGTGTATATTCCCTTAAGACTTTTTTTTTTATTAGTCTCTAGCTTCAGATCTTCATGCATTCAGCCCTTAAACTCTGATGTACAGCCATAACAAATCTTTTGCAATTTGGGGAGCTTTGTGTCTGTATTGTATACTTTTCACGTGTAACGACTTCATTTTGAACTGTTCTTCCCTGTCCTCCTGACAACCATTCAACTTATTCCTGCTGTAGTTGATAAATCCTTGGCCTCTAGGAAGGCTTTTCTGATACCTCACTCTCACACGAGTAAAGTCAGCTGTCCTGCCCACTCACAATATTTCTGCTATACTCTATGCATGCTAGTTTTTTCTGTATTTACAGTCTTTCATGCCTGTCACTGTCACAGTCCAGCTACCTTGGGGAATCCTTCTCCATCACTTTTATGACAGCATCATTGAGGTTGTGTTGATGATTAATACACAGGTTTTTTTTTTAATCAAACATTTCATGAGCACAGAGGATCCACGCAGCAGTGAAGGAGTCCCGGTTCTGAAATCAGCGTCTCTGAACTGCAGTCCCCTCCTCCGCCGTGGCAGCTGCCGGCTGCTTTCCAAACTTTCTGCTCATTCACTTTCTTCCTTGATCAAGTTAGACAGTACTGTTATCTTTCAATTGTTCTGTTAAGGTTGTTGTGAGGATTAAAGAGAACATGTGTGAAGTCTTTAAAATAGTACTTACAAAAATCAATAGCAACCACTTGGCAGCAATTATAGTAGCTGCAGAAGCAGAAGCAATCCTTGACATGTCTTCAACCTATACAATTATTATAAATCTTTCTTTTAGGATCTTATTTCAGAAGCTAACAGAACAAAGTTGCACAAAACGGGGAAAATAATTATAGCTATATTGCATTCACAAAACAATAATTTAACAAATATGCATATTAAAAGCATAACTTTGAGGGCTATAATTTGGGATAGCAGTAGTGAGAAAATGCTATAGAGTCTTATCATGTGAAAGAAGTGATTGATTCCAAATAAAACTATGCTCCTTTCTCCGCTTAGTCTCACAGGAAATTCTATCAATGGTTACTTTGAGTAAAAGGCTGAATTCAAACAGACTGGTAGGTTTGGATAATTCCTTCTTGACTTGTGTTCTCTTCATGCGGAGCTAAACCCCCTATAGGACATTTATCAACACCAGTGGATATGAAAAGGCACAGGAACCATGGCTAGAGCTTCACAGAGAGACTAAAAATGTCTTCTTTATTTGTTATAGCTGAAGAAAACAGATAACGATTATAAAGAAAGAAGTCTTTGAGCAGTATTGGAGATTTACCTAACATGGATGGGATTGCTTTTACTAAGGTGGCCTTTAAATGCTTCAAAAATTGCCTGAGGTCTTGGAGGTGTTTTCAGGGGTTCTACAGAACTCAAAGAAAGTCACTCCTGAAAGGTCCTCCCTCCAGTTTCCACATCACATGTGTCAGCCAAAAGCAGCTGTAGACTGAAATAGAAACAGAAAAATATGAGCAATAAATATTTAATTGCTTATATATCTTATATAGATCTTTATGTCCATCTAGGGCAGAAACATCTCTGTATAAGAATTGAAACTTGAAAATTAAAATGCATTTAAAATATTTTGTCCACACACCAGATGGAGAGCAGCAAAGATTAGAACCATGAGGCATCTAATGGGATAAGGGCAGGGGGAGCTGTCACATGTGTAGATGATCTCTCCCTCTGCATAGGGTTATGTTGGCTTTGGTCGTTTACACTACCATCACACTCTAATAAGTGGGCAGCAGCTAGAACTTAAAATACAAGGGTGCAGAAACTTATTTATGCCATTCCAAGTTATATGAAGCAGATTTCATAGACTTTCAGTGGATTTTCATTTAATGGTTCTGTGGAAATTTTTATTTTATTTTATTTTATTTTATGGATATGGGAGTGTTGCCTGCATGCATGTCTCTGTACCACAGTTTTGCCAGGTCTTCATAGAGGCCACAGAGGGTAACATATTTCCTGAAACAGAAGTTACAGGTGACTTTGAATATTGGCACCTAAACCTGCATTCGCATGAAGAGCAGCCAGTGCTCTGTTCCTCTGAACTATCTTTCCATCCCCTCATGAATTTTGGGGATTTTACCATACATATAAAGTGATGTGGGATTCCCCTCTGTATGCTGTGAATATCATTGGTTAATAAAGGAACTGCTTTGGGCCTATAGCAGAGCTATAGGGGAACAGAGCTAGGTGAGGAAAACTAAACAGAATGCTGGGAGAAAGGAGGTGGAGCAGGGAGAAGCCATGTATCCCAGCCAGAGCCAGATGGAACTTTAGCCAGTAAGTCACAGCCATGTGGTGATACACAGATTACTAGAAATGGATTAAATCAATATGTAAGGGTTAACCAATAAGAAGCTAGAGCTAATGGGTCAAGCAGTGATTTAATTTCTGTGTAATTATTTCAGGATTAAGCAGCCAGCAACCAACAAGTAGCCTTTTTACTATAATAAAGTCCCTTCCATTAGACATTAATGGCAGCTTTAAACTAGTGAAACCAGAATTATATTTATTCAGTATAATTTTCCAGTTGTAATTTCCTATAGTGAACACTTTTTTTTGAATTCTGAACTTATAATTTGTAAATACCTAGAACTTGTTTCATTTCTATTTGGAACAGTGTATAAAAGTGAACAAATATTTCTTGGAACTCATATGGTAGAAAATCTGGTCATATCTCTAACTTGAGACCCTCAGAAAAATTCTTAATAATCATTTGATGTGATTGTTCAAGTTCAATGTCACAAGGATTTCAACAGTCATTGCTCTCATAATATTACATCTCTCTGTTATCTGTGGCCTAGAACTGACTAGAAATAAAGTTGTTCTGTTTATGACAGCAGAATAGTAAATAAACTTATTAATTTACATGTGTTAGGATTATCAATATTATAGTCTAAGGATTCACAATTTTTCTCTCATTCTCATCAAACACAATTATGGTTTATAGTCTCTTGAGTCTTGGGAATGCTGTTAAGTCCTGAAGATTATAAACTGGGAGAACAAGGTACATAAAGGTGTCCAGTTCAAACAGTACTTAATATTGGGCTAAGTTCATGTTGCTTAAAAATACACGTTTTAACCTCTCACCCTCTGTTTCAGTTATATTTCTATTGCTGTGGTAAAATACCATAACGAAGAGAAATTTATTGAAGAAAAAGTTCATTAATCTCGGATTATCATTTCAGAGGAGTGGAGTCCATAATGACAAGACAACACAGCAACAGTTGACCAGGACAGGATGGTAAGAAATCTATCTCAAATATACAGAGCAACCAAGGAGAGCCAGCAGGAACTTAAACAAAAATATAAATCCTCAACGCATGCTCGTGATGGCTATAACTTCTAGCATGTCTGTACCTCCTAAGGAATTCACAACCTCTCCAAGTGATGCCACCAAGTAGGGCCCAAGTCTTCAAATTTATGAGCCCCTGGGTGGGCGTATTTCTCAGTCACACCACAGCACTTTCTGAGGCATATCTAAAAGATAACTGAGGCTTTTATTATCTACAAGTAAAACCCCTCCAGCTAAATTTGAAATGAAGCCTGGAAGAAAGAGAACGTTCACTTTGCTATAAAATAAATATTTTATGATTTGCTCATATATTAATTCTCTTTTGAATTTTCACACATAATCTTGAACACTGAATTTTAACAATTTACAAATTTGCTAAAGAATTTGAAAAGATTTAAAACTAAATGCAAGAAACTGAAAAGAGCATTTAGCATCAACATAGTCCTCCATTTCTGTTCAACTTTTCTAACAAAAATATTACTGTTAAAGCAATAAATACCAAGTGTAACAACATGAAAACTAATTTAACTCTGATTTAATTCCCCTAAAGAATACACATGGAAAATTTGATTATTATATTGAAAAAAGCTTTGATTTTAATTCCTATATCCTTACAAATGAAGGAATAATTTTTAAAATAATGTCTCTCTCATATATTGAACTCTTTTTTAAAATTTTCCACCTCCTCCCCTTCTCCCATTTCCCTCCCACTCCACCCACTTCCTCTCCCCCTTCCTCTCCAATCCTAAGAGCAGTCAGGGTTTCCTGCCCTGTGGGAAGTCCAAGGTCCTCCCCCCTCCACACAGGTCTATGTAGGTGAGCATCCAAACAGACTAGGCTCCTAAAAAGCCAGTCCATGCAGTAGAATCAAAATCCAGTGCCATTATTATTGATGACACTTATAAGAGAACAAATATTTTAATCAAAACCAATAACACTGGATATCACGAAGCAAATGTGAAAAATATGAACAGCAATGACTAGTAGAGAAAAGAACATTCACTTGTTTCCCCCAACACCAGTGATATTCAAAAGTGTCAGTACTAACTAGCCGTGAAATCATTCCTGAACACGGACATTGCAAAAGATATATTAATTATCTTGTTTCTGACAACACATTGTGTTTACTATCCACCTTCTACTTAACTGTGATGCAAACTCCACTGTGCTACTGTCTTGTCTCTCATCTTAGATGTTGCGCTACACCTCCACACAGCTAAGGGGTCGCATTACTCTGTGTGACAGTAAGTGTGCAATAACTGTTTCTAGTTACAAAGACTAAAAGAAAAAATATCAAAATTCAGACAGCTGCCCTGAAGAAGCTGAACGTAGCTCCGCGGTAATAATCCTTCCCATCCTGAGTAGGTTTTGAAGCAAAATAGCTTTCTGAGTAGGAGGAATGCAAACAGATCGGAAGGCCTGTCATTGACCTCCAGAAGGGCTGCTTCTCATGTGTGGATGCATAAATGCAAAACTCGGTTGAGATTTTCACTTACAGATACAAATAAATGACAACTGTACTATTCCGAATTGCCTCCTGTGTGGAAAATGGGGAAGGCAGGTGGTGATATACAGGTTATATGTGGTTTTTTATAAAGTTTCTTAAACTTCCTTAAAGAAACCTAAAGACTGTTACTTTTTCTCTGCATCTTGAAGTACTGTTGAAGAATTTCAAACTAACTCAATATTACATGCAGCAGTAGCTGCATGCAAACGTGTCAGAAATAATTCATTTTTTTTTTAACCAGGGATCTTTGAGTACCTGGTCAAGAATGTAAGCAGCCACACTGTGCTATTATAATGACACACCTCATACATCCATTTAAAATGCAAAGTCATTCTTAGCTTCTAGGCTAAGGCAGACTAGATTTGGCTTTGGATCATCAGTTACAAGTCAATAATATACACTAGCTCTTAAACAAGCATGAATGTTGGAGCATTCAGCATGGGATTTGGTATTGGCTCTATGGTGGTTTTGTCAAGGATATTTTGTCTTAGTTGTTTAATTTCCTGAGTTCTTACCTTCCTAGCCTGCAAAATTAGTTTGTAGCATTTATCTGAAATTTATTGGTATGATTGCATGTGGTATAGCATTTCAAATACCTAGAAACGTCTCTGCAAAGTAATAATCAATGCATTCAAATTTCCTTCTTGACCATTTATTTGTCTGACTTGACCAACTTGAGTACATAAACAGACATTTCACAGTATGAAAATCTGAAATAAATGTTCTGAAATTAAAGACTAAAATAAGTACTATAAATTCAACACTATAAATTAAATAGTTAAGTAGCTTAATAAGTTAAGAACTGAGACAAATGACAAAATGATATTCATATTTGAACTTAGTATTCTCAATATTTTGCTGTCACCCTTTGGGGTCAAGTATACTCTTTGTATCATTAAACTGTTTGTGTGTAAATAAAAAATTTAAATGCTGCATTTGAAAAAGTACAGAAGATATTATTTACCGAAATATAATGTAAAATCCAGTGTAGCGTTCATGGTGTTTCACTGGAAAACAGCCCTATCCCTTCCTTTAATAGCTAACCATGACTATCTGCATACTACAATATCAGAACAGAGCAGTTGTAATTCAGAGTGTATGGCCTGAAGCTAAGGAAATGCTAATTATTATCTGGCTCCTTACAGAAATTTTCAGTAGACTCTGTTATATTCTGTCACCTCCTCGGTAACTCATGTCTGTAACTATAGATGTGATCAAAACCTAATGTGCTCCCACAGGCAAAAATAGAATGAAGGAAGAGTCATTAGCAAAATGCTGGGGAGTGATACTTTTAAACAGCCATGATGCATCAGATACAATCACTCGCTGTACATTTTCCTTTCGACACAGTTTAGAGTTCATTGGCTTGAAAGCTTCCTTGAAGGCCTGTGGCACTTAATACTTGCACGCATTAAACCTCTCAAGTTTACTTGGCCCGAGTGCTGTGGAAAAGATCTTGGAGGCAATTTATCGTATAAGAAATTGTCTTTGATTAACTCTTTCTTAGATGTGTCGCTGAGCAGAAAAATGAAGTGCCTTTGGCAGATCTGACGAGCTGTTTGCCGACTGACTGGCACAGACACCACCTACTGGTGCTAAGATGGTGCGCCATTTGTACTGCGGTATTGTCTATCCTTAGGAGCAAGCCCAAGCTTCACCGTGTCCCTAGCATCTTGGTTTTGTAAAATCTAAACTCTATGCATTAGGGCGGAAAAGACCCTAATTTAATTCCAAAACGGGTGAAAGACTCTGGAATTTCAGATTTGTGAAGATGAGCCAAATTATCCTCTTTCTCAGAAAGTAAAGAAACAGCAGAGGCCCCGTAGAAGAAGATGATTTATATTTATTAACATTTTCCCAATGTAAAAATATCAGTTGACTAGAGCCAAGTGTAAAGCAAATGTTCCATATTTCAGTAGCATCTAAGTCAAGATTAAGTCATGTAACTTTAATGCCTACAAGTGAAGTCTTCCCATCTAGATTCCCTTTTATTCACAGCGAATACCCAGGAGAGGCACAAACTACAAGGGCTCCCAAAAGCGGAGACAGCAGAAAGTTCACTCCTTGTCGGCTTCACTTCAGTCCATTCCTGCTCACTTTATTACACTTTTGTGAGGTTGAAACTCAGAACTACGGACTAAAGAAGTTCCATGCTTTCGTTTGGACTCACTGTGTGCCCAAAGCTTCAGAGAAGCGGCCAAGCCTCCCAGGGCCCTGACTCACCGGGCCACTCAGAACAAGCGCTTCAATTCCTGTGAACATTTCTGTCATCTCTACTTTTTTACTTCCAGACTTTCCCCTCATTTCTTCACCTTGAATCCAGATTCTTTCCAAGCATTAAGTTTGCATGAGAGAAATAGTTCACTAGTTTCTAGGACTGGACTCAGAATGAAGCAGGTTTAAGCAGGTGGTGGTTGGAATGTAAGAGTTAGTCCTGGGACTGGGTTGAAGCCAGATCTGTAAAAGCACTGGAACTGGAAAGTCTGAAATGAAAGGCCCCATTGTGATCCTCCTGACAAAAGTGGTCCCTGAACAGAGCACAGACTTTCAAAAGTCAAAGGAAAGCATGGAATAAGTGGAATAAAGGAAATAAAAGAAGCTGAGGACATGAGGGAAACCTGGCCCAAAGGCTGATTGCTCTTCTTATCAGCTACTGAAGCTTTCAAACGCCAAGGTTTAGCAGGCATTTGCAGCATGAGAATTATTCTTCGAAGACATGGGTGCTGTCAATGAGAAATAAGAAAAGGATTTGAAATGCTCTATTCCAGTCCTGACTCAACTGCATTCCTGAGTGGTAGGTACAACCACCTTCAGAATATTGCCTTTCTTTAAGTAACTCTCCATTGAAAACAGCATGATACTGGCGTAATAACAGAGTCACTGATTATAGCGCTGACCAAACTGGATGGTTACATGTAGATGAATGAAATTCATTCCTTATCACTCACCACATAAAAAAAGTCAACTCCAGTCGTAACAAGGACCTCAGTGTAAGATCTGATACCTTGATCTGATAGAGAAGAACAGGAGAGGTATTTTTCAGCTCGTAGACACAGCAAAGGACTTTATGAACACAACCCCAATAACACAGATATTGACACCAACCATTAAGAAATAGGAGCCATGAAAGCAAAACGATTCTGGACAGCAAAGGATACTGTCTCTAGAGTTCATGCACCCAACAGAATGAGAAAAGCATCTTTACCATCTTTATAATAAATAGAGCATTAGTGTCTACAATAGAATTCAAAACTGAATATCAAGAAAAGAAAGAATCCAATTTTAAAATGGGGCAAAGATGACTAGCAATTAGGGATTTTTTAAAAAGTCATATGGAAGCAATCCTATATACATATGAATGGAATTTAAATGAACTCACCATACAATGGGGGAGACAATGCCTTTAATATACATCTTATGTAACCAAATCCAACCTCAGTTACTAGGAATGAGTTACATCTTGTGGAGTAGTTGGCCAGTGGAGTCCCATAGTACCCTCCGCAACACCATAATGAGTGTTACTCTCCGTAATCTACTGGTAAGGCCCTGATGCTGAAGATGCAAGTTTACTTATGTCATCAAACGTAGAGCAATTGAGCTGTTGCCATCCCGAATACTGCACCCCTACTGACTAGCATCCATGATGAATATAGGCGAGAAAGTAGTCAGTAGTCTCATCAGCTAAAAACATTGTGACCTACTACAGTAACTTGCCTGCAGAAATATACTGGTGTAATGAGACCAGAGGAATAAATTGTTTTTTTAAGGCCTACTCCATGAAATTCATTTAAGGCCTAACACAAAGACATGGAAACTGCAACTGTCAGTACTAAAGTGGCCAAGTACCTGAGCCTGGATAGGTCATGACCCAAGACAGGGAAGTCTACTACTATCGTTCTGCTAAAGGAATTTAGCAGTAATAGAAGATGAACCTAGCTAGGTTACAAAGAGAACAGGGCAGAGGAGTCAGGACCACCAGAAGAGCACTGTGTCATGGGGAGTAGACAGAAGAAGAAGAATGCATATATAAATGTCATGATGAAAGTCACTCTAATGTCTGTTTTGTAAAAATTAAGAAATATAATACTATAAAAATCAGATTTCACAGCACAAAGTCTTCATTCCCCTGAGACAGCAATGAACTTGGAATAACAGACAACCAGTCTGAAATCTGTGATTTTGTTTTTTCCTTCCTCCAACTTTGTGTAGTCTTCCTCTACATTTCAACAGGAAAATGCCTCAAGGTCATGAAATGACCTTTTCCCTATTATTTCTGGTGTTTTTCCATAGAGTTCATTCAGTTAGAAAATATAAGCTATTGGACTAATTGTGCACACACTCGGGCATGCCTATGTGTGAGTGAGGACACTCATGCAGGCACGCACATGTGTGTGAGAGCGTAGGTCTATTTCATTTGTCTCCTACCCTTTGTCTTAAGTGCTAGTGCCTGCCTTGGTTCCTGATCGAGTCACTCCTCTCCTGTTGCTTGGGTTTCTTTCCTGTCAGTTTTCTGCCCGCCTTTTGGCTTTCTACGTCACCATTGACCTCATTATTCTGGAAAAACTTTCCTGAAGACTGGAGAGCATTATATCCTCTCATTTTATCTTTTACCCAGTACTTTAAATTTCCCACTTGTAGACTTACCAGAACGATAACAAATGTATTAAGACCATTTGATGTAAACTGTGCACATAATAAATACTTATTAGTCATATCATTAAGCTATTCTTGACATGGGTGGTAGAGTAAAAGTTATATGAAATCATTTAGGGTCCCACTGAGAAATTCAAATAAAATTTAAACATGCCCTATATAATTTTTTACATGGATTCATTAATGCCTATAGGCTAAACTCAGTAAACAACCTTATTATCGTATTTGTATATCACAAATGATTTTAGTATAAAAACCTATAAATAAATTATCCTAGAGACTACGTCATCATGAAGTTAAAAAGCATTCCAAATCTGTACATAGTAATTACAAAACAGTAGTCACTAACAATTTCTGTTAAATAGTAATTGCCTTTTAATAATGTTTTCACAGTAGAGAGGAGACATAGGATGAATATGTTAATCTCACCAAGTTTTCGATAAAAGTCACAGCTAAGTTAAACATTGTATGAGGATGACTGATGAATTAGAACTTCAGCGATTTTGGAGGAGTTGAAATGTTGCAGGTCCAGAGCCTAACAATCTTCAGCCATTTTAGCCTCTTAAATGTCAAATAACTGATCATGTACAGTATTGATGATTCCGCACCATGCTGAAGTATGGATTAGAATTCCTTGGCCATAACCACTGATATTTGGCTCCAGAATAAACTGTCCTTTACTCTCCTTGAGTTGAAAGCAGCACTTTTACATCAACAGTAGTCATGAGTTTGTATCTTTTTTAACCATGCCTCTATAAATTAGGAATATGATTCACTAAATATATCCACAGTCAGGCATATCAAGTGCTACAAACCATTTTTAGAAAAAGTAGAGTAAAAATAAACCCATGAATGTAGGAAATCATTTGCTAATGATGAGGGTCTGGGGTCTTCTTAGGAAGAAGCAAGTTTGGCATTTTAAGATCGCGTATTGGGATAAATTTTGCCTTTGCCTCAAGGCCTGGAATATTCACGTGTTCACTTGTCCAAAGACAGATGGTCGCCTCCCAGTCTCCCTAGACTTAACACTTGTTCTCCTAGCACAAACCACCTGAGGAGCTAGGTCCGCCATCTGTG
This sequence comes from Bramus lutescens, assembly GCA_001685075.1. Taxonomy (NCBI): domain Eukaryota; kingdom Metazoa; phylum Chordata; class Mammalia; order Rodentia; family Cricetidae; genus Bramus; species Bramus lutescens. The sequence goes on from LOEQ01002760.1 coordinate 95,234, forward strand.
TCATGGGGCTTCTTTTCACTGTGTAAATCTCACACAATACAAAGGACTGAGTGACTTCACACTGCGTACTCTAGCATGATTTCATCTGGGACTTACATGCTGAAGGCCATCATTTGTACAAGTCAGCAAGGACTGGGACATTGTGCAGTGACTAATGCCACCTAATACTGAAATAGCTTTGTGTGCATGCACCCACACACATGCACACACACACACACACACACACACACACAGGTTTTATACACCTCACTCACCCTGAATGCCCAGAAGGAATAGCACAGTGTTTAACCAGCTGGAATCATTGAGCACTAGGCTGATGAGAACTCATTACTTGCTACTATAAATCCTTAGGCTAGGAAAACTATGTTTATGGTCAAGAGCCTAGGATTACTGACACAGGTCATTGTCATGTGTAAATAAGATCAAGTATGGTCACTGTGTTGAGGAATGAGGTCACCTTGGAGGGTCCTCAGATGAGTGTGACACTGAATGTCCCTCTTGGAAAGAACAGGAAAGGCAATGTTTAGTGGCTTAAAAATTATCAGTAGCTATACGTCATTAACATTTTCAAAGCACAGTGGTTTAGTGCCATGCCCTTCAAATGTATTTCTTCTTTATCTCTACAAACTTCCCTTTTCAGACCATTACTCTCATCATTAATGGCAAAGGCATGTGGAGTTTTGTCAGGGGCATCAAGGTCTAGCATGTCTATAAACCATTGTTAAATAAAGTGGATTTTATCTAAGGCTTTATTCCTTGTTATCCCTTTATTGTACAGAGGTCACAGATATTTGGTAATAGAGCTAGTAAAGGGATAGAAAATCACAAAGAGGTTATTTACCTACGGGATGTGGAAAATAAAAGATTTTTAGAAAACAGATGGCACCTTCAAGACTACAATAAAGATGGATGGGTGTTTTGTGCAAACAAGCTATAATAATCATACTTTCATTTTTGAATATTATGTCTGTGAAGTATGTGGAGAATTAAAGTAAAAGAATAAATAAAAAGTATTTAGGTATATGATAGATAGACAGACAAACAGATAGATAGATAGACAGACTGATAGAAAAGAATAACCAAAAATATCATCAAACTGGGCACTCAAAACATCCAGCGGTGATCAACTGGGGAGTCCTTTTAAGGCATCTAGCTGGAGTTCTTCATCAAACATTCCTGGACAGAACACTGAATCCCCTTGGGTGAGGCTTCTGAGTAAAAGAACAATTAGCAGCAGATAGACAATGTCATCAAATCCATTGCTAACAATATCAGGCAAAAACAGACGGAAGAAGTGGAAGATTCAGGTAGAGATCTTGATTAAGATTTCTCTTCCCAGATGAGCTTGCCATGACTAAACTTTTGACTTCCTTTTGTCCATTGTAGGTACTTTTATATCATAAGATATAATACTAACATCTGTTGGAACTGGTTTATCTTAGAGCTTTTCTCAAGGGCATGATGCTTTTCCATTTGGTCACAGAGTTGAGAGGGGGCCAGCGATCTTTAGATAAGGAACCTTGGAGAATACTTAAGCCGCCCTGGGTCTGATTTGAAGGGGCAACCTCCTTACAGAACCAGTTTTGAAAGAGCAAAGACATCACATGGCAATTTACCAATATAATATATACTGCAGTAGATTATTAAAACTTTATAAATATATATAATAAACTTAATACATATTATATATATATGTGTGTGTTTGTGTGTATGATTTTCTCATTTTTTCTATGACATTCACTATGAATATGTACCTCCAAAACAGGGCTAATGGTTCCCTTTATCTATTTTGTCTTATTGTGTTATATATCACCAAGGTTCTCAGTTTCAGTTTTTATTTGCAGCATCATCATAATTTTAATCATTTTCTTTCATGGATGTCTTACTCCACTGAGCAATGTGCTCGAAGACAACATTGAGCTTTTAACATTGTATTTACTATTTAATGTCAGAAAGATCAAAGACTATTTCATTCTTTTAACTTTAAATGAAGCCTAGTTCATGAACCAGGTGAGGTATTCTTGTTTTCTAAGTTTTATTTAACTGAGCTTCCTGATACAATTGCAAAAATTTAATTTTTCTCTTGAGCCCATGGCATGGGTAAGATGGGTGAGTGTCTTGGTCACCACACTGGCAGGAAACTCAGCAGTCACCAATGAGACCAGAACTGGTATGTTAAACAGTCTAAGTCCACTTGGGCACAGACCTAAAGGTCAGTCCTTTTTGGGTATCCCTCATGCAAGGAAATTGGAATTGAAGAAGTTGAAACCGAAGCCAAACAGCCAGATTCTGCTATCAGGAAGAGTTTGAGGAGTGGCTCATCAAGAATGTTAAGACTGTGCCAGGGATAGTTGCTTGAACTTCACTGAGAAAAATTGATGAACTTCTGGTTGATGGATTTGGTCGAAAAGATCATGCTGCAGGTGACATTCCTGGAGCCCACTTTAAGTAGCAAGCACGTTTCCTTTGACCCTGTACAAAGGCAGAAAGGAAATAATAAGTTCAAAAAGTTATTTGTCTATTTGTATATTTTTTTTGAGACAGTCTCTCTGTGTAGCCCTGGCTGTGCAGGAACTTCCTTTGTAGACCAGGTTGGCCACAAACTCACAGAAATTCACCTACCTCTGCCTTCTAAATTCTGGGATTAAAGGTGTGTTCCCCATTGCCTGTCTTAAGTTCATAAATATTGGCAATCGAAGCACAGCAATACATTTTCTAAATTTTTTAAATTAGTTTTAATTATTTTTGAGATTCCATTATAAGTTACAGAAAATTATCATATAAAATATATGATAGAGAATAATTATTAGATAGTGGAAAGATTTGGGGAGGACAGAAAGACAGCACAAGAATACAGTTGCATGACATCACTGGTTTTAACATGGTAAGATAATGAGGGTGACAACAATTCATTCAATGTTTCAAAAATGTGAGAGATTTTGAATGTATATAACATAAAAATATGTGTCAGAGAAAACAGTTATATCATTTACACAGTCTAATAATTCCACACAATAGAGATCTCTTGAGATGCCTCTTTGTAGCACAAATACGTGTTTAAGTATGTTAGAATCTTTCAATAAAAAGTTAAACATTGGGCTGATGAAAAGGCTCAGTAAGTAAAAATGTTTGCTGCCTGTGTGAGGCCTGAGGTCAATCCCCAGGATTTCACATGGTGTAAGGTGAATACTGACACCAGAAGTAGTTGTCCTTGTACCATGGCAGAGATTGCACAAGTGCACACACAGTGTGAGCACTCACCACCAGCACACTCACACACACGACTTAATGCAATTTAACTTTAGGACATCCAAAAACACTTGAAATATCTGGGTTGTTTTGGTACATGCTTTTAATCCCAGTCCTCAGGAGTAAGAGGCAGGCATAGCTCTTCTGAGTTCAAAGCCACCTGGTCTACATAGTGAGTTCCAGGATAGCCAGTGCTAAATAGAGAAACCCTGTCTAGGAAAACCAAACAAAAACAGTAAATAAGACAAAATAAAACAGTGACAACAAAAAACATAGCTTTATCTGGAATTATTAAACCCATCTTTTTCCATAAACACTGTAAAATGTTAACATTAAATAGAACATGACACTCATATAGATCTTAGCATGTATTGAAAACCATGAGATACCTGCCACGACTTCTTGATCTGTCATAGTACATAATTTACAGCATAATTACAGGGGAAAAACACCCTAGAAAATTAAAGAAGATGTTTTCTGGTCTGCCGATTGTAGCTGAAATCCATGGACCCGTTTGCTTCCATGGAGATTGCCAAAGGAAAATGGGCCAGAATGACGTCAGGCTGCTGGACATTGAGGGAGCAGTACCATGTTTATTCTCAGAGGTGACTCTGAGTTCCTGTGCTGTCTCAGCTTCTGTGTGCTGCTGCTAATCTATGGTTTATCTTCTTTCAGGCACAGTCAGGTCCAAACTCCTCCAGCGACTGCCAGATTTCCTCTTTCAGTTTCTTAAGCAGCTGGTCCTCATGAGCCTCCAACACTGGGCTTGAGGGCATCGGCTTATCCCCAAAGTGCAGTGAGCATGACGATGACAACAAGAACAGGGTGGATCCAACTTACCATTACACTCCCCACTTCATAGCCATCTTTCTCTTCCAGATGCCTTTTCTGCCAACTCCAAGCTTAATCCTACAAGCAAAAGCAGCTTTCAATATAATGTTGGGCAAATATCCAAACTGCCCATGGTCAACCTCTATAATAAACTCCATATTTTATATTCTTCGTTGTGTTTCTGCCTCCTTAATACACGAATGTTTACAATAACAGCACAGACTTTCTCTGAGAGCTAAAATTCTAAGTTTTCTAGGAAGAATTTCTAAAATGATACATTAATTCTTTAAGAGTTTAAAGATATAAACAACACTGATAAATATATGCAAATCCTATTGTCCAAGTGGCTTTTCAAAGTGTGTGGCAAACTTGAAAGGATTTTAGAGAAATTATTTTATATATACACATTTATACAGTTAATTTTCAATATTTTCTAAACTACAAATTTGCTAGTGTTGATAGATTGTTAGGATTTGAATTCACTATTTCTCATTAGAGGTCATATGTTTTAGATTTCTGATGTTTATATAGAAGGAGTTAACACTTTGTCATTCTAATGTCAAAGCATTAGTTAATATTTAAGTGTTCTTCATTTATGAATGTAGGACTTTGTCAGTTCCTACATTATTATCAACTTCATATGAAACAGTCTGAGTCATTCAAATTCTAGAGACAAAACAATGATACTAATAATAAGGTAGGTTGCAGTGCTCCAGGGAAGAAAGAAGTTGGTAAATAGTGTTCAATGGTCTGCAGATTCTGTTATAAAAGCTGAAAAGAATCATGATGATTGATGATAGGGATGTCTAAACAATATAGAAAGGGGGTTAACACTACTTGCACATATATATACATTATGGTTAAGAGAGTAAATTGCACATTTTTATTATCATAAACATGGACATTTTTGAAGTGAAAATATACTTCAAAATATAGTTAACAATGTTAAATTAAATTTTAATTTTATTAATCAAAAATATTAAAGGTTTTGGGAAGTTAAAAAATAAATTAGATAATTATAAGCCTCTTACTTGCACTTTAGACATTTGTCAAGAGGGCCTTACCATCTAGGGATATGGCAATCCACCTCAACACACTGTGTCTTTCCCCTTGACGAGGGAATCCTATGATCTAATTCTTGCAAGAACCCAAACTTCTTTTGCAATAAGGATCCGAGTTAAGTCTAAATTTGATATCGAATATTGATGTTACCTTGGTTACAACAGTCAATATGACTCTTGGAGGCACAGACACATGGAGATTTGTTTAGCTTTATTTTGTTCTGCAGAAATGCTAGCCAATGTCATTTCCTAACATCTAAGAGCTGGGTTTGCACATGTCTTTCAGTTTGCAGCCTGTGTACTAGAATACAGCCAAAGACTAAACAGGGACACCAATAAATCTATGCTGAGTTCTCTGGTCTTTGAGGTCACTAGGACACTGAACCTCAAAATGTGTCATGGTTATATCACCTTGGAGTTCCATGACACTACCAGGTGCCATATTATAAATGCTATAACAATACACAGATATTATTTCCAGCCCATATTTGAAGATGCTTTGGTGTATGTTTCTAATGAAAGCAGAGTGAGTCTTCTCTTTAGCCTTTTATGGGAGAATTTCTCTTTTATATGTACTATTACCTATTTTCATGTAGCTTCCTACCATATGTAAAACTAACACTTGTATAATAAATTATTACAGCTATGTGAGTGCTTGGATAATCTTACAGGCTACAGATAGGGACCATGTGTCCTATTTTTATCTCTTTTTAAAACTAACTCATTTATGTACTTCTGCTACCACCCTTTAGCCTTCCTCTTCTGGACAGCACTTCCTACTGCTCACCATTTTCACAGCAATCTTCCTGCCATATCCACAGATTTAAGTTTTTTGCAGACAACAAGAGAGAGCTCAATTATACAAATAAAGGCTGCCCTAAACCATCATGATCATGCCATTACTATTCACCAGTCATACAGAGGTTGCCCAAAGTTCTTCATTCTTGTCATTTGTCAACTATTTATCAAGTATCTTCTGTTTGACAAAGAACATCATATTTTGCTGTGTAGAATACCGATAAATATTCTCTTCTCCATGGAACATATCACTAAAGGAAAATATAGTAACTTTGTTGAATGAGATGGAATGTTACTAAACCAAGACTTTATGTAGACTAGAGAAGAGAAATAAAGATAACTTAGAGAAATAATTTCAGAAGGATAATATTCAGAAAAAGACCCAGAGGAATAACCCTCCCTAGCACATGTCAGGGATAGAATTCAGATATGGTGGGTGGTTATATAAGTTATATAGGATATATATTTGTGAATTCACACAGGTGATAAAAGAAAAGTAGGACTTGGTATTAAGCAGAACATGCTTGGAAGAATGCAGCCTAATCATTTGACTTGATTAACCAGTCTTACTACCTATAAGTCTCAACAGAAAGTGAAAACTGTTCCTTCTACATTGATTTATTTGTTTAATCATTTAAAACTTTGTGTAGACATGGAACAAGTTGTTTTGGAAGTTTATTGACTATATTCTGCTAGAGGAGAAAGAATCGCTGTATCATTTTTTCAACTCCAAAAATCCAAGAATATGATTAGATAATTACATTTCATATTTGCAGTGATTTAGTCTAGACTACTACTTTATCAAATTGAATATTTTTATAATAAGAGGCACAAGCAAACTTCACATTAGTATTTTGTTGATCTGAGGGTGGTACTAAATCTTTCAGAGGAAGGTCACAAAACAAATGTGAGTCCTTACTGATTATTACACTTGAATAGTTAAATTAACATGCTACAGGCATTATAACCTAAATCATAACCCAACTGAACTGATTATAAGGAGGCACTGATAAATGAGTTGTTTTAATAAGCGTTTATTTATGGATTTGTTATCAGCATTTCTTCTAATAAGGAAAATAATTAGAAAGCTGAATCAGATGAAGATGACAAGGCCACAAAACAACATCTTTTCTTTAGAAGAGAACACGAGGGTATTAGGGAGAAAGTGAAGCAGCATTCTCTAATGAACAAAAATTCCTGTTCGAATAATTCCATTGTTCATAGAAAGACAGTTATTTAATTAAAAAAAGACTTAGTTATAAACGTCAGTCAGAGTTTCTATAAGGTTATACAGCAAGGAAAGGACAGCATCCCCATTTCTGCTTTGGTACTCAGGATGTTTTAGAAAGGCTCATAGTGGTATAAACACCCAAGTGAAAATTATAATTTGATTATTATTCCTTAATGAGGTTACTAGAATACAGCCAAAGACTAAACAGTGACACCAATAAATCCATGCTGAGTTCTCTGGTCTTTTAGGTCACTAGGACACTGAACCTCAAAGCTCTGTCATGGTTATATCACCTTGGAGTTCCATGACACTAGCAGATGCTATATTATAAATGATATAACAATACACAGATATTATTTCTAGCCCTCTCTGTTTCAGATATCCTTCATCCATTTTCCCCCTCTAACCCATGATCCAGAACTCAAATTGGCATATCTATCTTTTCAATGATGTTTTTACTTTTAACATGAAAACACTCTTGTCTCACTGGAATTCTCTCAGAAAATAATATTTCCTCCTTTCTAACATAAAAATAATATATTAAATTAATTATGCAATTTAGTATGCTGCTATATCAGAGTTTATAAAACTTAAATCACTCTTATAAGGCTGACATTTCAGTCCTGTTGATTTGCTGCTAAATTTTATGTGTATCACTTATATATAATACATTGAATTTACTATAAATTAGTTATGTAAATATGAATTGATCTGCAAGGGAAACTGATGCATGAATTAGTTATGAAACAAAGAGGTTATTTTGACCGGTCAGAATTGCAACACAGAAGCACAAATTCCAACATGCTTGACATGTACTCTAGTGTTTGACAAATTTTGAACTTATTTCTAAGGTGAAAACAATAAGTAGAGATGAAATAACAATGCTTGTCTGTTATAAGAGGAAACTTGTTTGTTTCCTGACTTTCCAGACTCCTAAAATAACCACACAGAAACTATATTAATTAAATCACTGCTCGGCCCATTAGCTCTAGTTTCTTATTGGATAATTCTTGCATATTAATTTAGCCCAACTCCATTAATCTGTGTATCACCACAAGGCTATGGCTTACTGGGTAAAGTTCTGGTGTCTGTTTCTAGCAGGGCTATATGGCTTCTCACTTTTTCTCTGCCTTCTTTCTCCAAGCATTCAGTTTAGTTTTCCCTGCCTGCCTCTATTCCGGCCTGCACAGGCCTAAGACAGTTTATTAACCAATGCTATTCACAGAATTCAGAGAGGAATCCCACATCAGTTGTTTTTCAAAACTTCAAATGTGTGCAAAGATGGTGGAAAATTGTCTTGTAAAAAAGTTTAAGATCTGAATTGGACAGTTCTTTGATAGGAAAAGGAAAGGAAGTTACTGAGAAAAGAGAATTAGTGGTACAGTGTATCTTTCCACAATCTACGAAATCAGAGTGATTCATTTTCCTGAAAATCGTGGTTTCAACAGACTAAGCAAAGGATGTACCAAGTATTAGCCTGGAGTGTTTTCAATATGTGCTGGGGAAAAATATCTCAGCTTCTTCACTGTAGGAACTCTCTTGGAGGTAGATGTGACTGCAACTTGGTGCCTTTTATCCCCATTGCATAGTATTCAAGGACACCTCAATCTGCCTTTTTCTGTTATAGTTTCATGTAGATGTATTATGGCTATGGGCATACATATCTTCTTTACAAGTCAATATTATCTCGACATTCATCTTAAATAAATAAATATTCAGCATATTTTAAAGATTTTTTATACCTAACTGTAACCACGGGAGTCACATGTCTTAGAGTTTTTCCCCTCATGAGCGATGCATTAGTCAGTGAATCATCTAAATTAAAATTCTCTTTAATAGACAAGTAAGAAGGAAATTACAACTGATGAATGGAGTATATATGGAGGTCATCTAGCTTATTAACTTCAAGTGGAGAATAAAATAAAGATTTTTGTTAACTCAAACTCTTTATTTTACTTGCATCCTGTTACCTATTTCTTAAGTGATGTCATTAAGCACGAATGAGCTTCCCTGTGATTCTCACATCGTATATTCTGAAAAAAAAAATTACCCTAACTAAAGCTAATACGCCCCTGTTCTTCTTAGTGAATAAGACTGATTTTATTTTAAACACTTCCCTTGCATCTGATATAACTAGAAAATACCAGGATTTGAACAATTTGTGGGAAAAAGATTAAGATGAAAAGAGATAATTGAGGAGCAATAGGTAGAGAAAAATTGCTGGGGAAGAAGTTACTTCCCCTGTACATGCCAATGTATTAGAATTCCTTAATAAGCCAGTTGTGACTATATGAGCTTCACATACTGAGAGAGAGAGAGAGAGAGAGAGAGAGAGAGAGAGACAGACAGACAGAAACAGAGACAGAATGCATAGGTTCATTACCATTTGCTTAGCACAGTAGCTGGTAAGACCCTTTGTTTATATTCAGCAAGAAGAGAATGAAAGAATAGGATTTCTTACAAAGAAATATCCAATAAAATATCAGTTGTTTGTGTCCCATTCTTAATGAGTAAGAGCTGTGTGTGGCAAGTGTAGCCGATGCAGCTCCAGTTCTTTTCCCACATCTTCAGGAGTGAGATTCTTTGCCGTACACCGAAAACCTAAGCATATTTCTCTTTTATGTTGAGTCTTAGGATAGCAAACTCTTTGGAGACTGGTTGTCTGAAATTCTCTCTGGTATGACTACTCAGGCTTAACCATAATCCCGCTAAAGCTAAGTCATTGATTGACACAAGGCACTGGGGCAGTCAGATGAATTTCTCTGGTTTAAAGTTTAATGGAACAGATCTTTTGATCTCTGATTCTGTTAGGAATGTGAAGCCCATTCTTCTGCCTCGGGTTTCTTTCGTGTTAGCTAGCATGTTGCTCCACACAGTTCTTGTTTCATGAGTTGAATTCAGGGTAGTGAGGCTTGCATAGCTCACTTAACAGAGATTTACATCCATATTTCATGGGATGTTCACTTGATCACTTGATTTCTTCTAGGGTGTTTCATCTAGCCGACAGGAATATGAGACAGGTCACCTTTTTAAGCTCTAAGGATGGATAAGATGTTTTAGACATAATCTAGATAATAATGTTATAACTCTGCCTTTAGATTATTTTTCTGAAGCTAATATAGAACTAATTTAACAGGTATATAAACCCTAAAAGTTAATACACATTTATATATGATATTTTACTATATTTGCTTGTACAAACATCTACCATTATCTGAATCAGTGGAAGAGAAATATGAATCAAACTGCATTTTTCAAAGTATAACATATTTAGTTATTCCAGGCTATTTTCAACACTGCAACCTTGAGACTGGTAAAATGTAATTGAAGTTCTCTGATGATGCATGTTTTCTGAAGTTTCTTATTTCTCATCTACTATCATGGAAACATAAATCTATTTGTCCATCTTGAAGTAGGGAGGAGTGATTTTCTATTTGAAATCACCCAAGGCCTACTCCAGTCTGGAAATTCTTATTCCTGATCAAAAATGGAAAGTTTAAAGGCATAAACATCCCATTTTTCATTGAACTGCTTTCTGTGTAGAATAATATTATAATTTTCATTCTTTAAAGCCTTTGACAGAAATTTGAGGATAAGGAAAAGATTAGCACATTCACCCACATTCAATCATATTCAAATGAGTAACAATTAATAGAAATAGCTTAATATTGACATGAAAAATGTAACAAAATATTTCAAAACATCAATCCTTCTGTTACCATCAGGAATGAGCTTCCTACTCTTAACTCTGTAGTACTCTGACCAAAAGTGATCAAGCTCATTTTTGTTCTAATAGAGCTTTTGCATGGAGTGCAAACTGTTGATAAGGCAAGTGAAGCAAAGCTTTTAACCTTTTTGCATTTCAGTTGCATAAGCAAAACCTGATGATAGCACATCATACAATCAGAGCATGCCATGGGCATTGCACAGAAAATAAAAATCAGTTCTTGAAGCCTTTTTATTACTTGTGTCATAGTGTGGGTCGCTTCCTGGCTATACATGAAATAGGATCAGAAACAGAATAAAAAAAATTATTATGGCTGTGAGTGAAAGCAAAGCCCAGAGAAAAAAGAAGAACATGGAGAGTTGAAATAGAAGAGTGAGCAGCTGTAATTAGCTTCACTGTTTTATGAGAATAATAATAAAAAACAAAGCCACTTCAAAAATATAAACAGGCAGAATGCCAGCTGAGATACTGACGAGGGCTATAGCAAACCACGGTAAATATTGAGCAATATGAAAGTAAATAACACCTGTAGATAAAAGTTTGACATCAATTCCAGCAGCTACTGTCTTCATAAAATTACCATACATAATAAAAGCCATTCTGCTATATTGCTTTTGAAGTAAGACAACATTTAATATCAAAGATGGTTTTAAATAAATGCAGAATATCCTCACATATTCTCATTAAACAGCCACACAAGGCAATTTTAATGACTGTGTCTTTGAGCAAGAGTGAAATTTCCTATTTACAGCTATTTTCACTGTGAGAAGCACTGCAAGAATAATAGATACAGTGAAGGCCTTCTCCAAACATTTAGCATTAATTTCTTCCCTGCATACAGTCTAGTTCCCTTATCTAACTTAAATATTACCCTAAAATGTGTTTACTCAAAATTCACCTAGGTCTTCTTTGTATGTACATGCAAAAAGATATTAATCTTCTGCCCAGAGATGCGTTCCATTTGTTCATTTCAATGACTTGAAGTAAATGTGCATCAGCAGAATACTTATGCATGTTCTGAGACTGGAGTTTAACATATTTAATGATGATATTAAGATAATCAATTTCTTTTGCTTTTCATTTTTACTGTGTTTTGAAAGACAAGTCTCCCTTTGCCCAGGCGGCTAGTTACAAACACTGAATATTGTAGATCTTGACTTTGAACCCCTAATCTTCTCACATGGCCTCGCAATTGCTGGAATTAGAGGCTTGCACTCCTTCCCTAGTTCAGCTTCTATTCCTGTGATAAAGATCATGACCAAAAGCAACTTTTGGAGAAAAGGGTTTATTTGGCTAAGAAGTCACAGTCTGTCATTGAGAAAAGCCAAGGCAGGAACTAGGAAGCAAGAAGTGAAGGAAAAGTTGGATATGAAGCTGTTAACCTAGATCTGTCCCTTTATTTCTCACTTTGCCTTTTTAGATGCCCCAATCCACTCGCCTGGGGATGACATTGCACAACATGGACTGGGCTCTTTCTTCTCAAACAATAGTCAGGAAAATACATCACAGACTTTCCTTGCTGTGGGCTAATGCTCTTGAACACTGTAGAGATTTGCCACTCATATTGGCTTAAGTAAACACTGATTGGTCAGTAGCCAGGCAGGAAGTATAGGTGGGGTGAGCAGACTAGGAGAATTCTGGAAAGAGAAAAGGGAAACAGTCAGTCACCAGCCAGACACAGCAGAAGCAAGTTAAGAATGCCTTATTGAGAAAAAAATAGCAAGCCATGTGGCTAACCATAGAGATGAATTAAGGGCTAATTTAACTTAGATATTTAATAATAAGCCTGAGCTAATACACCAAACAATTTATTATTAGTATAAGCCTCTGTGTGTTTCTTTGGAACTAAATGGCTGTGGGACCAGGTGGGAGAGAAATTTCTGTCTACATTTTCTATAGGCTAATCTGATGAGGGCATTAGTCAGTTGACATACCCTCTTCTCAGATGACTCAGCTTTACATCAAGTTGAAAAAAAAAGCACAGTCACTATGCCCAGCATTAAAACAGTAATTAAAATAAATTATCTTATTACAAACCTGCTTAACATGTACACAAAAGAAAGGCACTTCAAAATTGTAGCTACATTTCCTTAGTTTTCTATCTCTTTTTAATCATAGAGTTTGCAAAAATTACTGTATATGTGTGAACCACCATTCCTTTGATGTGTGTATAAAGCATGAACAGAGTCCCATATCAGCTTAAGCATGTGCTCTGTAGAAAAGGAAGTTGAGAGTTGGTCAGAGTTCTCCAAACAGCCACCATTTCCTAAAACCATACCATGAGTCTTCAGTTAGGGGTAGACATGGCTACCTAAGCACTGATTCAAGAGTAATGGAAAAAACAATCCCTTATCTTGTAGAAACCAGGAACACCTACACATCTACCTGCTGTATTTTTCCTCTAAGATATTCTTACCTTATTTATTTGTTGATAATTATCTCAGACTAGATCTTCAGAACTGTAGAAGGATGTCACAATTGTCACTTACCCCAACATATCTAGTTATGCCTGAATTATTTAATTACTCCCCCAACTCTTCTCTTCAGAAGCCTGCACTCTTCAAGTCTGCCCGTGGTACAACTGTGTTGAATGGCTGCTACTCCACCTTCTAGTTCATGGCTCTGCTCTGCCATATATAACTTCCAACTGTTAACTTTAAAGTTGTATTAGAGTCAGCATACCCCATTCCCCTTTTCCCGATCTCCTTGCAATACCTGAGCGTGTTCCATGTTCATGGGTGGATTCAAGGTAGGATTGAGATAGAGAACACACCCTAAACATAGGTTCTTCATACACAGCTCCCCTTTCTGTATCATCATTCAAGGAATCTCAGCTAACCCTCCGGACTTCAGTCATCATGGCTATATTCATGTCTACAAATTACATTTTTGTCTTCCTGCAAGGAATTTTCAAGATCCATCCCAGTGTTTAAAAAACAAACAAACAAACAAACAAAAAAAGCTTACATATGTAGGTACCCCCTCCATTGTTGCTAAGATTCTTGGATCATCCTTCTCAATTTCTGGGAGCTTCCCTGGCACCAAGTTTTTCCCTAAGAACAAAATGCCCCTATCAAGACGTCTCGTTCATAACTCTCCCCCTCTGTCTACACCCAACCCACCCAACCTGATCCCTCATGTTCCCATACCCACACACCCCTTTCCTCAGTTTACCCATGAGATCTCATCTTTTTTTTCCTTTTGAGGGAAACTCATGCATTCCTTTTTGAGTCTTCATTATTACCTAGCCTATCTGGGGCTGTGGATCGGAACCTAGTTGTCCTTTACATTTTAGGTAATACCCACTTAGAAGTGGTTACATACCATGTTCATATTTCTGGGTCTGGGTTACCACACTCAGGATGATTTTTTTCCAGTACCATTCATTTGCCTGCAAATTTCATGATGTCATCATTTTTTTACTGCTGAATAATGCTCCATTGTGCAAATGTACCACCTTTTATTTTTTTTAAATCTGTTCTTTGGTTGTTGGTCATCCAGGTTGTTTTCAGTTTCTGGCTATTAGGAATAATGCTGCTATGAACATAGTTGAGCAAGTGTCCTCGTGAAATGATTGCGCATCCTTTAGGTATATGCCCATGATTGGTATAGGTCTTGAGGTATATTGATTCCCACTTTTCTGAGAAGCTGCCATATCAATTTCCAAGGATGCCCGAAATGGCATTTTCCTGTAATAAGATTGGTGACCATTCTAACTGTTATCAGAGAGCCTTCATCCAATAACTGATGGAAGCAGATGCAGAAATCCGCAACCAAGCACTGGGCCAAACTCATGAAGAGAGGAAGGATGGATTGTAGGAGTCTGGGTAGTTAAAGTCATTACGGGGGACCCACAGTGAGAGTTGACCTGAGCTCGTGGGAGCTCATGAGCTCTGGATCAATAGCTAGGGGCTTGCATGGGACCAACCTAGGCCCTCTGCTAGTATGTGACAAATGTGAAGTTTGATCTGTTTGTGGGTTATTAGGACCCAAGAACTGGCTTTTAGAAACCTATTGCCCATGCTTGGTGGCCTAACCCAGCCTTGATGCAGGGGAGGAGCTTGTTTCTACCTCGACTTGATGCGCCATGCTTTGTTCACTCCCACAAACATCCTGCCCCTTTTTGAACACAGATGAGGAGGAGTGAATGGGGAATGGGGTGGTATATGGGGTGGAATGAGGGAACAGGAGAAGAGGAGGGAGAGGAAACTGTAGTTGGTATGGAAAATAAATGAAAAAATAACTAATCAGAAAAGAAACTATAGAGTGTATTTTCAGTTTGTTTTGCCAATCCAGCTCATTCATTAGAGTTACATACTTTAATTCATGGAGATACCGCTCTTCCTTACACTGCTCTTACAGTCTCTAAGCTCTATTATATCTTAATATAAAAAAACTTAATCTATTTCTCTCATTTCCAAAGCCTTGTGATCTCCCTAGTCCCTGATAAAAGCATCTTCAGAGCCTTCTTGTTTTGTTGGTCCAGAATTGTTCAAGTACAGCTTCTATCTCACAAGCCCCTTGATAATTATAAAAGGACCTTTTATAATAGCCATGATTATTAGAGTCTACATTATTGTCCCTGAATAGTTTATCCCATAATTGTCTTTCACAAAAGTATCATTTTTAGTCTACCCAGCCTTTTTAATTGTGCTCTCTACTTACATGCTGACTAATAAGAGTTCTCCTCAGTGGGTATGTGTCTCACTTGTTTACATCTCTTCTTACCATTCATTCTTCCAGAGACCATCTGAATAAAACTGCCGTTTTGACCTCCAGTGGCTGATTGCCAAACTAAAGTTTTAAAATGATTATTTCCCGGTGCTTTGCCATTATTTGATCACCCCCAGTGGCCTGTAATTTAATACTTGGACTGCCCTCCATCTCTACTTTTATGTCTGCCTTTTGTCTTTTACTAGATCAAAAGGGCTTGAGAGCAAATCCTGTACGCTACTCTGTTCATTGATTTTTAGATGCTCCACGTGAGCTCGATGGATAATGGTTGCTGGTAGTGAGCTTTAACAGCAGTGTTATTATCACTTCCTTTCATGGCAGACCACAAATGTGAATCATTTAGTAAGAAGGAGTGGGCATCAAAAATGGTTTATATGCTCTTCCACCAAAATCCAAAGCTCCTCGCTTGACATTCAATGCTGCATAAAGAACTCGTCTGTTCTCAGATTATTTCAGTATGGGCATCACATGGTTCCATTTCCAGTTCTGTGCATTGGGTTATTTTCAAAAGTTAAATTTCTGAACCATTCTTAAGAAATTATGTTGAAGGTTTTCCATTTTCTGGCAATCCTAATGTAATAGTACTGCCATTAACTTATGGGACTTAAAAGACTATCTATATACCTTTTCCTTAAATTGATAGTTTTTAAATGTTTTTCCTACAGTATTTCACAGCATTTACAGCACATCCAAATCATAAATCTCCTGGTCTGGGGCAAATAGGCTGATATCCTCCAGCAAATCAGGAGCATCTGGAAGCAAGGCAAGTGATCTAAAAAAGGCAATGCCTTCAAGGCCCTCTCAGCTTCGAGCAGGGATTTAAATAGTGACTCAAGCAACAAAATTGGGCTTCATTTATTTTTTCCAGCTGTCAAGGATGAATTCTCAACATATTTAGCTCAGTCAAAATTTCCTTCATTGGTGTCAGAAATTAAAAAGTCTCATATTTTATAATGAAAGAGAGGGTGATACACCTTCAAAGTGTCACCTACAGGGAAGAGAAGGTCATGGAAATTTGATCTGTATGTAACATTGTGAAAAAAAGGGCCTGCATGAAAACAATTGATTATTGATTAATCAAAGAGATGCTAACATAGCTTGAAATATTTCTAGTTATAAGAGTACTAAAAATCAAATGAACATTCACCTATTAACTAATGTTAGTCTACAAATAGAATGTATACATTTTTACTAAGGATTTAGCTTTACTGTGTAGTTTGAAGGGCCGCTTGTTGGTTCCCGGCTGCTCAGCCCCAAAATAATCACATGGAAACTATATCATTTAAATCACTGTTTGGCCCATTAGCTCTAGCTTCTCATTGGATAACTTTTACATATTAATTTAACCCATTTCTATTAATCTGTGCATCACCACGAGGTCATGGCCTACCAGCAAAGTTTCAGCACACACATCTGTTTCTGGTGGGGACTCCATGGTGCCCCTCTGACTCTGCCCTTCTTTCTCCCAGCATTCAGCCTAGCTTTCCCTGCCTACCTAAGTCCTGCCTTGCTGTTGGCCCAAAGCAGGTTCTTTTTTTCTTATTTTTTTAAATTTTTTTCCAAAGCAGTTTCTTTATTCATTAAATGGTAATCACAGCACACAGAGGGGACTCCCACACCATTATTGCAAAATGAACATTTGGAAAAATTATACTTTCCCTTATTCTTTCTGAAATCCATGTTTATTTGACAAATATGTGCTTTGAAATGGTTGGGCCAGGAAAATTAATGACTCTAGTTTGGTTTCTATTACCACAATAAACACCATGACCAAAGGGAATTTGGAGAGGGAAGGGTTTATCTTACAGGTTACAGTCCATTGTCATATGCAAAGGTAGGGACTGAAGGCAGGCACTTGGACATAGAGCAGTAACGTTTCCCTGCTTGCTTCCTCCAGGTTACTCAGCTATGTTTATCTTGAGCCCTTCTCCCCTTCCTGGGATGGCACTGCCCACAGTGGGCCAGTCCTCCTAGGTAAATAGCAATTAAAAACTGCCTCTCAGACAAGTTCACAAGTCAATTTGAGGAAAGCAGCTTCTAAATTGAGTGTCTCTCTTCCCAGGCAACTCGAGGTTTGTGTCAAGTTGACCTGTGACACTAAATAAAGCATTAACATATGGATTAAATCATTATCTTCCTAGGGCTCCTTTGTCTGGTTGCTTGTTTTGCTGGTTGTGTACTGTCAGATATTCATTTTGAAGTCCAGTCTGGCACAGAACTCTTTCTGTACCAGGCTAGCCTCAGACTCATAAAAAGCTTTTGACTTCATCCTCTCAAGTGCTACTATTATAGGCATGAGCCACTGTACCAGACCATATCCTTGTGAACACAAGATCAGTGCATGAAATTTTCTATTCAATATGATATTAGCTATTGTCACTATATTGAATGATGTTTCTTGAACTTGTGACTCTAACTGAAATTCATATCATTTGACTTTTGTCTCCAAATCCTGTTCTATCATTTTTAAAAACCAAATAATCAAGTAGTTACTTAATTCTTGCAATTTACCTATCCACCTAGCTTCTGCCTTATCACCTCCTTGACTTGTGCTAAAACTCTGTGTCACTATATATATATATATACAATATATATGCAATTTGTAGCAGGCAACCTTCTGATACTACACTCTTCTTTATTTAATTTGAAAACGTAGACCTACTTGTCTTTCTTTCATTGAATACAAGATACATATTTCAAGAATTACAACTGTATTATTGAACTCAGATTGCTAAAAATAATAAGAATGTGAATATTATCAAGTATAAGTTTGGTAGAGCAGAGAGTGATAAAAAAGAAAGGGAGAGAGCCTGTCTCAGAAATTCCTGAAAATCAATACTGAACAGTCCTGACTTAATAACCAAAGTTTGACTCAGTGTTTTTGTGAACTTTTATTTTACATCTTCTGCTAACTACAGCTGCTTACCTGACTTCCACAGTTAACCCACAAAGTTAGCAGCTCATCAAGAGCTCACTGTTAAGGTAAGGAAGGAAGTGGGAGCTTCTAGTCTCCTCTCCTTGAACTCCCTAAGAACATCTACTTTAGAGTTAAAGCAACTGCTTCCATTGTTACTAAAAATAGCCTGGAAGTCTTTCCCAAACCTTTAATGATAAGAACTGGTCCATATCAGAATATGATACACATTAAATATGCATACTGTATGGAATGGTTGAGCTAAGCTAATTGATAATCTATCATTTTATAATTTTGATAATAAAATTTCTAATACCACATCACTATTAATTATGGAGCTGTGGGATACATCTCAGAAGTCATTCCTGCCTTCATATAGAGCATGCTATTCCTTAACCAATAATTCTCCAATATGTGTTCTGCTCACCAGTGCACACAGGTGTCTGGCGAATAATCAGAATCAAGGTACAACGGAAGAATCTGTAATTGTATATCATCAACAGGACATAAAAATATTGCTAGATTTTCACATGAAAATTATTATATGCATAAGAAGCACCTTTCATAGTGGTAAAACAAACAATTCAGTTAGAGAATACCATGCTGGGATGCCGGAGTTTTAGAATCCTGGGGCACTAGTGTATTCTAATCCTGAGAGCAGGTGTATTATGATCCCGGGACATTGGTGTATTATAATCCCGGTAGCTGGTGTATTATAAGCATCCTATCATAGTCCAATATAGCTCAAGAAACCCCTTTATTATTTGTGAAATCTATGGTGTTACTCTATTTGGAGTCTTTTAAAGAACAACAGCACTTCATTTCTAATCTGAAGTACTTTAAAATTTAATCAGTGGAGCACATCGTACATAAATTGTACCATCTAATTCTGCAGCATCTCTTAGAGAATCCCTGTTTTAATTCCTTGGTTCAGATTATTCAAGGTCTCTTATGTCACTTGGCTATTGTACCTTTCATAGTGTCTTAGGTTTCTCATTCATCCTTCTACTCAGAAATAAGTTTTGAACTAGGGATATAGCTCAGTGGTAAGAACACCTGATAGAGATGCCATGTTCCATCCTCAACACCATAAAAACAACAAAAAAAAGAGATTACATGTACACTCACACATAGACTCACACACATATATACTCTCAAACACACACATGCACACATATACATACTCATATGCTAATACACAAAATTGTATACTCACATACACTTATACCACACATACACATACATACACATTCATATACTCACATATCCACACACATATATTTATACATATATACACAAACATTCACACACACATTCCCATGTGCATACACACACACAATGTGCAAATAGACGTAAGTTATCTGTCTTCTCTATTCATTTTTCTAATATTACCAAACAGGACACTATCTGGTAAATGAAATCTGCTTAATGAATAATTACTAATGAAAGAAATTTATAAATAATAGAATAGTACACTAAATTCTTATTAAGCCTGTTCATTGATCTTTCTAGTCTTTGCTACCATGTAAGAACTCTACTGAATATTGATCCTAAGTTCATGGCTGTCCTGGACTTAAGAAAAAGATACCAGACCCTGAAAACAAAAATAAAATGATTGCCATGTACACATTACAGCTAATATTCAGATGAAAGTTTATAGAATCACAAATTTTGTATAGTTCATTCTAGAACAATTCATTAAGGAATAAATGAAACCAAATATTGTTACAATCTTTCCATTAATATGCATATGCCTTCTTAGAAAAATCTATAAACACCCTGGATATTTTCTCATTATCAGATGCTAAAAAATAAGATTTATCCTTTGATGTGTGCAATAATACAAGAGCCATGAAAAATATAGTGACTGAAGGAACACACAAAGATAATTTGTGTTTCTTTAGTAAAGAACAAAGTGCAGGCTCAGGTACAATCTCAGGATGGAATCCTTACCCAGCATCCAACTGCAGACGGAGCAGAAATTAGAAAGGAAATCAATATTTCACCGCAGAGTATTTTTAGAGTTTAAAATTACAGGACACAGAAGGCTCTGACAGAGAGCAAGTGAATGGAGCGTAGTGTGTGTGTCTGAAATGTCTGAAAGTGCTTCTCTTGTTAACTCTGTACAAAGGGTTATCCGGAGTGGCCAGCACTGATGGCTGCTTCTAACTTGTCTCTCCTCCAGATCTGAGCAGAGAACACATGCTGTCTAATCTTCCAATATCTACTAGAGATTGCATGCTTGCATTAGGTCGTTTTCCAAAACATTTTAATGGCATGCAAGGTAGAGTCGCCCTGACATCATTTTCAAATCATGACCTGATTCCCAGAATAAGTCATCAAATACATAGCTAGAATTCACCACAGCCAATGGCACTGGCAGAGTCAGAAACTTTACAGAGTGGTCAAGGGTCTCAGGTGATCTCATCGACATTTATGTACAACTTCCTGCCAACTTTAAAGGCATTTTAGTATTTTACATATAATGCTTATTTCAATAATAAAGTTTATTTCAATAACTCCATTGGTTATTAAATTAGATGCCCAGTGTATGTTTAAAAATACAATATGATAAATATCTCTCATGAACTTCCAAAATGTATTTCCTTCACTTTGATAGCTGATAAAACAAACGAATACAGTAATGTTGTTGGTGGTAAAACCAAACCATCAGCAGAGAAGTCAAAACAATTTATTGTCTCACCTGTACCAGAATTAACATTATATTATTAATTTCATTTTTATTTCCTCATCTGGTGATACATAGATTACCAATTTATCCCTTCTTTAATGCTTTAATGTGGGGTCCACATATCAAGTAAAAATATTTTATTTGTAGCAAATATTTGTGACTCCCTTTTGTCTGAATTCACACAGCCCCACCTACCTAATCTCAGGAAGCTTTTGGAGCCTCGTGCAAGGTGTGCTCATGCTTACCATGTAGATAATCAAATTTGGTTTTTCCCTTCTCACATGAACAGCTACAATATCCTGCATTGATGAGCAGAACCTATATAATAAAAAAATGCATGAGATGCTTCTCTCTACACATTTTCAATTCTTTCTCTGACAAGCAATGTACATCCCAAAGGACACCTGCTTCTGTCTTCTGAATCCTGAAGAAGAAAAACCTGTCTACAATACATAGTGACACGTGGTTCAAATGTGACATGTTTTGTTAAGACACAGATTTGAACTTTCTTTCTTACTGTAGCAAAAGTTACTGTTCTTTGAAGATCATTCCCTTAGATAAATGTCTTTGTGCTGCACAAATAATTTTTAATGAATATCAAAGCTAATATCTAACTGTTTATCATAAACAGGTCTTAGAAAATTTTTATACTTTAATTTTATTGTAACTTTCTGGATAATTTTTCATACATGCATTTCTGTTTGTGTAAAAATATTTTAAACTCATAGTTATTTTAATTAGATCCTTAGAATTCCTTCTCCGTCCTGAAATTATATACTCCCAATATCTTACTGATTTTTAATGACTGAATTTTTTAATGAAAGAATCAAGAACTTAGTACAGTGTTTTGTAAGAATTGCTCTCTTATTTGCATGTTATTACCTGAATTTTAGCTACTGTGAAAAACAACTCATGGAGATGTAATGGCTAAATTATATTCTGAAATACTGCTGGGGAATCATTTATGCATATGTATGCCTCGGTATGTCTCCTTGTTCTCATTATCATTTCTTGTCCCAGATCAAATCATTTGGCTATAAAGAAAAGGGATACAGAATTAAACATTGGAGACGGCAGGAACACCTCGGATATCTCGGAATTGCCACTTACGCAGATGTAAAACCTGGGAGAAGTAGCTGAGCTTGGGTGTTTTGGTGGAGAAGGTGGGTAAGAACAAAGTATGTGTTCTAGTGAGCCAGTTAACTATTTGGTTACGCAGTCACCAGTGACATCACAATTAGAAACACTTCTGAGGCCTTCCACGTGAGTGTAAGTGGCTTCTAAAGACTTTTTCAACTCATATGCACACTATTTTGTGCATTTATATATACGCTTGCTTTAGTATATTTCACCAGACCCACCCTCTTCCAATTTCTCCAGGTTTTAAGTTACTAAAGAGTTCCCAGAAAAAATCCATAAGCAAATGTCGGTTCACTGCCTTAAAACCAATAGTTCCTAAAAGTATTATTTCTTTGCTAGGTCAGCAATAGTTTCAAAATATAGTGGTACCAATATATCATTGTTCTATATGCTTGCTAGAGTGATCATAAAAGATTCAGTCATCCACACTTGGAAATGGAACAATGACTTCATTTCTTTTTAAACACAAAGAACCTTAAACTTCTCCAATATAAAACTTGAAAGGAAGGTAATTCTCCTCTCTTCTTCTTTCATAATAGTTCTTTGAACAAAATACACATTAAGAATAACAAAAAGAAGTCTTTCATTTTACGAAGGGAATCATTTAAGAAACAGAAATGTCATAAGAAAAGAAAATGAAAATTGTAAACTAATTCTCTATCAATGTCTGCTATGCTCAATTCATTGTCATTTATATAATTACGTGAGTGGAGTGGAGTCATCAAAGCTGTCAGAAGTCTGCAAATATTCTTGCCTTGTGTCATTGGACAAAAAATGAAATAACAGAAATATGAAATATATGCAAGATTCTTGGCATATTATCTCTATTGTCATATTAGATATATGATTATGGTCATTGGAATGTATATGTTTAAATAATTTACTCTTAATGTACAGCCATAAAATAAGAAGAGCCACAATGAGTAATTGAAACTGGAGTGAATAATTGTGAAAATTTGTGCATAGTATTTTCTTCCATCTGTCAATTATTTGAAATTATTGCATAACAGAAATAGAAATCTCTCCAAGTAATTTTCAAAAAATTCCCATAGAATAATACATTCTTTTTTTAATTAAAAATTTCCACCTCCTCCCCTCCTCCCATTTCCCTCCTCCTC
>LOEQ01002760.1:137020-161017 GCA_001685075.1 Bramus lutescens
CATTAGATCAGTCCCACCGTCTCAGTGGGTGGGCGCACCCCTCACGGTCCTGACGTCCTTGCTCACGTTCTCCCTCCTTGTGCTCCTCATTTGGACTTTGAAAGCTCAATTTACATCATTTCTAATTTTCTCAAGTATTTTGTTTTAGCTGCCCCAAACGGGATTAGGAATTCAGATTCATATATGTCTATTGGGAATACTGATCATTGCAGAAATCTTTGCTTGAAATCTTGATATGGATGTTTTGGTGCTATTTCCAGCTGGTCAGATAGAGACCCATGTAGCATTATGATAAAATTCCATCAGGGTCCTGATAAAATATGTGATAAATTGTGAAAAAAAAATGCCTCAGTGTCCAGAGACCTTAAGGTTCTGTAGATGGAGGAGGCAGACCTCATGTTTTTTGCTCATGAACTCATTGAGATGAAACACACTAGAAAGAAGAGAAGCCGCGTCTGTTGGCAACTCATACCACTGTTTGCACTGGTGCCAGCGTCATTTCCTCCAGGAATTCTGGCCCTGGCTATGCTGAGACCTGCAGCTGTACTGAACCACTCTATTCCTTAGACTTGCATTAACTGGATCCGGGCAGCTTTCCAGCAGCCAAGTCTTGGGTAGAGATTGATTCCAGGCCTGACCAACAGCTTCTCGCAGAGGTATCATAAGTTACCCTGCCTACTATTGCTTTGTGCAACAAAAATCATAGTTAGCAGCATCTACAGTGTCATGTGACTTAAGAAGCACACTCTCTCGGTGGCCTAACCTGTAACCTGGGAGATACTGGCCTGGGTAGTTCCACACATGTGTAGCACTTGGTCTTCATGGGAGATGATTTTGAGGTCTATGCTTGCAGAAATCTTTAAGAGAATAAAAAGCAGGAGCAGGACACTGCTGAGAACCAAGAAGAGCTATCGAGGCAGATGGACTATGTCAGATCCTGAGGTCACCACTGTCCAGTCTGGGGCTGCAGGACTGTCTGAAGGCAGCTGGTGCTCTAACTGCCCAGCACTTCCCTGCCGAAGGCTGGAGCTCCTACACAGCAGCCCCTGCAATTCCCGGTGCTCAGGTCGTTGGGTAAGGGACAATCACTGAGTGATTTAAGTTACTCTGTCACAAATACGCAAGATAGAAGGAAGGCTGCTAGGAAATAAACACATTTCCAACATAAATGTTGTTTTGAGCTGTTCAGGCTCAAAAAACAAATCATATAAAACCTGATAAATATTTCTGGCTTTGTCATTTTGTAATGTTTAATGGTTTAAACACTCATTTTAGTATTTTTTTTAAATTGTATGCATTATTTTCCATCACACCCTGCCCTCTCTACAAACTTCCTGTGTTTCCCCCACTTTCTCTTAACTTCATGACCTCATGCTTTTAATTATTATTGCTCTGTGTATCACACTCTCCATTCATCTGAAAATCCCAGAAATGCCAAGGCTACCATTATTTATTTTAATTTTTTGTTAGTATTAAGATCAACCAACATAAGTTATTTCATTTGTTAATGAAAATCTTTCTAGGTATAAAAATGGAGTTATAAATCTAAAACCCATATTTGAAGTTTCAATAACCTATATAGAAGGAAGCAGGCTTTAGAGAAAATTATACCACAATAACCTGTGAAATGTGCTGACCGCACACTGCTGGCTCAGAACATATGCAATAAATAACAACTGATGAAGTTGACAATACATTGCTGTAAGCCAGCTCATAGTTTTAAAGAACACTTTCAAGACCACAGCCTAGCATGTCCTAACATAAAGAATATTTATGAGTGACAGTTCTGTTCAACCCTTTTTTGCCAGTGACTTAGCTCTGGCAGACAACTCTAAGATCTCTATTAGTCAGGTTTACATTCATGAAGTCCAAAGCAAAAACAGTCAAACACCCCAAAGATATTTAAATCCTGTCAATCCAAAGAGTAAATGAAACTTTCAGTAACAAAAGAACATTACATATACTGCTAAAGATTAAAAGGAGGTTGAGAAAATCAGAAAACAAAATCTGGTGAAACAATTTGAATTGAAAAATAATGTTGGAAATGTAAAAGTCGCAGACAATGATAACGAGCTTTGGGTGAGGGACCACAAAGGATGGAGCAGTCAATACATATCCTCTTAATCTCTCAATAAGGGACTATAACTCACAAAAAAGCAAGTCTGACTACAGTACAGGAAATAGCATTACACTGTACACTTCATGAAGCAGGTGGACTGTCTCTAAGATCACTTTGAGTGATTTCCTCATTAAAACGTCTTTAAGGAGGCATTTGGAGATGGTGACAGTGGCAATCTGGCTGCCTTGATCCAGGCCCAGAGTTCCCTCTCTGAACCTGAGTTTAATTCCTGAGTTTAGAACCTGAGTTTAGTTCTTCTTCAAAGCAGTTCTTCTGCAGGGATCCTCTAAAGCTTTTATCTCCACATTTGTAGACTACTTTGAGACTAACATATAAAGATATTGAAATAATTTGGCTTTTCTGAAAGGCCTAAGAGAGCAAACAATTTTTTTTATCAGACGTGTTTCTTGAAAATTCTGCAACTCAGTTCTATGTCTATCACACAGATTTCATCAGGAAATAACCGCTAGCTATTATACCAAAGAGGAGAAGGAAATTGATATCAAACAGCAGCCAATAATGGAATTTCTTTGTCATTCTACCCCACGATGATGTCCTAATTAAATGGTGTTCTTGGTGTTCTCTAGTATTTTGGATAATAATGCATTTTCAAAGCAATTTCTTTTCTTTCCAAAGACTGATGAAACCCAACTCCTAGACAAGGTCTATCCTTTCCTTTCCGGCATTACAATTTAGACAGGGAATAAACTGTTTCCCTCTTATTCAGACTGACTTCAGAATAAGCAGTGATTTCTACTTCATGAATAAAAAGGTTATGGAGTATCTAACATGCCAGTGGTAAACGTGGTTAGGACACAAAATTTTGAGTGCCTGAAGAATTTAATGATTTACCCATTGTTGGCGATTGATGGGTGTTGGGCTGAGGGGAGTCAGTTTTCTTCAGGGATATAGCCTCCAAAACTGCCCCGTGTGCTAGCAGATGCCCCTAGACCCATGCATATACTGTGTAGCCACGAAAAATGGACTCAGCGGTTCATGAAAAAAATAAAAGTCATTGTAGTTAGGAAGGAGCAGTAGTGGAAGAGACAGAGGTGGAAATGGGAAGAGAGACAATGAAGGCAGATTCTTGCAAAACACATTACATACACACATGATATAAAATTACTAAACAATAATATTTAAAATTAAAGTGGTCCTATTTAGGAAAAGTTGATATCATTGACATCAAGTCTATATCCATAGCATGGAGAACAGGAGGATCACATAGAGAATAGATCGAAATTTTATTTTTTTAATATCAGCAACAGCTTTCCCTAGCGTTAAGAAACTGGAAAAATCAAAAGCAGAGGACCTATGCAACTTTCAATGTTTGATGTTATCATGCCAATTAAAATATTTTAATAATTTTATAAGCTATGATTTGTGTATTTTTTCAGGTACATACTCACTCTTAGATTTAATTTTGGTTTTGATGTATGCATTTTGATGAAGTATATGCACAGATACATGCTTTGATAAAATTAGGACAATGTATGTACTTCACACTTAAATGTTTGCTCTTCTACATTATAGACTTTCTTCCAAATGCAATACTTATAAACAGGAAAAGATCAATAGGACAAATATGAGTTGAAAGTTCAATGAAATAGTTTTAACTAAAAGTTTTAACTAAGGAATTATAAAAATATAATGTAGAATTTAAAAAATTTTCTAGTTGTTGACAGAAGAAACCTTGGAAAGAATGTAAAGGTTGTCCGACAGGTTAGCTGTGCATTAAAAAGTATTTGATTCAGATCTCTGAATTAGGAGGCAAGAGCTACTAATTGTCATGCTTTTGAAGCACTTAATATTCTAGATAAACATCCTTCAGCCTCAGAGAACACTCACCTTCCTTTGTAATGTGCACATATGTCAATGCTTTAAAAAGTTTGAAAATTTCAAAGACAAATTACTTAGAGCCAACATCAAAATGATTAAGTGCATCGGTTTGCTAAAATATATTTATTTAAAATCTTTCCAATTACCTTTATTTGAATTGTAAATATACAATATCAATGGGAAGTCTAGATTTAAGAAAAAATTAAATGTATTTAAAAACTAGTTGTTCTTACAGCAAAATATCCTTTCTTTAAAAGGAGTAATCATGGAATACTGAATTACTATTATTTGTAGTAAAATAGTGTTACTTTGCCTAATTAAACACATTTTAATCATCATGGTATCAAATAAATTTTAGTGCATAAGGAAGTTGATATAGATGCCAACATTCTCATAGGTTCTTTGTTTCCTTTAAGATATGAGTGGCTAAAATGAAGAAAAGATTTCCTGCCTAGCTTTAATATGACCATCATCATAATACTTAAACTGAAAAGTGTATTTATTTACTTTAGTATTACAATGTAACTCCTCTATAGATACCATAAGCAAACAATTTTCTCTCTGGGAATTAGAGGGGATAAAGGAAGATGGATCAAAGGTGAAACCTAAGCATCCTATACATTTAGCTCTTTTAAACATTGTGTCCATCAGAGGCAGTATTTGTACCCATGGAAACAGAGGAAATTGTCACCGAAGTGAATGCTGTGAGAGTCCATATACCATACCCAATAAATGGGAGCTGGAATCCAAGGAGTCCAAAAGCCACTAACAGAAGAGGAATGTAGGTGACTGTTGACAATGACATCCAAATATTCTGATCTCCCAAATTAGATATAATATTGTAAATTAAAAAAAACTGATCAAAATCAATAGTTTTTGTTTTTCTATTAAGGGCAGGACATGTAATGAGAAAAGCTATGTGTGAAGATTCATCTTATGAACAATTGCTCTCCAGAACACATGAAGAATTCATGTATCACAGTAGTCATATAACAACATACTTTAGAGAAAAAAATCAAAATGTCTGAATAGGTATTTCACCAAAGAATCCACATACATGAAAAGATGTATGTGAGTGATCTTAGGAAAATGAAAATATATGTATTTACATTGGAGTGTAAAAATATGGACAATTATAATGTTCTATAAGATAATTCAGAAATTTCAATGAAAATCCATCTACCATCTGACAAAATGGAAAGACTGATAATATCCAATGTCATAGACATGTAACAGCAAGCATTCATGCAGGGCTGGTAAGAACACAAGCTGGTAGAACCAGCTTGAGAAAACTAGTAAACTAGCAACCACAACCATTAACACCAGATGGTCTGCAAAATATTAACATAAATGTTTACTCAATGGCTTATACATGGATATATACAATATCTGTATTCATAAAAGCTAAGAAATAGAGGTAAGAAAAGTATTCATCAAACTACTCAAGGAACAGCACTTAGTGGAAGGCCACTAAAAGTTAAAAAGGAATAAATGACTAATACATGCAAGCAAATGGAGGAGTCTCAAGATCAAGAAAGAATTGAGATGTAAAAGACTATTGTTATTTTTGTGTAAAATACCCCCCAGAACCTTACATGGTTGCACACTTGGTCCCCAGCATGGTTTCTCTTTCCAGCATGTGGAGAAGTTATAGTACATGAGGCCTTGCTGCCTGGCATGGGTCACTCAACTGCATAGTTCTGACGAGTCCTACCCCAAGCTTTCTGTTTCACATTTGCTGCCAGATGAACCCCTACAACACAAGCTTCCACTCCGGAGCCTTGTCTGCCTTGATGGAAAATCAAGGAAATCAACCATAATAAATCCTTCCCCCCTTAAATCGCTCTGTCAAGTTGTTTTCATTGAAAGTAAATAAATAATTAATATCATCCCGTATGACAGGTTTCCCCTTGCATTTAACTTCTTTACAGAGAAAACGACTGCACAGAAACAAAGCAAAACAGTGGGTACAGAGATGAGGGGCTGCAGTCTGGAGAACACCAGGAAGATACATAGGAGAGGGGTCCTGTGGATGACCCAAACCCACACTGCAGTGATGGTTCTACAGCTCTTTATATTTAATGAGGCTTATCATATTTTATACTTAAGCAAATTTAGGACTAGAAATTATCACTTTTGAAAATGTTAACTATGAAAAACAGAGAAATATCTATTTTGGTGCTATAAATGAATAGCTGTCAGAAATTCACAAAGCATAACCTTAGCAAAGGAAGAAATTTGATTGAGAATAAGCAGAACATTACATGATAAGAAGTCAATAGCTGGACATTTCCTAATTATATGCTCTAAATCCCCTTTATTCTAAAAAGTAAGTGATTATAGCTTCCATTGAATAGAATTCTTTATCAAGTAATTCCAAATAGAAAACCAAGAATGAAACAGACTCTGGTGACATCTGGAAACATATTTTTAGATGAAATGTCAAATATTAACAAAAATAATCACCTAAAGAAAATATATTTTAAGAATCCTTTATTACAATCACATTTTAAACAACAGTAAAATGCTGACAGAGATCATCTTAGTTTTAAAGGACTTAATCAACTGTGATCATCCTACATGGCATAGATAATGGAGTACAGGGGGTATTTGCTAAATTACTGAATGTATGAGTGAATGACAAAGGGAAATAAAAATAGTATAAAATCAGGGCAATTCCACCCCCTTTCTTTATCTTCTATTAAATTAACTAATGAAATTTGAACTACTTAGGGAATTGACATTTATTTCTGAACTTGATTGAGACCCAGTTCCATTTCACAGACGCAGATCTGTGAACACAGCCAATCAATCTGAATTTAGAAACTCATTTCAAGGAGTTTGCTGGGGTAAAGTCCTCCAGATAATTCAAGGTTCTCTTTTTCTTACAGAAAAGCATTGGTGTCTGAAGGCGGAGACTGCTCTTTTATTTCCTGGCAGCCCAGACCCGAATAATCACACAGACACTGTATTAATTATAATATTGTTTGGGCAATGATGCAGGCATATTTCTAGCTAGCTCTTAAATCTTGGATTAACCCATTTCTATTAATCTGTGTATTGCCACAAAGCTGGGGCTTACAGGAAAAGTTCAGGTGTCCGTCTCCTTCAGCAGCTGCATGGCATCTCGTTGTCTCGTACTTTCTCTCTATATCCCTGTTCAGATTTCCCGACTGGCTTTGCTCTGCTAAGCCATTGGCCAAAACAGCTCTATTAACCAATGTTAATAAAGCATTCACAGCATGCAGAGGGGAATCCCACATCAGAAGTCCTGGGATAGAAGCTTATTTTCTCAAAGGTGCTTGCATACGGAGTCAAACTTGTTTAATGCCCATAAGAAAGTAAGGTCTAGAGAGATGGCTCAGAGATTATGAGTACTGGTTGCTCTTCCAGAGCTCTTGGGTCCAATTCCCAACAACCACATGGTGGCTTACAACCACCTATAATGGTATGTGATGCCTTCTTCTAGTTGATAGACATATAAATATTAGTGCAGATAGAGTATTTATATACATAAAATAATAGCTAATATTTTTTTTTAAAAACTTGAGTTTCAGATGTCAATTTCTTCTCTGATGACTCTAACTAATGCTGAAACAGGAGACACCTGGCTCTCTTGTGTCACATATTAGGTTCGAATTTTAGAAAAAAAATGGAAGAAATGGTGTTGTTCTGTGTACTGTTTTCCCAGAAGTAATCAAGCCTTTTTTTTTTCCCTCCTATGTAAGAGTCTTGTATCTTCTGACAATTTCCATGAAACTTTAGTAAACTAATTTTCTGGGTTGACAAGTATGGTCAAGTCTCAGGATCTTCACAGTGTTGGCCCCAATTCTACTTTTTTGAGCTGGGCACTGGAGCACACTTTTAAATCCTTGAACTCAAGAGGCAGAAATGAGTTTGAGGCCAGTCTGGTCTACATAGGGAGTTCCAGAATAGGCTTCAAAGCTACAGAGAATCCCTGTCTTGAAAAACCAAGTGTGTGTGTGTGTGTGTGTGTGTGTATTATTCTTCCTGGGATTATCATACAGTTACATCTTTTCCCACTTCTCTTTTTCGGTGATATTTTTAAATTTATAACCCATTTTTTAATTGTTGAATATATATATGACATTTATATGCTATATATGTGATAGATATCATGATATGTATATATGTACAACCTGTTTGGTTTGCATAATGTTTCTTGTATGTATAACTTCAAGGCTGCCTATTTGGTGTTGGATAGTCACATGGTCTGCTGTTCTCTAAAGAAGTGTATTTGTTGGGCTCTCAGCATTGTTTATTTGTCTGTAGTTCTTTGTGTAGAATTTAGGCCTCTTGGGTTTGCTCTTCCCACGTTAGTGTACTTGCAGTTGCTTCTGTTCAGATCATATTCAGGTAGTTTTGTGGGTTAGGCTTTGTGAGTGTAACTTCTACATTCCTAGGAGATACAATCTTACAGCAAATTTGTGTTCTTCCTTTTTTAGTTTTGAAGTCTAGACAACAAGCAGAAATGTCCAAATTTGCTCTAAGAAATTGAATTAAACTCAGTCAATTTATTGAAAACAGGACCCAATAAATTTATAACCAACAATGTTTTACAATACCATTGTATCTTTAAATAAGTGTTTAATAGGAAAATGGATATCAGTATACAGTTAGCATAAATATTAAAGATGGAAGTATGTTATAAATGTGAACTTATTTTTGCTTTGAATATTCAATATTCCATTTGTTTTGTGCTTCTAGATTAAAACATAATTTCATACTTTGAAACCTGAACATTTTCCTAAAGATAAAGAGTAAATATTCTGTCTAAAATCTAAGAAAAAGGTAATGTTCATAGAGCTAATATTTTTCATAGTAATAGAACAAATTTTGAAGTATGTCAAAAATAGTGTCAGAAATAACACAATAATGCTTCCACAAATAGTCTTTCGCCAATTTAAGTAAGCATCATTTTTGTAATCACATTTTAGATGTAGTCTTAAGAACAAGTGTTGATCGATGCACAACCCACTCATTTGAAAATTGCTGGTTCGGAAACTTAACTATGACATGTACTTAGCAAAGCAGTCATTAGCAAACACAGCTTTCTGGGTCAAATCAATACCATTGATAAAATGCCTTCAAAAGAACATGAACATTTTTGGCAATTTTGAAAGTGCCACTTTTCGTAAGATAATATGCCCTTAACCTTATGGGAGGAAATGCTGAGTGCATCACTGTCCCAATAATGGCAGGGATGGGAATTATTAGATTGGACTCTTAAAGAACAAACCTGTTTTTATCATTGACATATCAATATCAACACAATTACTTTCCTATAGAAAGAATAAAAGATGGCTCCACAATGCCAGAGCTTGAACATCATTTGTCCTTTTCAAGGTTTTCTTTCATAGCTTAAATTTTAGGACTCTATCTTGAAGCATTGTTAAAATGAAAGAAATCTCTGAACATACACACATATATAGATATGGGCTCATTTAAACCTTTTGCATAATTAAAGGTGCAAATAATGGTCACAAAATTGAATAACGGTAAGCTTCACATTAAAAGCTCTATGTATAACAAATTAATACCTAGTTCCTCCAAATAAATATGCAAATTTTTCATAAAGGAATAAACAGTAATCTAAAATTCTTAATTATCTGAAATTAATATGCAAATATCACAGTTAGGATGTCTCATCAGATGTATGCGGTTTGGTCTATTACTAGATATTATTCCATACTGCATAGTGGGAGTTATTGCTTTAGTTCTCACTTGTGAACTTTAAGGACAAGCTAGCAATGTAAAAGTGGAGTATAAAACCAGAAAAGTAGTTTTAAATTTTGTGATTTTTTTTTACTTTGAATGCTGTATTTATGATAGAAAATACATTCAATAATACTTCTGCCTAGCCCATTAGATTATTTTTTAAATAGAAATATATTGATAGCTATGTGGACATAGTTAATTTTGAAGTTGAATACATAAAATCAACTAAGAAAAAGGGTCTAGACAAATATTAGCCTGCATCTTATCAGTGAAAATTCAAGAGAAAATCTGCTAAATGCTCATATATAAAGTTGATCTTTTTTCTTGTTTTTTTTTATATTGAGCATATTCGGACTAAGTGTACCAATGCATGATTTGATCCCTTCGTAGTTTAGAAATCTTATTATGTGTTTTTTCTTTAAACCATTTGACCAAATTTATTTAAAAAAGCAAGATGCAATTGACTTTAATATGAAATGACATAAAAGCAATTGATAAATCTACTATAAAAAGATGTTTGTCATGGTCTCAAAGCATTTAACTTTATGATTAGCATTTATTTAAATGATATAAGTTTGTTTGACTAAAACCTTTCCTACCAGTTCTAGCAACAATAGAAACTATGAAAAGCTAATAGGTATATTCACTCCAGTAAGACACTTCTTTTAAATATGGTTGCGTACACTGGTTATATATTTGATATGAGACTTGACCACCAAAATAAGAAAGCAGCTCTGAACTTCGGCCCTGCAACTTATTACCTGTGCCATCTGGAAGCTACCAACTTCTCTGAGATCTTGGACAGCCAGAATAAACCATGTAAAATCAATTCTGCCACTATTTCCTTCTGCCATTAGCAGGCTGTCATGCTGTGAGAAGCAAACATCACTCCTGCTAAAGGAGAGATAAATTTCTAAGCTGCTGAGAAAGAATGGGATAAGACTGACTTTTTACAAGGCTTTCTGTTTCTTAGGTGCACCCCATAGTGACTCTCAGTTCATGACTCTGCCTACAAGCACAGAAGCACAGCCCTGGATATGCAAGTACTAGCCTAGGCCCTCTTCACAGAGAGATCATTAAATGGTCTTGCCTAGTAATACTCTGTCTGTTACTTTCCTTGGAAAGTTACTATACAGAGTTCTAAAAAGAGTTTGAAATGGGCATGAGTTAAGGGAGGCAGTAGCAGGTTCAGAGAAGAAATTTTGAAGTGTTTCAAGACTATGAAAAAAATGAGCTGTAAGAAATTTGACATAATCAAAAGTCTTTGAACATAGATATGGCTAAATTGAAGGGGCAATTTTGTCTACAATATAGCTAGCCCCTAAAACTGAGGTTAAACCCATTGAGTAAATAAAGTCTCTTCATTCATCCCTGCTATTTTCCTAGTCCTTTCTCTGCCCTCATTCAATTAATATCACATCTGTGGGAATTGAGAGAACAAAATGAAGACCTGCATTTGAATCCCCAGAACCCTTGTAAAAAGCTGGGTCTTACCACATGTAACACTGGCATTGGTAGTAAGGTAGGTGGATCCCTAAGGTGCTTGTCAGTCAGTCTACCCGGAACAGCAAACTTCTAGGTCAGTTAGGGATCCTGTGTTAAGCAATCAGTCGAGAGAAAAGGGCAAGAATATGATTTCAACATACAACAAAGAAAGATCATTTATGGAGACAATTATGGAGTCATAAGGAGAGGGAGGTCAGTCACATTCTCTACGCAGTCACCATGAGAATGAGCAAGCAAGCGAGAGAGAAACAGCATAGACAGTGATAACAGGGTCCCCAGGGGAGCGACATCTCTGCACAGAGG
Organism: Bramus lutescens; assembly: GCA_001685075.1. Lineage (NCBI taxonomy): Eukaryota > Metazoa > Chordata > Mammalia > Rodentia > Cricetidae > Bramus > Bramus lutescens. Next base: position 148,527 of record LOEQ01002760.1, read on the forward strand.
ATGACATGCTATTTAAGCCAATCTTTTCTGGACTTTTATTTCCTTTCTTCTTTCTAAGTCAGTTTTACACTTCAAATGACAAGGTAATCTCTTTAGCATACGATTAAATGGCAGACACACAATAATGGGAAAGGAATTAATTTATTAATGTTGATAAGGAGGGAGAGAATTTTATAATCTGACCCAGTTTATTACTGTAAAGATCTTCAATTTCAGATTGCTTTCTTTTGACATTCTAAATTTCAGTTTTCATCAAAAGCTTGCAAACTATTATTGGGGTACCCAACAATTGGAAAAGGACACATATCCAAACTTCAGAAGCATTCCACCACTTGGTGATGAGGTATCATATCTTAGAAAAATTATTGACTACAAACACCCCAAGTTTACAAATTCTATTTTCAAATCACCCTCTATTTTTATGTATTATCCCATTCCCACTTCTTTCCCCAACCTGCCTGGAATAGGGCATTTTTCTTTCTGAACTGTTTATGGTCACTACTCGTCTATCTAAATATCCTGATTATTGTATTATTATTATACTCTATTATTTACACACTCACTCCCACATCACAGGATCATAACTAGGCTTTACTCAACATTGCTTATGTACTTTCAATACAGTGAAAGGTTATACATGATCAACTCTCTAGTCACCTTTAAAATTTTGGATACTATTTTTTGCTACAAGAGCCCTCCTGGATTCCAGTTCTCTCTGCATTCCATTCTGCAGCATGATAAACACATTAATTGTGTGTTAGTTCTGACTGTGTCTCTTAAGCAAACCCTGACTGTCACCAACATTTCCTTTGCGTTTTCATAACTCACAATAGGCACAGGATAATTAAGTGGATCAGCTTTCTCAGGACATCTCCAATTTAAGCCTGCCAAACAAGAAAAAACAAACTACTCAATTCACTCTAAAACATTTCTAGAATTGAACATCAAATTGCAAACTCATCTCACTTATACAGCTTACAATATTTTTGCTCTTTCCTCTCAACATTGTATAATCAGTTTTCATACTGCATTGAATATTATACATGCACTATTTCATAATACATAATATTTATAAAGTGAGGGGAATTGTCATGTAAAATTATGGAATGTAATCAGTTTGCTCTGGGCATAGAGAAAGAATTTCCTGTGACCAACATTATAAACGTCTAAGGATTAAGTGCAAAACCTGACTGGGTGGGGAGAGCAATTGCATTTGGCACAGCTTCAAAAACATCAGTTTAGGAAGTAAAATCCAATTCAATTTTCAGAATGTCTGGTTAAACCAATCCATGACAGATCTATATAATCAATATCTACTGACACTTACCTTTGCAGTGCTCCCGGAGTGATCATGGTCCAAAATTGTGCACTTCTAAGCCACTTTCCATTGTGTTTTATGTAAATTATTTTGGTTGGTTGACTGTATCCTTTTATCTTTGACTTTAACTACAATAAAGAGTTTGACCAAAGCATCGCATTATATATGAAGGAGCACACAGTTCTTAAAGTCTATCTACACTTCATAACTTTGTAAAGTCAGATTTAATACCTTTCGATGCTATCATAGATGACTCTAAATATTTGCTGATTTTCCACATCTTTTGTTTTGTTTTCAAAACAAGTGTGTCTGTCCCTGTAACAGGATCACTTTTCCAAGCTGGTATGCAGCCATGTAGGAGCAGTCTAAATATTCTCTGAAGGGATGAAGGTTATTGTAGCTCATGGCCGACTCAGGAACATTCTGTCACCTTGTGAACCAAACCTGAACCTAGAACTATGCCTGACAAGTCCTTGGAAGTTCTGAATTTGCCCTTACCAGCCTCTCTAAACTAGTCTCACTCATTTTTTTTCCTGCAATTAACCATGCTCCCTTCATAATGGCATCTGTCTTGCTCAAGGAGAAAACCAGACTTCGTCTCTTTGCCTGCAAGGTCCCATGGTTCATTCTTCAAGCTTGTTTAGTCTCTTCATTATCCAGCTCCCAGAAGAGTCGTCTGTAGGAGGAAGGAGCTTGTTCTTCCTGGCCGCCTGGCTTGCTGGCCGCCTAGCTTGCTTAGCCCTGAAATAACCACACAGAAACTGTATTAATTAAATCACTGTTTGGTACATTAGCTCTAACTTCTTATTGGCCAACTCTTACATCTTAATTTAACCCATCTTCATTCTGTGCATCACCATGAGGTCGTAGCTAGCCAAGTTTCAGCATGTCTATCTCCAGTGGTGGCAGCTCCATGGCATCTCTTTGACTATTTCCTTCTCCCAGAATTCAGTTCTGTTTTTCCCGCCTACCTAAGTTCTGCCCTAACAACAGGCCAGGGCAATTTCTTTATTCATTAACCAATGAAAGCGACACATAGACAGAAGGACCTACCACACCAGGCGTCCCCTGAGTTTACTACTTACAAGTTCCTCCATGCAGCGCCCGCCGTTGTCTTCTCCACGCCATTGCTTTCATTGCAGCCCTCTAATGCTTTCTGTGTCCTTACATAGTTGTTTGTCTACCAACCAACACCAGAAAACCTCACAGTTGTTTCATCAAGAATCCTGGGTTAGACGTTTCTTTCCAATGGGGAGGAGGAAGGGAATTTGAAAACCACCTTTAAAACCTATGACTTGCAGCTCCACCTTTGCCTCTTGACGGTCTATGTTGTGAAACTGCTTAGCGGTTTTTGACACTGAGTAAGATAAATGGTTATGAAAGTCGGATTTGATCATCCAATCATGCATGGAAAATCTGTAGTACATTAGATTTCTAAGGGAGTTTTAGCTGGTGTCTAAGATTTTGTACCAGTGAAAAACAGGGAGTTTGCTGACATTTGGTTTTCTTTGTTTCATGCCTTCTTGAAATGTGAAACTATAACCAAAGGATTTTAAATGGGAACAGCTATAGTATGCAGACTAGTGCCCCCACACAAGATATTCTATGCCCCAGTTTGAGACTTGTCTCAATCTCCCAGGGATACACAGATTGCTAGTCTTGATTGACAATGTTATAGTCTTCAGATTTGCCCTAGAAACACGCATCCAGTTTTATCTCTGAGGCTCTTTTGAACTACGTCAATTAACATGGAAAGGCATACTCTAAATATGGGCAGCAGCATTCCAGCCTGGGTAATGGAAAAGAGAAAGGGGCCTGAGCAGCAGCATCCATCTCACTGACCTTCCTGCCTGCAGATGAGACTTGAGATAACTCAGGTCCCTGGCATCGTGACTTCCCTACTATGGTGAACTATTTCTGTGTGCCAATAAACCTTCCTCCTTTAAGTCTGTTTGTAGCCAGTCTTTGTCACGACCACAAGGAGAGTTACTAATACAAACATACCAACAAGTTAACATCTTCTTGATATATCATTCCATAGAGGGTAAAAAGTGTGTAAGAGAGAATAAGACAGCTCTCTCTAGTGCTGTATAAGGATTACTCTTATCAGAGAGACTCTAATTCTCAATGCTCCATCTATACACAAATCACTCCCAAATAACATCACATTGGGAAATAGCATCAATGTGTGACATTGAGGCTGTGAGCACAACTCACTCAATAGTCTGAGTGAACATGGTCTAATTAAGAAGAGGGGATCCTCAGTGCCTTGCTTGGGCATCATCAGAGATACCTCCTTTTGCAGCAGATGTAAACAAATACAGAGACCCACAGCCAGATCCTACGTGGCAAATGAGAGACCATGGAACTCTTAGTCTTAAATGGGATGTCTCTATCAAATCTCTCCGGAAATCACACAGAAGAGGAGGTAGAAAGAATCTAAGAGTCAGAAAGGATGGAGGACACCAGGAGAACAAGGCCCTCTAAATCAGTACGAGTAAAGCTCATATGAACTCACAGAGACTGAGATAGCACACACAAGACATGCACAGGTTACCAGGTCCTCTGCATATGAGTTCCACTTTAGTGCTTTTATGGGAGTCTCGAGTGTTTGAATGCGTGGGTCTATGATTCTCATGCCTTTTCTTGGACTCTTTTCCTTCTGTCTATTTGCCTCGTCTAACTTCAATGTGTTTATTTTTGCTTTATTTTATAGTGTTTTATTTTGTTATGGTATTGTTATCTCTTAAAGGACTGTTTGTTTTCTACTGAGAGACAGAAAAGGAATGGATCCCAATGGGAGGGATGGTGAGAGGAACTGGGAGGAGCAGAGGCAGGGGAAACCATAACTAGGATATAATGATATAATGAAAATTCCATTTCAACAAAAGAAAAATGTAAATGGATCTCTGCAGATATTTAAAACTCATGAGAAGAGTCTTTCTTGTGTAACTGAGGTGGGTATTCAATTCAAATTTGTGTGTGTATGTATATGTGTGTGCTTTTGTTGTTGTTATAAGAGAAAGCAGAGGGAGAGTCAAACACTGAAGAGACTGGAGTTTTGCAATATCTAATGAAATATTTGCTAATGAAACTATCAGGTCTGGGAGAATCAAGAAGTGGAAATCCCTTAAGCCTTCCTGGGCAGTGCAGCCCAGTCAATACCTGGAAATTTTACATCTGTTATTCATAACTAGGAGACAATATGTCTAAATTTTTTGTAAGCCAAAAGTCTCTTTGCATCCGAGTTGTATGCCAACCCAATTGAATCCAAAGTCCAAAGTGCCTCAAGTCCTGTCTTTGCCTGAGTAAGCCTGAAAACATATCCATGCAGTTTCCTATTCCAAAAGCATTCTTAAATTCAGGAAAGAGTCTTTATTTATAAAAACCAAAAATATTCCTGACTTTCCATGACAATAACACACAATACCATATTTTATTTAAGCAAAGAGGCAACATTGTAAGGTAGAAGATGATGATGTATGTTGGAGACTGCTGAATCCTTTAAAATTGCTGTTATTTCTATCATAATTGGGAAAAGACTGAAGACACAAAGTAATAATAAGCATCTTTATATCATTATTTTGCACTGAAGATAATAATTCTAAATTATCCTGTAGAGTAGCATCAAACATCTGGGTGGTTTTTCTGCTTATTTTTAATTTTCTATAGTTTTTCATTTCTGCTCTCATCCTGATCAAGAGTGAATAAATGTACCTATTCCAAGTGAAATAAATAAGTAGTCGTAACTTTATGAGGAAATAAAAAGACATCTAACCCCAATCTTTCCTTTTTAACCTGCCATCAGAGGAAATGCAAAAGGTTACCTCTTTGTCTGTATTTCTTAAGGAATTAGTCATATGTATTATTAACTTGGCTCCATCCCCAAAGAATAAATGAGATGAACTACACTGAACAAAAGCACATCATTAAATTCAGAAAGCCATTTACTTGCAACAAGAAATCAATGTAAAGCAGTCTTACAACATTGCATGACATTAAATGTCTATAATCACTTTATTCTGCTTAAGTTGTATAGATGTGTTCAGCCAACATTCTCCTTCTATAATCTCTCCTTAGAAAAAAACTCATCTCCTTGCAAAACTGTAGGGATCACTTAGAAAGTAATAGCTTTCTAAAACCCATCTCTATCGCTACCATCCCTCTGGGCTCCAGAAGCCATATGGTTCAGTGGCTCAGTACGAATAGAGACTTGGGAGTCAGGCTATATGTGTGCAACTCTCGTCCACCACTCAGATGCCAAATTATTTTTCCTAAATAAGCCTCACTTTACCATCATTAAGTAGAAGAAATATACACTGCCCTGGGCCTGGCAGCAAGTACTGGATAAATGGGATAGTTATTCCGTTATTATTATTAGGTCTTGGCAAGCAGATATCTCAGGAATGCCTTGAAGACAAACTGTACAAAGCTGAATTCATTATTCATCCCAAATATTTGATTAATTTCTGTGACACTATCATACTCAATGCCGAGTTCAACACTATCATTCTACCAAGTATACGATCCTTTGGGAGTTGCACCCATTTCCTGACTACTCAGTTTCAGAATTTTGAAACATGGTTTATAAATAGAATTATGTATATTTAAGGGTACACAATCATTATGTATACATGAGACAATTGTGTCAATCTAGCTAATTTACATACCTATCAGCACACATAGGTTTTTCATTGTGCTTGTTTTTAGCTTGTTGTGGAGGAAACCTAATACATACTGTCTTAGCAAATGTCGAGTATAAACAGTGCTATTAGCTATAGTCCGCTTGTCGTGTTAGACCATTGGAATTTATTCAGTTTATACAAGCAAGTTTGTGTTGCTTACCCAAAATCTCTCCATCCCCCTGCACCAACTCCCTGGAAATCACCACTAGGTTTTTTGCCTAAAGAAGTTCAAACTTTTCTTCTCCCTTTGCTTTAGATTGCAATGATATGACACAAAATGTAGTGAAATATCGTTCTGCCTTGAAAATGAATATTTCCACGTGCAACAATATGGAAGAACCAGGAGGATATTACACTACAAGAAATAAGCCAAAGACAAATTCTATGTGGTAACACCTACATCCTATTCCTTTATATTTATAATGACTCAGTATCTCTTTATCCTTCACTGCTTTCATTACTTAAATTCAGGTCTTTAATCTTTCTTTAATACTGCAACCTCCCTTAAATTGGTCCCTTGAGCTGTCATCTTCTGAACTTTCATGGCTGTCTAATTTCTTCCAAGCAGTGGATATAAAAGTGATGTCCAGCACACTCAAGTATGTTCCCAAATAACTCATTGAAAGACAATTTTCATATAAACAAATCAATTATTTTTTGGTTCTGAAATTAATATATAATGCAAACTTTCCTTCAACTCTTCTCGGCATATATGCATTTAAATATACATATATATTTGTGTGTACATACATACAAATCCCTAATGTATGAATACAAAATGCTCCTTCTGTATAAATGCCAGAAAAGCTAAACCCATAAAATCTCACCATCACAGTCACTTGAATAAGACCTGAAGTACACCAACACATTTTCTAATATGGAAGAAGAAATTTCCACGTAGGACAGGACTTCAACTCTACTCAATGAACTACAGAAAACTAATGAGTTCTGAGAGCAGGAGCATATTCTCTTCCCATGAGAAGAGATCTCCAATTGGTCATCCAATAGCACGTGGTCAGCTCTGAAATCAAAGACATAGAGAGAAGCTAGAGGACAGATAGCTCAGCAGTCAAGGGCACACACTGCGCTTCCGATATGGAGCTCCAGCCAGCCTGCCTCTAAGCAGGTCTCCTGTATAATCTTCCCAGGAGGCTCTCATACCAACTCAACTTGTGAAAAGCATCATTAGTCGGAATCGTTTGATCCTGTCAGCTTTCTTGAAGATAAATATAATAATGTGCACATAGCCTGCAAATTTACCTTGAAGTAAACGAGACAGAATACAAGTGAGAGCAATATTAATATGTGTATGTATGTTTAATCTCAATGCTATTCTCATTTATTTTTTTACAGTATCATTCACTAATTCTAATGCTTTTAGTTGGTTTTGACATCATTGTCTCAGTTGTATCTTCCCATCCAAGTTAGGTTTTGTGGAATTTTGTTGTGTAAATAGCAAATACTGATCGACAACTTAAAATTCCAACCAAACTTAAAAGGCCATTATCCCAGCTTTATTTATGTTGCTATAAAAACAAATAAACAAAAAATCTGAAAAAGGTTTTACAGCTTATGTGTCTAGGTTACAAAGCCCATCGTAGCAGAGAAGTCACAGTGGTAAGAGCTTAAAGCCACTACTCACACCATGTCCACAATGAAATAAATGCATAGTTCCTTCCTTGCTTAATAGGTCAGTACTCAGACATTTTCTCTACTCTTACATCATTCAAAGCTAAGACTGTAAAATATTGCCACCCATTCAGCCTAGGTCTTCTGACATAAATTAGCAGTTCTGACAATCTCCCACAGACGTTCACATGGGCCAAGTGTGTCAGTTAAGGTTTCTGTTGCTGTGAAGAGACAAGACTCCAGAGACTCTTATAAAGGGAGGAATTTAATTAGGACTTACTTATAAATTCAGAGATGTGATTCATTGTCACCATGGCAAGATCAGAGCTGGCACAGAGACAGACATGGTTCCTGAGAAGTACGGGAGAGTTCAATATCCATATTATCATGCAACAGGACGAGGCTGTAACACTGGACCAGGCTTGCGCATTTGAAATCTCAAAGCCCATACCCAGTGACACACTTATTCCATCAAGGCTACACCTACTCTATAAAGGCCACATCTCCTAATAGTGCCACTCTCTATGAGTCCATGTGTAGATGATTACAATAAAGTCCCACAGCACTTCCCCTTCTTTTTCTTTTCAAAACAAGAACTCCGAATCTAATCTTTTTTGTTTAGTTTTTTTCTGAACGTTATCCATAACAACTTCTATCCAACACTCTAAACAAAGACAAACATTCATAATTAATTTTTTGAGAATGTGGGCATAGTTTTCTAGGCTAATTCCTGCTGGTTGGAGGCACTGATAATCCTATGGAGAACTAAAAAAAAATTAGGATGATGGTCAAGTCCTGACTTTCGGAATATTCTGTGAGGCTTGATCATTGCAGCCAGCAGTCTTAAGTTTGTTCTGTAGGTAGGTCTCAGAGGAAACTCTAACAGATGTGTTCTGAAATTTTGGATTATCTGGATCTCCTATCAGAGATTTTTCAGGGGTCTTCATTGATGAAATCTGATTTTTTTTAACCCAGAATGAATTCACAGCCTCTCCTTTCCTGTAAAACCAAAAGCAAAACATTTTCTCCAAAGTAACATATCTTTTGACTTAAATATTAAAGTCAAGGCATTTTCAAAATACTTATGTCCGACATACTTGCCTCTAGAAAACAGAGCCCACCGGAGAAAATGCTGCAGCTATCAAGAAGCCATGCTTAACTCTATGTTTTCTTGTGTGTCTAGAATTGCTTCCCAAGCTCTCTCAGGTTTTACATGGATGTAGTTGCCCACATTGGTGACATTTGTAGACTACTGCAATAAAGTAGTCTCACAATATCCATGGGGTCAGGTTTGTTCAAACTACCACACTAAAATTATTCAGATAATGGCTCACTAGGATTCTCTCCCAGGTGATGTTAGGTAGAGTCCCATTTCCAGTTCACACTAATTGACACTGTCATTACAGGAATATCAGTAGAACCTGATGATTTCTAGAAATACTGACTCTCCCTCTTCAAGAACATATAAGTTCAGTGGAAGGGTAAGACCTCATAAACCCCTTCCCAATTCATGACTAGCTGTTGTAAAGCTCAGTTATATACAGGCCCAATACAGACAACAATAGCACCTATGAGTTCACAATTGCTGTGTCATGCCCAGAGGATAGCATTTCATCACACTTTACCTGTCTTCTTGCTTTTCCCCTTTTGTGACAATAGTCCCTGAGCCTTAGAATAGGTGCTATAATGTCCTGTTTAGGGCTGAGCACTGAATTATAACCTTTTCAAATCACCTTGCACATACAACCACCTTGGTATTCAGAGAAGTTAATTGAAATTTGAGATTTCTCTGATTAAGGGTGAATGTGACATTTGTCTAACATAATAAAAATAGAGTTTTAGAAGGTTAACATCATGTCAATTTATTTAGCAATAATAAGATTCCCCATAAGGCCTGTTGCTACTGGAGCTATGAGTTTTTACTAGATTTACAGTCCCTTACTTGAAGTCCCTCCTGCAGAACAAGCCTCAAATCCAAACAGATGATGGTTGGTTGCCCAATAACTCTTATGCCGCTGGTACACATTGTGAGTATATTTTCCTGCCTAGTTTTATATGAGCAGCCAGCTATTTTTATTATCATGGATCTGCAAATATAACTTGAGATGAGGTATTATAATACCTCCAGATCTCTGTGTGTGTGTGTGTGTGTGTGTGTGTGTGTGCGCGCACGTGTGTGTTTGTGTGTTTCTATATGGACTTGAAAATGTTTTTCTTGTTTTGTCAAGAAGTCGCTGGGAATGCTGGCTGGTTAGATTTCTTTGTGGTCTTTCTTGGAACCAGGAACTGCCTTAGGGTAAACTGCTGAGACTTGACCCTCTATTGAGCTTGTCATGGCTGGTCCTACAAAAGAATAAGTTACAATTATCTAGAGGAGAGCTGGGTCCAGGTAGAGGGTGCAGCACCAGCAAGAAACCTTGAAATAATTACATTTATGCCTGAAGGACTGAGTTTTCTACTGAAGAATTATATATCATTGGTGGTAGGCAAGTGACTACCACAATTTTTCATGGAAAAGTCTACTTGGTTAAGATCGCATAGAACCCACAGACATGAGAACTTTTATTACATACATTTCACAACTGAAAAAGTGATCCTTGTGGACTTGTTAATGACTATACAACTCTTCCTGAAATAAACAAACCCTGTTAGGTGGGTCCTAGAGTTGATTAATATTCATAATCATATTGTATAATATATATTTAATTACCAATGCACACAAAGTTTGACTTATCAATATTAACTATTTAGAAGAAAAATAATTTTAGTAGCCTAGCATTGAGGATTAATTGAATAACTCCTCAAAAAAAAATCCACAGCCAAATAGATACCTGCTCACTCATTCTTATAAGGCAAACTTGAAGCTTGCACAATACCATGGTTTGGATATGGTTTGAATATTAGCCAAAGTTTTGCAGGTTAAAATATCATCTGTACAAGAGGCATTAAGAGCTTAAAAACTTTCTTTAAAGACGGGTTCTTTGGGAGGTGCTTAGAATTAGAAAAGGTCCATTTGGGTTCTGTTTCTACAGTTGAAGCCCAAATTTTCCACTGAGAAGTATGTGGGACAAAAGTACTTGTTTCCTGGAGATATGTAGATTTACTCAGTTGCATTAGCTAAGTTAGGCAAAGAAGGGGACTTGGAGCAGTGTCACTATGACTTTAGTAGTGTGGAATATACATGACATCATAAGTATGAGACTGTCGTGGCTACAGGACATGGAACAGGGCCTTCTAGTTTTGTGTCCTAGTTTCATTTTTGTTGGTGTGATAAAATAATCTGAAGGCTCAAGGGAGAAGAGGGCTCATTTCAGCCTGCAATTCTGGGTTGCAGCCCATCTTTGTGTGGGAGTCAAAGGGGACACTACAAACAGCTAGTCACAATCTATCCACAGTCAAGAACAAAAAGAAACGACTGCTTACATCCTTGTACACGTGGCTGACTCTCCCGGCTCTTGCACATTTCAGGACTCCTTGCCTGGGAAGTAGTGCCACCCACAGTGTGGTAAATCTTTCTGCGTCAATTAGTTAATTAAGATAGTTTCCCACATGCACATCCACAAGTAAACTTGATGTTGATAATAGCTCATTAAAATTTTCTTCCTGGGTGATAAAGGGTAGTGTTGACAATTAAAACAAATCATCACGTTTTATAATTTGAAAATATCATTTAATCCTTGACTGTCCTTTTTCTCATCTATAATATAAGAATAATATAACTTCTAATTCTATGGTACTCTTATTAATTAAATAAGTGAACATATACAGAAAAGGATGAAGCCATCACCCAATAAACATTGAATACTGTGTTTTTGACACTGTTAAGCATTGCTATAATGCATCATTTAGATTTATTTAACGTTGTTTCTTTTACTTTTTGATTTAAAAAACATGAACACTTATTGTTTTTTAGACATCTTTTGGCTGTTATCAAAAACAAAAAAAAATTAGAGAATGATTCCCTGTGTTTCATTAGCATCCAACAAATTGAAAGCACGCTCTTAAAAGTTTAGCATTGTATTAAATTATTTAGTTACTTTTATGAAAATTATGCTCACACAAAATTTTCTTTCTCTACTCTTTGCTAACATGGAAATTCAATTGGATTTAATTTTACTTTTCCCTTCTGCAATTATCATAATCTTACTGCATGGGTGTTTTGAGTATTCACTCATATTTGACAGTAAAACCCTGGTAATGTATAAACATCTATGACACACATATTCTTCCTTATTACAGTATACTTTGGGGCTTTTGCTTAACTGCATACAAGGGAAAAGAAATTGAACTCACAGCTGTAGTTAGTCATGCTGAATACAATGAAAATTTGCAGTGAACATCTTTTCTACATCTTTGTGCCAACTCCATACCCAAAAGACCAAGAACCTAAGTAAACCACAAGCACAGTAGTTTAAATGGTTGTTTTGTGTTTTACAAAGAATGTTATCTTTTCTCTAATGTGAATTAGAGAGTTTCTAGAAACCTAAATTCTTGTGTAATAGGCTTGACTGACATACTTAACAGAGTTGGCATGACAGAACAAATGTTGTCGTATCCACCCTGTGTTGCAGAATTGTCTGTATTCTGTCAATCATGTATTTTAATAAAACACTGATTGGCCAGGCAGGAACTATAGGTGGGTCAACCAGACAGGAAGTAGAGGTGGGGATATGAGAACAGGAGGATGCTGGAAAGGAGGAAGCCCATTTCCCCAGTCCAGCCCAGACCACCAAAGAGGCAACATGTGACCTGCCTGTCTGAGAAAGGTACCGAACCGTGTGGCTAGTATAATAAGAATAATGGGCTAATATAAGCTACAAGAGCTGATAAGAAGACTGAGCTAATGGGCCAATCAGTTT
>LOEQ01002760.1:177346-205942 GCA_001685075.1 Bramus lutescens
TCTGATCCTTGCACATTGCACCACTAGCATGGTGGAGCTGCTTGTGCCTCTGAGGAGCCGCAGCATGCAATTACCCCCTTTTAGGCACACAGCGATTCTTGTTGCCATCAAACTTTACTACAAATGCTCCATTTGAAAGCTCTGTCTCCCGCAGGAGACAGAGATTGCAATGGCGGCACAGCCCAGAAACTGTTATTTCAAAACCACCACTTTCTTGTAGACCTGATCCCGCTGCCTTCTCAGGCAGGAAGAGCCAAGCCATGGGCATGGTCTCAGCTACTTTATTCCCGACCCCGAGTAGGCACACAAATGTCTGGGCCCAGTAATGCACCATAGCCTGAGTTTGCACCAGCGACAGGGCCCAAGAAGCCGCATTTTAAAATGGTGTGGAGTTTTCTCTGTTGCTTTTGCTGAATCAGGAAATCTCTCTACAGCACGCCTTAGCAAACAGCAAAACGCTGTGTTAAACTCTGTTTTTTCTGTGTTTAAAATTAAGCTCTCTCAGGTTTTACGTGGAGTTCGTTACCACGTTGGAGTGCCACTGGACCCTCCTATATTAGAATATTGAGTATAGAAAAACAATTACACAAAATAAAATTGTCCTAGTACAAACACACACACTATCGATATATTCCCGAACCTTACTGTGTGTTAGGAAGAGTAACAAAGAAATCCAGTTTTGCAGGAAAAGACACCATTGTGCAACAGTCTCTGTCCAGATTATTTTAATCTTTTCCCCTTTAATGACATTGTTACTAGACAGGGATATCGACGGAGCAGTGAGAGTTGTGAGTCATCAGTTGCTATTTGGAAACACTGAGATGCACAACACAAAATTTATATTTGGCAGGCATTTGAGAATATGCACAGAAACATGGATGCTTGCCTTGAATAAAGATGAGCTGACTTTCAGGTCTGTAATGTTCATGACTCAGAAGGAACGGTGCCAGCTGCTGTGTTCACTGTTCACTCGATTACTTCAGAAAATGTTCAGACAAGTCATATTGACAAACTATTGAAAGATGTCACTGAGATATGTCCCAAAGTGGCATTCTTCTACCACGGCTCTGTCACATTTCTGCCTAGCAAATTTAGAAAGGAAATGTGTCCCTGTGGTGTTAGGGCTATAAGTCAGGCCTTACAACTATGAGGTATTTAAACTGGATTGACTTTCTGTTCCACACTGTAGTTCCTGAAAATCCAAGTGTACTTTTTGATGAGTGCTGCCTACCAGGTGCCTACTAAGTCTATTACTAAATGCTCCCCTCTGTCATCACAAACCTGGGTTTAACTGTGAACCATCAATCAGAGATTGGATTGAATTCCTCAATGCCAGGCAGGCATCTCTGCAGCCTCATCACTTGCTCATCAGTACATCAAAAGTGCCCGTATTGGATCTTTATCAAATGCTATTTTTTTTGTAGTAAAACCTAAAGAAAATAGAAGCTGTTAATAGAGCACTCTGGTGAACAGACTGAGATTCTGTAAGACATTTTTATCTTTGCAGAATAGAGAAAGCCGTTCAACTAATGCCTAAGTTTCTCTAGTCTGTGAATAGTGCAAAAACCAAGCAGGGTGTCAAAAACGCTTCTCAAAATCTTCTGCTTAATATTGTGCATATTGTAGGATCCTAAAAATATGCATACTAATTAATAGAACCAACTAACAGACCTGTGAAAGGCTTAAAAGCCATGACAGCCAAATGTGATTGGGACCTCATTAAGACTACGATTATGCGTTGATGAGCATGAGAAATGCTCTCATTGGCAATGGCATGCAATTTCAATTCAACAGGAAGCTACCTACACTGCTAAGGAATTACTTGGGTAACATCTCTTTCCATGGAGTAATTACCTGTTATGTTTTGACATGGATGACACTTGCTAATGGTGAAGTTTTAAGGTGTTATAGATGCATAAATCACTGTCAAACGTTCTCGGTTACATAATTTGGAGTATTTTTATACCAGCATCGTCATTATCAAACAAATACCAAAGAAGTTACATGGCTTAAAGTATCACATAAATGCCTGTTAGTAGGGAGCATTTCCATGTTGAAAATAATAGCACAATCGTTGGTCCACAAAAGAATAAGAACAAGGTAAAGCAAGGCACTAAGTGAGAAGGATATTAAAGAGTGAGCAGCAGGTGGGGGCATTTACAGCTAAATCGGCATGCATTCTTTGACAAGCTGCAATTGATTATGGTAGAAAAAAACTATGTTTAGTCTCTCACACATCAGAATATGACATTAGAAGTGGATACATTAGGGTTATGCCCATATATTGGCTTAGGATGTAAATGTGTATGACCAGAATAGCATATATAGTGCAAGTTGAAAATGTTTTAAATATTCTATCATCACAAAAAAACATGATTCATTTCGTAATACATTTTAATATTATTTGGCATTTTCAAAAGTGCATATTGCTTATTGCAAAGGAAGACGCAGAAAAAAAATAGGTTAATGGCATCCAAATGTACAAGGCCAAACAGTATCTCATCTGTCTTTAGCACACACACTCTCACACATTTTCACTTACACATGAATGGAGAATTGGGGTCTGAGATCCACTGAGCCATTTTATTCAGAGAGGGCTCATTGAACAGAATGTGCACACTTTTCCTTTCTACTACTACCCTGCTGAAAGCGGTACGTCAGTGTGATATTCAGGAAGAAGCTATCAAGTTTAGAATACCATCATTTTCCTAATAACTTGTTTTCTCCATTCATTCAGAGTTGAGTGATTCTCAGAACTGAATCTTTGTTGTGTGCAATGAGATCCTGGCTTGACACACTTGGCGGTCCTCATACGGTCAGAGGAGCTGTGACCACAGGCTGAAGAGATGCTGAGGTCTCTAAACAAGCGTTCAGAGACAGAAGATGAGAAAATGGGAAGAAAAGGAGGCAGAGAGAAATTAGAAGGAAAAGAGAGAGGGGAAGCAAAAGAATGGGGAAAATACACTTTGCACAGCATGGAACATTTCTTGTTGAACCACAAGTTGGGGGAAAAAAGAACTTTTCGAGGCACCACCGTGTTCAGATGGGATATATATTGCCATGATAAATCCCCCCCAAAATGCCTCTGCTGCAAAATTCTCCAGGAAAAACAAATAACAGCTACCACCATGTGAGCACACTGTGTATGAGGTCCTGGAGGCAGTATGCAAGCATGTTTTTCTGCTTTCCGGTCTCCAAAATAAAACTATAATGTAGTAATTTATACTTGCTTCAGAGACAGAGACCCAGAGGACTCCATCTTTTAAGTGAGTTGCCAGAAGCTACAGCAGTCTTAAGTGTCTATGTCCAAGATCCCCACTTTTCCCGCTGCAGCCTCCTGGTTCGTTTATGAGCAGTATTCTGCATTGGAAGCATTCTCTCTACAGTAAGGCAGCAGTTAGTATTTCCTTTAGACTCGATCCCCTGTGGAAATGTTCCTGACTGGTACCCGCAATCTAATCTGCATAGTGCCTTTCATAAACTGCACTTTGGGGGAAGTGCTTTTCTTCGCCTCACATCACAGCGTTCTGACAGGGCAGAGGCAGTGTGCACTTGCTGCAACCGACAATGTCCCAGCATTCCTGAACCAGCACTCTAATTTATTGCTTCTCTTGTCTCTCCTTCTCTAACTTGAGTTTATTGCGAAATATGAGGGACACAGACACTCCGGTCACATAAAACCAAATTCCAAAAATGTCACATCAAACTAACTAGCGATGTAGCACTAGCCTAACCAAAAAAATAAATAAATACTTTTTTTTAAAAAAAAAGACATTATAGTAGCAGTTGATTAGCAGGATTTTCTGGGAGCTGCCTTGCCAGAGTGTGGGTATCTCAGCCATGACTGCCTGGACCCCTCTTTAAGGTGCTGAGAATACAAATACCGTTTAGAGTATTGGCAGAAACAATTGTCAAGACAACTTTAAAGCAAAAGGACAGTCATAAGAAGGACTTTACCGAAGAGACCCAGGCATTTGGTCTCCGCATACCTCAACTACTGGGACAAATCATTCCTCTTACTGAAACACTGAGAACTTGATATGGTTTCCAAGAGTCCCTTTGGACTTCTTCCGATGCCGCATATTGGGCTGAACAACCTGCATCTCTATGACAGACACAAAAGAACACACTTTGAAAAATAAAATGCAATAATAACATCCATTGATCCTTAAGGAGAAAGCAAATTATGGCAGGTTTTAATTGCAGATCCCATTCGATAATAGCTGATGCTTCTAACCAGACTTGGCTTTTCTGGTCTCTATATAGGACGGCCTATTTCAGGCAAGTCGGGGCTGTATAGTGAGAACTATTCAAAAAGCAGTCTGTGCAATTGGATAAGATATTGAGTGATGATTAATCATCTCAAAACACAAACAAAGATACTGACATACTTTGAATGGCTATTGGGCTTTTCATTCACAAATTAATAATTTATATCACCTATTACAATCGATATGAGAAAGGATAGTCAAATCATACCATGCAAGTAGAGCATTTAACGGGGGTACAATTGAAATTTCTATGAGAAAATATCTAATATCATTTTTTAATATTTGACTCAGAGAGTTAAGTTCTCATGGTCCTGAACCACAAAGTTGAGAATTGGGAATGTCCTCCAATCTGCAATGCTGCTTTGTTCCAGATGATGGATTGTCATCTGGATGCGTTTCTAGAAGCTGCCTGTTTAGACAAAGAGCCGTGATCAGCCCTACTCCCATGCTTGCATTCCTCTCATAGACTTCTTTGGCCCTGAAGTCCATGAGGTCATATTTGGCTGGATCTGCACATTGACAAGTTATATCATCATGAAAAGAGCAGAAATGCACATTTCATTTAAGAGACCTGGACTCCGGATTGTCTTTGTTTGATCTCTCCATTCATCCTGTTGTTTACACTCAAAGGCTACTTTGGAGGCAAATGCGAAGATGTAAAGAGTAAGAAAATCAATGACGGGGAGACTAAATGATCTTTCCAAAGGAGCATTTTGTACAGAGGAGTACATATGTGGTCTAAAATGTCAAAGAGTAAATGAATTTGGGCTACGCAATTGTTCAGCAGGTTGCGATCATAAGTAGATTTCTTTTTTTAACTTGTTTAAAATAAGTTTACTTTATCTTATTGTTTATTTCCGTGTGTGTGTGTGTGTGCGTGTGCGCATGCATGCGTGCGTGCACATGCAGAAAAGGTCACATCTCTTAGAGTTGAAGTTACAGGTATTCATTTGTGAGTTGCTCAACATGGTACTGGGAACCACATCCCAGTCCTCAGGATAGTTCAACAAGCTCAGTTAACCTCTGAGACATTTCTTGGGCACCATTGGTAATTTCCTTTAAAGATAAGCTATATACTAAGAGAATAGGTTTGGAGTCTATAAGGAAGATAAGCACTGTGCAATGTAATTCTGCTGCCTTTAGTAATGTGAACTGTCCATTGCTGAAATAAATTTGACAAACTAATTTGACACAGTAGAACTTATGTTAATGAGCATCTCCAAAAAAGTGTAAGGATACCATATTTTTATTATATTTCATTATGTTTATTTTTGAAAATCTGGTTTGTTTTGACTATTTGGTGCAATACTTCAATTTATAATAATTGTTTTATGTAATCTGCTATGTTGCTATGTGAAAAGGGGTTACAACCACACAAAATCCTACCCTGAATTTGACCAATAATTCACTTAAGAAAATGCCAAGGTAGAAAAATTACCATTAAAAAGCACTTAAAATGAATTTGTCATTCATACAATATTCTTCTTTGCTGGGAGCTTTCTTCATATAATTTATAAAGAAATTAAATTATTGTTGTGAATGATGATTGGTGAGGAAGTGGCTGTGCCTGTTTTATTTCATTAACTACTTCTTTCTGTATTCTTAAATGGTTCAGAGGACCATTCTTTGGAAGATAAAACAAGATGAATTTGAACAGGTTCTTCATAGGTAAATATAAATTACCAATCAAAAGGTAAAATTAAGCTCAACATCAAATATAAAGGATTCCAAGTCAAAATACTATGTTATTTTCAAAAGTCTTCAAGTAAAGTTTTAATGAATTTGTATGCATCTAGATTGAATAAGCAATAAATTATTTTTCAAAATGCTCAGATGTAGATGTGTGTGAGAGTTAGAGAGTGACAGGCATTCTATAGTCTGCAAACGTTGAGTAAGAAATCCAAAGTAGGGAACTGTTTCTGCAGACTGAAACTTCTTTTAGAAAAGAGACAAGACATTAGGAAATGGTTTTGGAGTTTGGCTAACGTTTAGAGTTCCTCCACAGTCGGGATTTTCAGAGGGTTTCATGAACTCTGGGGTCCGCATTGATCTGATCAAGTATAGCGGGAGTGGAAGCTTTAATACTCTTCATGAAGAGCTCATCTCCATGACTTTCATGGTGTCCACAGAGTGACCAACCACTGAATGGTAAGTCCTTTGGAGTAAATATTATATAAGTGCAGTCACTTGAGGTTTCTTTGAACAGTTCAACATGTCCTTCAAAGATAAGGTAAGAGAAAGTGTTCTTGTTTATTTCATAGGGTTCCTTCCCAATCCATTTTTATATTTTCATATAAGGTGTCTAAAGGAATCTTTGAAATGTCCTCCGGGAGTCAAATTCAAAGACTTTTAAGCTGGTACTTGGCTCCCACCTCACAATTCTTTTTAAACTCAGTCCACTGTCACTCTCGGTCTCTTAGCACCTTGGAGAAATATGCAAGTAGACCAAAAGTAGTTGAAATAGTCCCTAACAATGAAATTGTGTGTGAATACACACAAAAAATTGTACACAAATCTGCCCACAAATCTGCAAGCTTGCACACACCTCTATATCTCTTCATTGACCACAAATACTTCATGACAATAAATTGTCAAAAATCTTTGTTTTTAAGTCGCCAATACCACTAGAAAAAATATAATCAGGAGGAGTGATATAAACACAGGCAAAGCCATATGATATAAACAAAATCACCTGATGGCCAGGCTGAGAGTATAGGATCTTCTGAGTATATAACAGGCTTAATTCCAGTGTCAACCATTTCCTAGTTCTTGTGTCTACACGTGATGTATGATTCTTGCTCTTCCATGCGTTTTCTCATCTAACAGCAGGGAAGTCCTCTGAAGGGATTCAATTGTCAGACAGGAAATCAAAGTGTGTCATTGATTTGCAGCAATTGTTGTAGGAAGGCTGTTTGTTTTGTTCCCGGCTGCTGAACCCCAAAATAGTCACACAGAAACTATATTATTTAAAACACTGCTTGGCCCATTAGTTCTATCTTCTTATTGGCTAACATTTAAATCTTAATTTAACCCATTTCTAGTAATCTGTTTATCGCCACATGCTTGTGGCTTACAGGGTAAAGTTCCAGCATCTCTCTCCAGCAGGGTGGGGTTCCATGGCTTCTCTCTGACTCCGCCTTTCTTTCTCCCAGCATTCAGTTTAGTTTTTCCCACCTACCTTTATTTCCTGTGCATGCCCAAGACAGTTTCTTTATTAACCAGAGGTATTCACAGCATGCAGAGGGGAATCCCACATCAAACAACAAAGGGCTGAGACAAGATATAGGAAAACTATGTCTCACTGGCTAAATTGGTCCCCGCTGCCCACTACCATATATGAAATGCTCTCAGATCACAGCACTGCTTCCTGATTTATATACTGTCTGTGCTGCTGTCTGGCTACTGTGTTTCAGCTGACTTGATATGACATGTAGCATTGTGTCTCAGAGCCTAAAATATCTCCTACCTTCCCTTTTATAGAAAAAGGGTTGCCATCCAACTTCTTGGGACTGTATTATCTACAAGGTTTTAGTTTAGACATGACTCCAATAAGAAAAATGGCAGGCCTTATCCTCCCATACTGAGTTAGTAAAAGCAAAGAGAACAAACATTTGTAAATGAAAGAATTAGCCTGCCTTCCCTCTCCTTCTCCTTGACAGACACCGAGCATAATAACGGCCCTTGGGGAAGAGTGTAATTGACTCCTTAAGACAATAATTACTTCAAAAGTTCATTTTGGAAACTAAGGGTACAGCCATAAAGGCATATAAGCTTCTTTACCAATTCTCAGAAGACTGAAAAGTGTCCACTCAATTAGGAAAAGAGCTAAACACCACCCTGCATAATGAGATGACTGACTGACTCTTGAACATTGGAAGCAGTTTAGAAGGATTTATTCCTCTCCTTTGATATATAGGCAGACCAAAATATATGCTAATTAATTTGATTTTTATTTTAGGTTTTGTTGCTCATTTTACTGGTTATTTTGAAAAAGGTCATTACTCTGTTATCCATTCTGGCCTAGAACATACTATGTAGGCTAGGGTAGCCCAAAACTCACAGCAATCCTCCTGCCTCAACATTCAGAATGCTAGGATTGTAAACTTGAGGCAATGGACTTGCTGCTAGCTGGCTTTCTTCTTGGCAGATGTTTGTATACGTGTCCAACAGTTCTATTCTTTACAGAGAAGTGTAAAAGATGAAACAGACACACTGCCAAGGCACAAAAGAGTGATCAAAACCAGACTGGCAGATGCAGAGTATATTTGGACCCCTTCATATCATTTAGAAGCTAGTTCTAGAATTTTGAGATAGGAAGAATAGAGTCAGTGTACAAACCGGAGATATGATTCCAGTTTTAGAGCTCTTTCTAAATGAGATAAAGTCATATTTCATGCACAGCTCTGTGTCTTTTCTTTGTTCTTTTGGAATAAACTGTGGAAGACAAAAATAGAGCAAAGAGATTGGTAGGTTTCACAGTCCATTTTCTCCAGCTATCACAGAATACCACACACTGGGCATATTATCCGCAATAGAAATTTATTTGGCTCATGGTTCTGGAGGCTGGCAAGTCGAAGATCAAAGGGACACATCTGGTATGGGTTTTTGTGCTATGTAATAGCATGCAGAAGGGCCCACAAGCAAGTACGTGGAAAACAAGAAAACCAGACTAGACTCATTCTTTGTCAGCAGAAGCCCACTCCTGAGGTAAATAACTAACTCCAATAAAGGCGTCACTCAGTTTATGAAAGCCAACTGTTCACGGTGTGCTGCTCCTTATAGATCCACCTCTTAACATTGAGGCAGGAGATTAAAACTGAGACTGGAGTTCAGAGTGTCTGAAGATGACCCATAGCTTGTTATGATTGCAAAACATAAATCCCTGAGTTGGGATTTAAGATGCCAGTGGGGCATTCAATGAACTACATGTAGCAGCCTGTTTGAGTCTACACTGTGCAGTGACGCCTAGACAACTTCACAATGGGACCTACAAAGCCAGCTCCCACAAGATGCACAGCATTTGCCATTTAACTTCCTAAACTTTCTCCCTGCTCCATTTTATTCCCTCAGTTGGAAATGTATCCACTTTCTAACTCTCAGGTTCTGCTGCCATCCACATCCTCTAGTCAATATTTTATTCCAGGATGCAACAGCCTAGTTTCCATCAGGGAATGCCTATTGAAGCCTAGTATTCATCAATATCAGTACTACCTCAATGATGACTAAACACAGACATGAGTTTTGCTGAACATATTCAAAACATTAAACTCGGGGTATTGTATAGGGAAAGTAAATGTTGTCTAACTCGTCCTTAGTGACTAACTAAATAAATGAAAAGCCCACACACATGCAAATAACTTCTGTCCAGAAGAAATTTTCAGTTTCTCCCTATCTCTTATTATTGCAACCTTCCAATTAAAAAATAAGTAAATAGGGTGTGAGTAAAAGTGATCAGGATGCATGGGGTTTGTGTGTGTGTGTGTGTGTGTGTGTGTGTGTGTGTGTGATTGTCCAAGAGCAAATTTAATAAATAAATAAATATAAATATATAAATAAATAAATATAACAAGTGTGAGCAAATCATACTAAGTTTTGAATTTATTCAAGTTCATTTCTGCATTGCTGAATAGCTTTGGTGTGTAGCACTTTATATTTTCCTTAAACTCTCTTGATAAATTGCTCTTAAATCAATGAGTTTTAGAAAAGAATGCTTAGTATGCATTCATTTCACATTCTGATGTTGTCATGGAGTTAGAATATTAAAACTGATTTCAGGATTGTCATACCATCTTAATATTTCCAACTCCAAAGAAAAATAATTCTATTACCGGCCCAACGGAAACAGTTTGTCTGCACCACGTGTTGGAGCAGCCAGGGGAAGGCTACGGACCACAAAAATGAGGAAGAGCACACTTTAGCTAGAGTCATCAGTCAGACGGACAGCTCTGGGATACTTGGGCAGCATCTTCAGATTCCCCTTTTTGTCCTGCAGATCAGGGACTGTAGGTTTGTGCTTGAGTCACACCTGTACTGAGACTATATATGAGCAAAGCGATTTCTATATATTAATTGAATCCTCATTAAAAGATACTTTTGCCGATTGGTACCTCGGTGCTCAGAAACACGCAACACAAATTAAAACTGAAAATAAAAAGCAAAGTCACAGTGTGTGGATTAATAACACATCTCTCACGTCAGAAACTGTGTATACTGTGAGTCTACTGACTGGGAGCTCAGCAGATCCGTTGCACATATTCTCCCGGGCAGAGGGTATTTCTCTGCCATGCAGCGTCAACTAGCATGCTTATCCCTCCCTGTGGCTTCAATTCCTTCCGAAAATAACGCTAACCAAGTCCACAAACAGAAAACTTTCCATTCTGGCAGCTGCTGCTAATTACAGTGGCCCAATTGCTTTTCCCTGCTTAAGCCTCACTGTGCATCTGCCTTGCTGCTCCAAGGTATTCTGCTGGGCTAATAAAAACTACACTGAAGGTAAAAGCAGATGCCAGCCCTAACACTCTCACAGTCTCAAGTGCTAGGGCCTCCAGATACTTCTGAACTGTGCCTGCTTCCAGCACTGTGCCAGTCATCCAAAGGGTACAGGAAGGAACTTTAAGCCATGCTGTCTGCTTCCTTCCACACCCAAATAAGAACTCCAAGCTGCTTTATTGACCCTCCTTAAGAGATTCCAATGAAAGTTATGGTCTCATAAATATGAAAACAATATGTTTATCACGCAAGGCAAATTTCCATGAATCTAAATTTAGAGATAATTCCACACAGAGTTGGATGGGTAAACAAACAATGGAAGTGGCCTTAATCATGTTCTTTTTTAATTTAAAAATCAATTTATTCTTTTTTCTAATAAGATTATTTTTATTGATATTTATTGAGGTCTACTCTGCTCCCCTCCCTGCCTCTCCCCTCCCCTTCAGCCCTTTCCCAAGGTCCCCATGCTCCCAATTTATGTTCCTAAAAGGGGATCCAATCATTTAGGAAATTTTTTTAACCTTACCTTCCCTGAACATCTTAATGGCACAACTGATGTGTGGTTCACTGTACTAACACATATTGATTTCAAGAACTCCAACTGATTTTTTAAAAAATGTATAATTCTGGAAATTTCCTTTTTAACTTTAATTCAAGATGGTGCTGAACCATTAGAAAGTTTGTGGTTTGTAGCTCTCTTTTTACTAGAGATTCTGTATAATGAGGCAACATTATAAGAAATGTATAAGAAAGCAGAAAAAGTATCTTTTATATCCTCACTCAGACCAGAGCACAATGTTCATCACAAAGTAAGGATTTGATGCCAGTTTGGTTCTTGAATTTAAAAGAGGGTCGTGAACTCAATGCAACTTCTAGAGGAGAAAACACATGAATATAATAGGTAAACGCATGGCCATAGATC
Organism: Bramus lutescens; assembly: GCA_001685075.1. Lineage (NCBI taxonomy): Eukaryota > Metazoa > Chordata > Mammalia > Rodentia > Cricetidae > Bramus > Bramus lutescens. The sequence goes on from LOEQ01002760.1 coordinate 189,029, forward strand.
TTCAGTTGTACTCAAGCCAAGGACTGCCTTACAGAAACTAGCCTGCTGGGTGGCCCCTACATCTAGGAAAACTGAAAGAGACTGGTACAGCACAGCAAATATCACTTCCTAGTGGGGAAGACTGGATAAGCTTTGTGGATAAATCCATCAGCTCTGGGGTGAGCTCCACTTCCTTTCCACAAAATCCTAATGTTGATGCAAGATGACCTGGAGATGTTGACACAGAAACCAGAGGAGCTCCTTTGAACTTGTGTCTTAAGGAAGGTCAAACTATTGCCACCCAATCAAATCCTGACCCTCTATTGTTTTTCTTAAAGAATTTTGAATTGGTGTATTTGTTTACCTATTGTCTATTGGTGCAAAAGAGGGCAGGGCTGATCATTGATTCAGAGACTGTTAGTAGGGGTCTCTCTCTGCATATTGATGCAAGTGTGATACAAGTGTGAATCTGCATAATCCATGAAACATTCATCTGTGAACGTCAAGCTAGCTAGAGTTACCGGGGTCAGATTAGAACTTTACCTAAGTAGTTCATGCTGTGTCCACTTTCATATTGCCAGGTACCAAGCCCTCCTTGGTTCCTGTCTACTGCACATCAAATGTCTCTGACTTCCCAGCTTCCATTCAAAACTATCTAGGTTCTGTACCTCTCACCTGTTCAAAGCACTCATACAGACAGCATTAGGGATTTCTTGCCAAGGGTACAGTATCAGCTAGTCTGAAGCAAATCTCCCCGCACTGTTTTATTACATTTTGTCGTCCTAACGTCATAGTAAAGTTTAAACTACACATCAGGCATTAAATTTTCCAACAAAAAAATAAATTTTACAAAGAAAATTTTACTTAAATTCATCATATTTATATATATGAAAAAGTTACAAGTTGTAGATATGTAATTTTAAGCACAGGTTTAATACATAGTGCTTTATAGATACAAGTGGCAGAATCTGCTCACGGCTCTGATGTGGAAACAATAAAACTGGCCAGTCTCATTCCAATGGGAGCAAAGTTGTACAACCTACGGATAGAGATATTATGATCTCTTGTACGCTTACACTGAAAAGAGAACAGTTTGAGAAACAATCTCCAGGGTGGATGACAGTGTCAGAAAAAAAAATCTAACTCCAAGTAAACATAAAAAGAGCAATCTGTTTATAACATGAAGCCAAAATGTAAATAATATTGACCTTACATTTTACTATACATTTTATGAATACTAGTCATATTATTGTGTCAAATAATTGGTTTTGGCATAAAGTTCAAAAAGGTGTTTTAATATAACAAGTATGTCTTGGAAGGAAAGGAGACTTTGCACTAGATCTGGTACTGCTTTTCATCTCGTGTCTTGCATTTAGTTCTTCTTATGGCTCCCTCCAATATACATAGAGTCTAACTTCTCTATTTAAAAGAGAAGTCCCTGACTTTTGTCTAATCGTGATGTTATCTTCCCATGCCTGATGAAATTTTGCTTTAGGACCAGTTATAACTCTATCCCTCTTCCCTTCATTCTCCTTTCTCAACACTTTACTTTGTCTGCTAGTTTCTGCTTCTATTCTTATTTTCATTCTTCTGTTTTATTTTCCCAAAGGAAATACGCTGGCTCACAGCTCTAGAGTCTGGGAGGCACTTTGAGGTTCTAAAAGTTTGGGAATCATGGTTCCTAGCTCTTTTTTTTTTTGGAATGCACACTCTCCAGCTGTATTTCCAAACCTAACTCCTCATATTTAGTTTAATAGCTTTGAGTTTTCTTAGGTGATGCTTGTCACTCGCTGCTGTCCATGGATGTATGCCAGAGCTCATGGATCAGACAGGGTTCTCTTGGTTCAAGCTTCAAAAAATCCTCCTCTAGCTACATTTCACACTGATTCTTTGTGGGAAACTCTGTGTGGTTTTCTCGGGCCTTGAAGAGATCATCAGAAATTACTTTCTGTCAGTTTTCTTGAGGGCAAAAGGAAATACAGTGAGATGATGACTCTGTCTTGTTTCATACTCCCGGTCAACTCCTGTTTCTTGTAAGAAGTAATTTTTCATTAAAAATTGTTTTTTCCCCACATAGTATAGACCAATTATGAATTCCCCTTCCTTTATCACCCCTTCCCAGTTCCTCCTCACCTTCCCTCCCATCCAGAACCACTCCTGATTTCCAATAGAAACCAAGCAGGCTTCTAAGGGACAATAGCAAAATAGGATAGAAACTGCAACTGACACGTGGGCATTGGATAAACAAACAAACAAACAAAAGGGAAAGAGCCCAAGAGAAGGCACAGGACATCGAGACCTGCTCGTTCACATATTCCGTAATCACATAAAGACACTAAGCTAGAATTCTAGCTCACAGTTTTTGTCTTGTGAATACTGTTATGTTTTGACAATATAAGGTTATTTCCAAACTCTCTTAAAAGAATGGGGAAAGATTTACAGCCTTAATTTAAGAAAAAGTATTTAAACACACTCATTTCCAGCAAATAAATAGAAATTGTTCTAGTTACAGTTGGTTTGGAAGACATTTATACATATAAATAACAGACTCCACTCCAGCGTGGTGGGTGATGTATGCAGTGTTCCAGGGGGAATAATGCCTCTCGAGAGGATTGTACTATAATTCCTTCTCTCAGAGTCTTTCCTTGGTATCAACATTGAGAATGTCTTCTATATGATTCATTTCCTTTATATCATATAAACAGTTAAGAAACTTTGATTTTTGTAATGCTCTGCAATATGTTTTAATATAAGCCCTAGTTCCCTTCTGTCTTTCAATCTCCTCTAAGCTCTTGGTTAGGGCAGAAATCAAATGATTCAGAAAGATTACGTAATTATGTAGAGGAACTAGCACGTGCAGATTGCTAAGAACTTTTCACAAATCACATAAGTCTGTGGTCAAGTTTCTTTTGAAAAGCACCTGCTACTATGTTTATTTTTCCCCCTTCTTTGGTTGTTGATAGTCATTGATGATAATTTTGGTTGGCAGATATCTTGCACAAACTTAGGTCTCTGTCTTTATTCATTAACGTTCAGACTTGTTCTCAAACTGAGTACTTGGAAGTGTTTCCGATTCAGAGAGCACCTGTGAAAGCATTTATACCTATGTACGGAGTGTGTATTTCTTACTGTGGCAAAGATCTACATCATTATTATTGTCTGGGTTATGAGAGAGGATAACAATACGTAATGTAACTGGATTCAAACGCACACAATTGTCTTGTCTTGGCCTCACAGCCTCTCAGGTGCTGGAATGGCATAATTGTCTTGTTTCACCCAACTTTAAAATAAAATTTTAAAATTTCTCATTTTACTATTTAAATACATATGAAGGGCAGGCAGAATTTGGGCAAGTTGACATTGAGGCAGACACACAAAGACACAACCAGTACAAAAAAAATTGACCACATGCAAACAGAATTAAAATCACAAAAGTCTTCATGGTTTTAATATGTTACTACAAAAACTATCAGAAAAACAGTGAATCTGTAACATTCTAAACCTGTTTTGACCTTGTTGATTGAACTTTCATTTTAATATATAAAGAAAAGAACTTATCTAGGTTCTTTATCAAGAACAGAACTCAGGTTAGGATGCTCAGATTCTTTCCTTTGCAGCCCAAATAAACATCGAAAGTTACAGAAAGATTCCTTCAAAGAAGAGTCAGAACCCAGAATTACACAAAGAAGATGAATAAAGAGAATATAAGATCCAGATTCATAAATAGTCTTTAGATATTAACTAGCAAGAAACAACTTTTTTATCCCTGTAAGAATCTATAAGCCTAAAGAGACAGAAGAATACAGCAGGCAGGATTCCAGGAGACAAGAGAATTGTCTAAAGCAATCCAGATGATGGAAGTATGGGGCATAAGCATTCATTAGTTTCTAAAATATGCTTTGGGAGATAATTGTTCCCAGCTTGGAACAAATCAGAATACCTGACCTCAGAAGAAAACACCTACACTGTGTGAAATGGCTCTTCATACTCTCTCTAAAGCAAAATTTGAAAGAAATAACTTTTCTACCCTCTGATGATTCAAGTAAAAATGATTACAGACTCTTCACATAGTTTCTTTGTACTAACAAAATCTGTCTTCAAAAGTATAGAGGTTTTCTTCCCACTCTTTACAATGAATAAAATAATCTCCCAATTGTTGTTGCTTAAATTGGGTCAGAAGATGAATCTTGCTAGGAAAAGAAAGGGAAAAGAAAGAAAAGAACTTTTATTTAGACTCTGATAAAATTCATTGTATTTGCGACTATACAAAAAGGAAAAGGGATGAAACCCAGACTTCAAAATGAAGTTTCATATAACAGTCAGGAAACACAAACACAGTCACCATTTACCTGATGGCACTGGAGAAGAAGGAAGTTTCCAAATGTTATAAACTTAGTCTGCATGAGGAGCAAGTTGAATTGTGAAGGAAAGCAGCAAGCAGATGACCACAGTCCACACAGACAAGCTGGTACTGTCTTTGCAGCCTGGCTTTCTCAGCAGACGTTCATCTTGCTTGCCTTTGTGGACAGGCTGTCTCCATTACCGCATCAAATGTTTGCCTCAGTTGGCCCTGCTGCAAACCATTAACTCACCAGTTAACATGCAGCTAATTGTGTGTTAGTCTCAATAATCTCAACTCAGATCTTCCCTCTTCCCTTCTTACTTACTGCAGTGTGCTGTTGTAAGCTACCTGCTCTTTTGGGAGTGTCTGTAAACACACTGAGGACAAGGCCTCTGGGTAATGCACTAATCCTCCAAAGGCATCTCTGAGACTGGCAGACATATTGTTACCTGATACACAATTAGAAACGCATAAAGTTTAGATCTGTTGAATCAGGAACTCTGTAAAGCCTAACTGGCACTCTTGAGGCCTTGCGTTCAACCCAGCACTTCTGAAAAAGAGGCGAAAGTACTTCTGGGGAGTGGGGCTCAATAGTCTGCTGGAAAGGGTCCTTAGGGCAATCCATGTAGGCAGCAACAGTCTCGGGAGGCACTGATGATCCTACATATGCAGAGATGTAGCGCAATGCCTGACACTGTGCAGCAACTAGCTAGTGTGATTTAAAAGATATCTGTTAATGTTTTAGCACGTTTAGTGTGGTTCCCCCCACTCTCCTATACTGGAAGACTCTTCTCTCCTGTCCTATGCAAAAGTGAAATAGCTCTTCACACCTATTCACATTACATTGCTCCTTTCTAGGACAGTTGAAAATACTAAGCATCCTGCTGTCTGTTTTAGGATTCTATTCTAGTTGTTGAGCAGGGGCATCAGAGAAAGCTTCTGACTCAGGTAATGGCATGTGCTTCTCTGTGGATTCCTTGAGCTCAGTTGTGTGAACCTCTTTGAGAAAAGAAACAAATTATAAGACAGAGAAAATAAATGTTCAGTATATATTAAAAATGAGTTCATTAGCACTCCAGAAAATCAACTTGTGATCTATGATGAACCAAGGAATGATGTTTATAAATAACTATTTTAGTCATAAGCTCCATCTTCAGAAGGTCCTCTGAAGCAATGAGGACTGGAAAACATTAAAACAGCAGACAAGCCCCATGTGCTCACTCTATACTGAGAAATATAACCTTGAATTCAGAAAATGAACTCAAAAATTATTTTGTTGAAAGATTATAATCCAAGATGAAAATGGTGGCACACTCCTTGAATCCCAGACCTTGAGAGGTCAGAGGCAGGTGTATCTCTGAGGCTTTGAGGCCAATCCGGTCTGTGTAATGTATTCCAGGACATCCAGGAATAAATAGAGACTCTGTCTCAAATCATAAACATTAAAATAAAATAAAGAATTATTAATCATAATTTTGCATCATCAAGATGAACAACTACTTTGAAATGATAATCCTAGATATGATAAGCCATGCACTATATGCATATATACTATAATATTTTCTATATATAGTGTATATATGTATACATATATGTATACAGTATATGTACATATTTATGATGTATGTATATAGTGTGTGTACATATATAGCAATAAAGGTACAATTTTACAAGACAATTCCTTTAGAACTTAGGTTCTTCAACTTTTTGAGACTGTAACAAATTCCTAAGATCATGAACCCCCAAAGAGAAAAGTCTTGGTTTAAGAGGTCAAAGTCAGTAACTGATGGTTCCTACTGGTTTTGGCCCTGTGACATCGTAGTACATCACGGTGAATACAACAGTTTAGAAAGAAATCTCAAAGGCAGTATATGTTATAATCTTGATCTTCAGAAACCGATGCAATAGAGATGTGATTTTTTTTGGAGGTGAGGCTGGGTAGAAGGATGTTAAGTTGCTGGCTTGTTTTCTTGAAAGGATTATTAGGATCTCTCCCCCATCCTGTCTCTCTCATGGTGCGTTGGCTACCATACATGGCTACCATACACTGAGCTCTTTTGTCCCATCACATGCTTCCCCATGAGTCACTACTTAATCTCAGCACCAAAAGGAATAAGCCAATGGATGAAGGATTGGAAGCTCTGCAGCTGTGAGCCCAAGGAAGCCCCATGTCATTGTAAGCTGTCTTCATGGTCTTTCACCACAATGATGAGAGCCAAGAAAATGGGAGTCTGTGGAGGAGTAAAACCACTCACCTTGCTGTTGGAAAGAAGAAGACCCCCCAAAAGTGGTTATCATCACACAGTTCCCTTTGATGACACATGCTCAGTGATTTTAGAGACTCACCACCAGGTACCACCTCATAAAGTGTCCACTAACTCCCAGTATTACTGGGGAAAATAGATCTCTAGGTAGGTTTGAAAAGGCTTACACCAATACCACAAGACTTCATTGGATCTGATTAACCACAGCAATCCTTCAGTTACTGTGAAGTTATGCATCCCTCATTCCTTTCTTCATATTCAAGGGAATTAGAGAAGAGCTTCAAAGATATGGTCATTCTCTCCCCAAAACCAACCTTTTGAATTGCAGAATAATGTGTTCAATATGATAGAAAAAATATTATTGTGTTGGGCATAATTTCAGAATAAACTTGTAATATTGAACATTATCTCTGACTGTTCACTTTCATACTTATTGCCAATTTTGATTTATATAGTACATGGGCTGTATTATCTTAAACACATGAACCTAAGCCTGTATAAAAATGAATTTATTTTCAGTGACAAACATACATATCACTTCTTCCTATTAATGCATTAAATATTTTTTAAAACATTGTACCATGTTTGAATTTTTTGGCCTGCTGAATCTGTGAGCCCATTAGGTCTTTCTGAAGCCACTACATTTGAAAGTTAATCTATTTTACTTTTCTGATAGATGGGAGAAATGTCTTTCCTTGTCTTTTTTAGACTAGCCATTGCTTTCCGCATATGTACATTGCACTTGGTTCTTTCAACTTTGCCTTTAATGCCTGCCTTCCCGTCCACCTTCGAGTGTGATGAGGACGTGGACTCTGATAGATGTATTCACTACCACACTCACAGTGCATTCAGCAAATGTGTGCTAAATTATTGGATGAAATTCTGCTAGAAAACGTTAAAGAAAGCAGTCTGATATTCAGAACATGAAAGAGAAGCTTAAATAAGTAGGATGGACATTGTGAGTGACTTTGCAACAAATTCTTTCATAGTAAAGTAGTATGAGAAACTAGAGCGTTGTAAAGCAGAACTGCTTTCTGGTGTTGTTGGGTTTTATTTTATGAGCTGCAGGTATCTCAGGCTGAAACAAGATAGATCGATGGCATAATTTATTCTTAGAGGGTTGTTAAAAAATCTATGAAATTGAAGAGATTTAAAAAAAATGGTATATTAAAAATGCCCAATAAAGTGAGACAGCCAAGTGATTCTATCATTAGAGAAGTGAACCATGTGGTACAGGGACAGGAAATATGGTTCTAATAGAAAACCCATGTCACCTAATCCAGGAAACAAAGTCAAAATGGATGAGATGCTACACTGAGGTCAAACAAGAAGCTATTGAAGAAATTCTATGATACAATACTGCCTTACACAGAATATACAATTTTTTTGAAATTGAAGAAGATAGAGAATCCTTTTTCTTCCCACTTAAATATGATAAGTAAAACTTATTAATAAAGATTTATAATAATACTACATATAAAAGTTATTTGAGCAAACTCACTAATTCCAATTTCCTGAATGGTGTTGTCATCACATTTGATCTTTTGATTTGTCAATTTTTAAAAATATTTTTAAATCTATTTATTTTTATGCCTTTGAGTGTCTTGGCTGCATGTGTATCTATACAGCGTTTGCATGCCCAGTGTCCACATGGGCCAATGAAAGGTGTGGAGTTATCTGGAACTGGGGGGCAATTGTGAGTCAGCTTGTGGGTGCTGGGAGATAAAACTGGGTCCTCTAAAAGAGAAGTTAGTGCTCTTAATCACTGAACTGTCTCTCCACTCAATCTTTTTTGGCATTTTAAAGATTTTTTTTCAATATATGGATATTAGTTCATTTGGGATAAAAATATTCATTTTCAAAACTGATATAATGCAGCATTTAAGAGCAAGAAAAACATGCACTATAAAAATGGATATTTGAAGACCTTATAAACAAAGTTATTTGTACAACTATTAAAATCCTATGGCATTGAAAAGTAGATAAATAAATGTAGACACAGAGATACTCTGTAAAAGGGAGTAAACCTTTCTTTTCACAAAGAAAGAGAAATAATAAGGTATTCTAAGGATTAGTGTCCAAATAGATTCAGGTTTTAAATAATCGAGAAGGGAAGGCACAATAAATTCCCTACAACTGCAGTTCAAAACCATGCACTTTGAGATAATAAAATGCCCCGTCAGAATGGGCTTTTCATGAAAGATTTCTGCAGTGGATAGGAGAAAGCCAACAGCGCATTACTGTAAGCATGTGTAAGATAATGTATTAGGCAAAAGGCTGTCCAAATTCCATTTACAATCTAATTGTGTCTGAGCTATCAGCTAAACTCAGGAAATAGTCAGAGAGGCTTTTATGGACTAGCAAGTCCCTGAAGGCATCCGTGTAATGCGTGCCTCTAGCAAATGCCTTTAAATAGTAAGCCTTCCAAAAGCCACACTGGAAAATTACCCAGGCATATAGACTCTATTCAACAACAAATTCCTGAACTGCCCAAATCAATGTCACAGCTCATACTTGATCTTATTTTCCAGGTACAAGCCTTCAGCATTCATTCCATTTAGGATACTGCTCACCTCACAGATTTGGCCACCAAGGCTAAAGTTTGCCCACCTACCCACTGAAAATTGTTACCAGCACCCTTCTCATGTGACCCCCTCATCCTGGGTAAGTAGTCCCTTGCCAGTCACAGACAACTACCAGGGAAAACTAAACAATATGCTCTACTGCAGCTCAGCTCAACAAACCAACAAAGCAAAGAACAGTAGCATTATGTGTTCTTTTTAAGCAGGATGATAGCTCATTTTCTGTAATGAAGACATAAAAAAAATGTTTATCTTGATGAATTCTGACTGTATGCACCCTTACTACATGGCACCAGGGCAGGAAAAGTCATTTGAATTTTGCCTTATTTAGGTGATTTTGCAAGAATTTAAGCCTTGCCTTCCTTGTTCCTCACTCTGTGTCATTACATCAGAGCATAATGTTCTTAGTATAAATTACAGTATTGTAAAAAATTAACAGGAGCATGAAGAGGCAAGAATAGCAACAAAATCCATAATGCCTGTGTTTTCTAACTTACAATCTATGTAATAATATGTACAGTCTTTGAAAGGACCAGTATTACACAACTGGACTATAGCAGTAGAATATTAATGTCTGCATCTCTTTATGCCTTTCAACTCTACAGTAGAGTACCACCTGAATAACTGATGCACAGGTCTATAATTATCAAATTCCACACCTCTTTCTTTCAATTAAAATGATTTCCACATTATATCCAGTTTTCCTTATTAAAATAGAACACAATAACAGAAGTCTGATTGAGCTGGCCACCATTTTAGCGTATAGGGATGGCTAATTCCACATCATGGCACTCTTTCCTGTGAACTCTTTTTTTTTTTTCTTTCATTTCTTACTCTGCAGATGCTCAGCAAAACCAGTCAGAATTACAAGTGTCTGTGATGGAATGCTACAATTTCCTTTATATCTACCGTGTCCCAAACACACAAAAAAGCAGGTTTTTGAAACAGGTTGAAACCATTTGTTCATGCCTTCAATAGGCAAGTTCCAAAATGCAGCCCATTCTAGGTCAGAGTGCAGTGTGCTTCTGCCATCTATCGGAACAACAACTTATTGCTGTTTTCATCATTTTTGCAGCAGTGGAATCAAGACAACAGTGATTAAGTCAGACTCACTAGACACTTCAAAGATAATTTGTCATGGCTCTACAATATTCAGTATTCTAAGAGTCCCAGAAAAAATTATATTCCAAAATTAGAAATAGTCAAGAATGTGTGAAAATAATTTTTCTGGGATAAAATTAAAATTCACATTGACAAATACTTTTAAGATGGCTTCTTAATGTGCACCAGGTGTAGGGAGACATAAAGAAAAGTCTAGATTTCCAAAACCAAAGGATCTAAATAACAGGGAGAAAATATTAAAGCCCAACATCGGCAGTATTAGTCCCTGGGAACATTAATTTTGGCTGAAAGGGAGTTCCTTTCCCATAACCATGGTCAATCTCATAATTTCTTGTTTATTCAAAAAATAACAGTTTCCTGGTCTTTTTCCATTGGGTATTGCGTTCAATATGCAACAGAAATTTAAATTCACAGGAGCATGTGAATTTTGCAATGCTTAGTGTAGAAAATGCAATGCTACTTCTATAATTGGGGAGGTGAGAGAACTGAGACACAGAGAGTTTGGAGAAACTGCAAACACTTGCCAGCCATGCTCATTGCCACTCTAGCATCAGGAGCGAAGAAATGGAAAAGATGAAATGTCCTCCAGCTAATGAATGGGTAACAAAAATGTTACCCACATTTAGCTGTTAAGAAAAATGAAATAATGAAATTGGCAGGTAAATGGATAGCATTAGAAAATGAAAAATAAAGTGAAATAACCCAGACCTAGAAAGACAAATCCCACGTGTTCTCTCTTATTTGTGGATCCGAGATGCCAGTCTTCAGACCTGAACGTATAATCTGGAGTAACCATAGAAACCAGGCAAGTAAAAAGAGACCTTTGGGGAGGGAGGGAGCTCAAGAGAGAAAGAGAGTAGGAAGGACACAGGTCTGTGGTGAGGAAACCGAAAGGAGAGGGTGGAATTTAGCTAGGAGAGATGGGAGGATGGAGAAATGGCCTTTCTTTTCCTTTCTGCACAGACCTGTGGTGCGCCCACCCACTGGGCATCCCTTGTTCTCTAAGCCTTCTGCCAGCAAGCTCTCTGCTGCATCTCACCTCTCCAAGTGCTCTTTCTTCTTCACTCTTTCAATGAGCATGCCAGAGGTCATCTCAGATAGCTCCCCTTTGGCTGACACCAATTCCATCAGAATCAGCTCAGAAATAATTTCTCTTTGTCCTATGGCAAGAAGGGTTTTACCCTTAAACATAAGTCACTTATTTGAATGTTTATGGATGAAAGTGATAAGATACTAATCCTGTAAGAAAAGGCATGATGTTGCCTATTATGAAAGTCTAAATTACTTAAGCCTATTGCTTATGGCTAATAGAAATTGAATTATTAGAAATCGGATGAACTCATAAGACATGAAGACCAAACATTTATAAGTAGACAAGGTATGGGATGCAGAGGTTGAGTCATAAGAACTTGTATAAAAGTCGTTTTAGCATGTTAGGTCTGGGTTATTCATGGTGAGGTTAAACCACAGGAATTCAGGTTTGAAACTGGTTTGAGGCTTCAACTAGAACAATTACGATGTAGAATCAGTCAATATTGAGACTATTCATCGTAGTAGTTTAAGAAAAAGTTTGCGACTGTGAACTTCAATCTCATCCCCTCTAGTTATCAATGTGCAAATGAGTCCTATAAACTGTAATTGCATTATTGTCCCACGTGACCCTTGAAATGTGTTTCTCCTGTTGTTTTGTTATTTTGTCTCCTGTACAAAAATATGTACAGATGCTATATCCCAATAAGGAATGACACAAATCAAAACACATTATTGTAGAAACTTTAGAATTTTAATTATAAACTAGATTTTCAATGGAAAGGACAGGCACTCACATATCACAGAATAAATAGTATAAATACTTCTCATCTAGACCACAGATCAGTCACGTAGTTTGGGCACATTCCTTTCCATTCCACTTAATGCTACAGTGGTAATGTCCCATGGTCTCATAGGATTTTCTTATCATTTAATTCTTGGTTGAAAAAATAGCTTAATGTTCGCATAATTACTATGTTCTGGAATAGAACTCTATAGCAGCAGGCTGTTTGTTTGTCCCAGCTGCTTAGCACCGAAATAACCACACAGAAACTCTATTAATTAAATCACTGCTTGACCCATTAGCTCTAGCTTCTTATTGGCGAACTCTTACATATTAATTTAACCAATTTCTATTACTCTGTGTATCTCTACAAGGCTGTGGCTTATGGGGAAAAGTTCCAGCATCTGTCTCTGGTGGGGCTACATGGCTTCTTCCTGACTACATTCTCTTCCTCCCAGCATTCAGTTTAGTTTTCCCTGCCTACCTATATTCCCTGAGCAGGCCTAAGACAGTTTTTTGTTTTTGTTTGTTTTTTATTAACCAATGGTATTTACATATCACAGCTCTAGAGTAATATTTATTTTTAAGACAGTATTCCACATGGGAAAATGTCACCAACTGTGATTCTTGGAGGTAATGTGCCACTATAGTTTTATTACATGATCCTTTGGGCAGCAATGTCTTCTAGTCCAGCCATCAACCACTGACCGCATTGGGCCACTGAAATGGACGAGTCAACATGGGCAAGATCAGTTATTTCCATGCCAGGCTAAGTTTACATTAGTTTTTGCTATTGCTGATAATGGATGAGGGCATTCTCTTTTGGTTTCTAACATAATTTTCTCAATCCTGGATCATCTTGCTTCTCATCTATGGCCAGAAAAGGGGGTGTCTCTCTGTATTCTCTCATACAACTTAAGAAAATTGAGTTAATTTTAAATTTTAAACCCACTTAAAAGTCCATTTCTATATAGTTTATTGAACAAAGAAAAGTTAGTTTCATGGTCAAAACTTCTCCATTCTACTCTTTTTCTTTATTATTTGAGACAAAGTAGAGCTTCATTTGTTTGTTTTTTTCTTTTTTTTTAAGAGAGCAGTATTAGGGTCTTTTGTTTGCTGTTGTTATTGTTGTCTTTTTTTTTTAAAGATTGTATACTGACCCTTGACAAACGTATAGAAATTAACACTCAGTTGAATAAATACTGTGGATACTACTTTGAGAACATGCTGGAGGCAATATTTGTCATGCAGGTAGTCTCTCTTCAGCTCAACAGAGACCAGGAGGGAATCTGACAGGGTAGAACCCAAAAAGCACATTGCCCTCGACCTAAAATATTGTTTAGGCCTCAGCCATTTCCTATTCTCTTTAAGAAACTACGACCCACACACCGCGTGACAGTTAATTTCTTTCAAATAAATTTGTTTTTGTGCAGATCCGGTGGTGAAGAAAAGATTAATCTTCAAGCAAAATATCAGCCAAAGCATAAACATGTGTTTCTTTCTACCTGTAGCAATGAATTAAACATTTCTTTTGGCACAGAACAAAAGTGTTCTCTGTCTTTGAATGGCCTGCAGCTAATATAGTGGTACTAAAATTTTTTTTCATAGTGCTGATTTATTACAATTATTCTGCATAAACCAGAAGCCATTGCAAATGAAATCATCTCATCACTGTCAGAATGAGAATTTGCCAAGCAGTAGTTAAAATGCAAGTAGTCATATTGAAAATGAATCCTTAATGAGGAATTATACTTTGAAAATTAAAAACTTTGTATGAAGAAGTAAAGTTCCATGATTTTCTTGGGTATACTGTATGCAGTCAATTATACATTTTTTTTCTGAGAAAATAAATCTTTTGTAGCTGTTAAAGAACTAAGGGGTTGTTTATATTTTAATGATGTGCCATGGTAATTTAATTTGAAATTTGCAAACAGAACATGAAAATCATATAAATACTAAATCTGAATGCTCGTATGCCTTCCACATTTTCATGCTATCAAGTCTTGACTAATCCAATGGGACTCTGTTTCTGTGAAACAGTGGCTTTTGTACTCCTGGGTCAAATGCTATGGAGTGTTGGAGAACTAAAGATTCTGAAGGAGGAATTTCGGATGTATTTCTCTAATATCAATTTTAGATTATGCACAAGGGTTAATTATCTGTTATTATTTAATACACCTTACATTTTCAAAAATCTAATTAAGATTTTTAAACATTAGTTTATTTGGGACTATCATGTTTGGACATAGTATATTGTGGTCATACTCACCTCCTCTTCATCACATTCTCCTGCTTTGTTCCCCCCTGCTGATCTCCTCAATTACTCCCCTGTTGACTGTGTGTATGTGCACGCATGTGTATCATCGTGTAAGTGATCATGGGTGCTGTGTGTTCATGATTACAACACCCATATTAAATTCAGGAGACAGCATTTGCTGCATTAGCCCTCTCCCCTGGCTCTATAGTCTCCCCACATTCCTCTTCCCCTGTTCCCTGGGTACCCAACGGTGTGACTCAGATGTCCCGCTTGGGACTGAGCACTCAACAGTCTCTCTTATCAGGATTTGACTGGTTATGATCACCGGGTTCTACATTTTTCTCCCTTCTTTGGATGATTCAGTCAAATATAAATGTTGACTAATTTATTTAAGCATCCATTTTCTGTTTAGTATAAGACTTAGACAAATGCATATCTTTCAAGGTAATAAAAATGTAGACATTTGGCTTTGGAATTCAGGTTTATTAGGAGATTTTTTAAAAGTGACATGCTATTTGAGAACATTTTGTTCTAATGGGAGTTCCATATTGCTGCCAACTGACTCTGCTGAGCCTCCATTCTCTCATGTGAAAAACAGTGCAATAGTTTTGGCCTTGAAGCCCTGATAGGATTGAAAGAACTTGTCAAGCAAAGGGCAAAGTACGTGGCGCTAGTTGGTCAAGGTAGAGTTATTCCTTTTTATTTTTCTTCCTTATATCAACACAATGGAAGTTTGACAAGTCCTGGGTTGTCAGGCTTTTGCTTGAAGGACATTGTCTCCTGATCACTGATTGAGATCTTCCAATTTTTTATGTACAGAAAAATATTTTACATAGGAACTTGTTTGTTAAGAGACAAAAATGGAGTATATTGAGATGGGAGGGGAGATGGGAGGAACTAGAAGGAGGAGAGGGAGGGAAACTATAACCAGAGTACACTATGTGAGAAAAATTGTACTTTTCAATAAAAGGAAAATAAAGAGTATGCTTTCAGCTTCACTTGCTTTTATATTTTTGTCTAGAGGGGACTCTAGAATGCTGATGCATTCAGATCCACTCACCATACATTACCAATGATGATCCGTTGCCTAGGTCAAAGACTCATTTGTAAAGGATTCCCAAGTTACTTGCTTGGCTATGAGTCAAGGTTTATCCATTACAAGATAAGACACAAGGCAAAAACTCACTACAAGCAAACACTTACATAAAAATTGAACACTTCTGTCTTGAGGTCAGAATTATAATAAATACCAGCAATGTTTCACACCCAAACAACTATCATATGTTTGGTTGAACTTAGAGAGGCATAATAGTTCAACAGAAAATTCACAGAGCCAAGTGGCCAAAGTTTGCTTTCCCAACCCAACCAATCTTAATAGATTCTGGATTTGACATTTAGAATCTTTAACCTGTAGTTTGATTTGCAGTTTCTTTATCCATATAATAGTAACAAATCATCTACCCTGTCTACTTCACTTATTTAAAAGAGAATAGAGACAAGCATAAATTTTCCAAGAACTAAACATAAATGCAAAGCAGTTCTTGCCCTCAGTGAACTCAATGTGAAGCTTCCATTAGATCAGGGTGTCTTCCATTCTAGAGGAGCCAGTACTATTGTATCAGCAAAACCATGGCCAAAATGTCAGCAAAAACTCCATTCTGCCAAAAACAAAAACTGTCGTGGCAAGGAAATGAATATCTCCTTGAGTGCACTCCCTATTAGACTTACTCCTTAAACATGTTTAATTCACAAGTTAAGTAAGTACATTGAACTTTTAGCAAAGAAGGGGAAGATTTATGCAAAACGGGCCAGGAAGTAGCAAACTGGGGGAAATCTTATGACTCTACCCTGGTTATTTTTAACAGCACATCAGGTTTTGAAATTCAGATTACTTAATCCTTAAAAGGCATTTATTCTTGTTAGCCTTTCCAGTGATTATCATTTGAGTACTGAGTATCCATGGGTCATCTAAAAACAATGCTTCACAGACACGCGTGCGCACGTGTGTGTGTCTGTGTGGGAGAGAGCAATCTATTGATAAGTTCTTAATGTCACATGACTAACCCAAAACCAACCCCACATTTACCTACTGATACTGTTAGCATTCTTATTTCCACTCCCTGATCTCTGCAAACTACATATTTAGTAGGTAACTAGTAACAATAATAATTATCCTTTCGTCATGAAGAATGAGTTAGCCTCCTGCTGAAAGCATGCAAATCATGAATACTTTATCTCAAAGAAGTGCTGAGACCAAGTCAAGGGCAGAAATCCCGAGCAAATAATTTTATGTTCCGCCAAAATTTTAGATGAAGATGTCAGATACTTCCAATAGGAATGGCTTGACATTTTCAGCAATATTCAGACACATCAGTGACAGAACATTTCTCAGTAATACTTTAGCATAAGGATTCACATCTCAAAGTCTTTTATATAATATTTGAGAGACATTAAATCTTTGAAAATAAACCTGCCCGCATATATTCAAGACTATTCAACTCCCAAGGTCCAAATGAGGAGCAGAAGGAAGGAGATCATGAGCAAGGAAGTCAGGA
>LOEQ01002760.1:211954-231088 GCA_001685075.1 Bramus lutescens
AGGGCGAAGTGTCGCCCGTCATCAGCGTCTGAGGTAGGCAGGTCTTTCCCCCTTATGCGCATGTGCTGGGAAACCTTTAAAAGCTGAACGCGCCATTCCCACGCTCTCTTCTTCCCCTTCTGTTTACACCATTTCACCAAGCTCCTCTTCATAATCTTCTAATAAACCTGTACACGTGGGTTTGTTTGTGTCTCGTGTTCTCTCCTCATCCCCACAGGACATTTTACCAGTAAATTCAAAATAAGCCTCCTTCTTTCTTCTCTGGGTACCATGCTCCTTGCTTACCAACACACTTCTTCAGTTAAAGAAATGAAAATGAATACACGGGTTTGCAGGACCCCAAATGATCCCTCCAGCAGAGGGAGCAAATAAGATTCTTCCTTATGAGTTCTGCAGAAAGGAATGTTTCCACTTACAGTGTGCTTTTGGGTAAAACGGGCAGAATAGGCTACGCTCAAATGCATCCAAGTATATGAAATCCAAGTAAACTTGATGGCATATATTGCGTGTTTGCAGCATGCTCAGATGGAGGCCTTGTGCTTCTCCTTTTTCTAGAGGTATTTTGTAAATATTAGAAAATGCGATTACTTTTCATCTCTTAAAGCACTAAAATATACACAGTACACTTTTAATGACCATCTGTTCTAGAGCTGTGGCGGTTTCTTAGGTGTTTGTTTTATTTTTATTTTTTATATATCTCTGAGGAAGTTAGTAACTTAGAAAGCCAGCATTCCAATGAAGCTGTGGGGAAACATTGCTATTCCATTGAGACAGACTGTATTTGAGAGGTAATCGTGTAGTATTAAAATCAAATCAGAGCCTAATGATTTAATTATTTAGGCTTTCAGATTGTAATTCTCAGCATTCATTGCTCTCACATTCAGTCTTAAACTATTTCAATAATTTCTAAACAGCTTTATAACTTGAAATTAATTAATTAAAGTTGTACTTAATCCTCAGTTTTCATTGAGTCCTAAGTATACTTAGTTGTCTTAAGAATTAATAATTATTTGGGGGCATTCTAGACTGAAAAGTCATAGTAGGCTTTTTGCATTGGCTTCCATTTCTATAGGAAAGCTATGTTTAGGTTTGCTTAAAGAAGTTAGCATTTAGAAGTGTTTAATATAATAGTCTGAAACTAGAAGGCATTTGCTGCACACAGACTTATGGTTTGCAAAATGGCACAGACTTGTTCTGCAAAAGGCACCAGCAAGTGGTTAGTTATTTTGTGAACATTACAGAGTATACTTACATAGATTAACAAGGTCACCTGTGTATAGGCAGTTACTCTCTGATGGAAATGGTAGGTAGTACTTCACTACATTTACATAAAAGCATATTACTTCATAATAATATTTCAAGCATTCCTTTATTTTGGATATTTTTGAGAGTATAATAATTATATCATTGCTTCCTTCTCTTTCCTCCCTTTAGACCCTCCTGTCTACTCCTTGCTCTCTTTCAAAGTTGTGGCATTTTCCTTAATTGTTGCTACATGCATGTGTGTGTGTGGTGTGCATATATATTCCTAAATATAACCTGTTCAGTATGTATAATGTTACCTCTATGCTTGTTTTCAGGGCTGTCCATTTGGTACTGGATACCAAACTGATGTGTTCAGCGTCCTCTCAGTCTGATAATACCAGTTTTTAGTATGACTCTGAAGTATAGCTTAGATTCTGGTGTTCATATAAAGGCATTTAGAGACTTTAAGAAAATTGCTTACTGTTACTAAGATAAATTTAACCATAGCAACTCTAAGACACAAGCAGCCTAGAACCTGGCAGAATTTATTGCTCATTAACTACAGAGGGAGAAGGAGAAAAGGGACACATAGCTAGGTAAATGCTCCATCCAAGCTCATCCTTTAACATGATAGAATGCAGGTAAGACGGTGGAAGGATTCTAAAAGTACATATATATTATGATAGAAATATGATATATATGTAGGGTTGATGTAAAACAAATAGTCCTGCTTTTATAATGTCATCTGTATATCTCCATTGCATGAAAGCAATGCAAGAAACTCTGAGGCTTGTGCTTCCTTTACTAATCTATCAAAACTATCAAGTACTTGATTTCCACTCCCAATGTCTCCTGAGTGTTTCTGTGCATGTGTGTGCGTGTGTGTGTGTGTGTGTGTGTTGTGTGTGGGGGGTGCATGTGTGGGTGCATGTGTGTTTCACTATGGTGTATATAAATGTATACACATGTGTACACTAGTGTGGGCTGCTGTGTGTGTTTGGAGACCAGAACAGGAGAGCAGGTATATTCCTTAGAGCTCTCTGCCATATTTCATTGAAAATGGCTCTTTCAGTGAACCCTGGCTAGAACTAGCAATCCCCAAGAATCCTCTTGCCTTCGTTGTCCACAGAACTGGAGTTGTGGGTGCAGGGCACCACACCAGACTCTTTTTCCTACACCTGTCTTTTTACATGGATGCTTTTTACATGGAAGCCTAAGTCCTCATGCATGAGTACACTGCACTCTTCCCCTCCAAGCTGTCTTCTCGGTACTGCTTTCTGCTTTCCTACTTTACTATTTCTTAGTGAACTATGCCAGGAACATAGATGAACACACACGTGGATATCCACAATGCCAGAATTCATCAAATCAAATAAATTCACGAGCTCCATCATTTCTAGTATCTGTAAGTCTCCAAGCTCTCCTCATTGCACCCAGTAGAGTTAGCAGCTGCCAATCACAGTTTCCTTAGTTCAGTCTTAATCACTAATATTAACTCTTGAATTACACATTACCTTATGCAGTTTCGTATGTGTGACATTAGTGTTTTTTTCCTAGCAAATGAGTCATTAATTTAGTTTTTGCCAACTCTTCTTCATTTTACCAACACATCTCAAGTCTGTGTTTCTCTTCTGGCATTAATAATTTGGGGACAGATTTTCTTTGTCTTGTGAAGTTGTTAAGCACTTGGTAGGATACTTAGCAGATAGTATATCAACTTGAAGACAGCTATAACTCACCCCCAATCGTGAGAAAAGAAAACGACTTCAGATCTTGCCCAGTGTTTCTGAGTGAACAAAGAAAAGTCACTTCATCATCTCTTGAGAATCACTCCCATAAGTAGACATTCTAGGACTAGAGAGATGCCTCAGCCATTAAGAGCAAACATTGTGCAGATCTAAATTTCGTTTCCAGCATCCATGTTCCAGCTGCCACTCAGAATTATCTGTAACTCTGGTTCAAGAGGATCTAACACCCTCTGCATACCTGCACTCACATGTACATATTCCCACATGCATATACACATAGTTAAAAATAAAATAAATCTACAAAAACAACTAACCAAATCCACCCATGATTGCATGAAAAAGATTAGACTCACTCTCCTTTATCTCTAATATGTGTACAGTACATCAACTCCAAGATTGATGAACATCTAGATTGGTTTCATTACACTAATAGCTTTTGTCCCATCCACACACTCCAAGAAAATTAATAGCTAAGGATACTTCATAAGTAAAAAGAAAAGTCCAAAAAAATAACTGACTGTGACCCCTTTCTATTAAAAGAATGGCCCTAAAGGAACACACCAGGTAGAAATGATGCTGAGAATGCAAAAATTAAATTTTCACTAAAAACCTTATTATTTGAACTAAATGAATAAACAATTAATCAGTTTTGCAGACTGTATATCACAGAATTATTACCAGTTATTGCCAGAAACTGCCCCATTGACCACCAAATTACTTGTTGTCCACCTTTCTTTAACATTTATTTCACAAAAAAATAAAAAATATAAAAAAATAAATTCTCTACTAGGTATTCAATCATAAACAAAGCCAGGATTTCTTCCTCTGTTCCTAAGATGACTCTCCTGATGAGGGGACTCCCCAGTAAGAGAGGATGGCATGCCTCTCTCATTATTCCTGCACATGACCACAGAGCCAGTGCAGACAATGATGCAGGAAGAGGAGACCACTCTGTAATCTCCAGTCTGTAGAAATGGTCAAACCTTGCTATGCAGAACTTGGGAAGATGCCTGCCACGACCCTCGAGAAGTTTCTGAACTTGTAACTTGTCAGTCCCCAGCTGCAAGGGACTAATTTTACTACCAGGGCAGAAGTTCTTTTTGGTTCTTAGTCTCCATCCACACAAAGAGTGGAAAGAAAAAGGAAAGCTTGTTCCTCCGGCATGCTCCGTATTTTCAGCCTCTTTTCTACGACAGAGATTTGGGTCTCTGAACTTAAACCAAGACATGACTGTGTAAACCAGAAGAGTGCCTTCTTCACGGATGTCAAATGTCTTGGGTTAACAAATACGTGATTTCAAAAAATGTTAAGCATGATTTTCTTTCCTTACTTATGAACCTATTTGCAGGTACACTCTCCCGTCTCTGTATTTAATTATGATGTCCCTTCGAATCCGACAGAGTAGATTCAAAAGAAAGGGAATCATTCCAATCTTGTCTTTGCTCTATCTCCGAAGGCTGCCTCCTCATTAGAGGGAGGAGACAGCTGTTCATCGTTTTGTTCTTTGAATATGTAAAACTGTCATTGACTCAGTGAGGTCCCTGAAGCTTGGAAATACGTGAAGAAAATGGTTTATTGACTTACGGTTCTCAAGATTTAAGCTTGTATTAGGGGAGACTTTCCAGAAAGATATTATTCAGTGGGAGAATACATGCAAGGGGAAGAAACAAACGTGGAATGATCAGAAGCAAGGGATCACAAAGCAGCCAATTAATGGCAATTGATTTGATCCCCATGTTTAAAGGTTTTAAATCTCTACACTAAAAACGTCTCTCAACATAGTAACTTCTAGGGGACAAACCCAACTCATATCCAAACCACAGAAAACAGCATCTGACACTGAGGATGTCTCTTGTCGGGCATTCAGTAACTGGTTTTCAGTGTTAACATTAATTATACAAGGCATATGCAAAGATCCAAATGGGATCAAGTTTGTTGTACATTGTTCAAAGAAGAGCAAGCTATAGATGTAATTGCTAGGAAAACATTTATAGAGAAAATAAAGATATGTAGAAAAAAATAAACAAAAAAAAACAAAGAAAGATTCTGGTTGCATTGTTACATTGTTTAACCTTCAAATCAATCCCATGAAGTAAGGGATAAGTCATCAATTTACAAATGATAAAGTCAAACTTTAAGGCTTTCTTTCTGATGCTGCACAGCTAGGAAGAGGTAGGACTTAAATGAAGTTGACATCTTCCAAATGTGTGTGTCTCACTAAATGAGGAGGAATAGAGGAAAAGATCATAAGCATGGAAAACCATGAACAAGAGTTGCTGAGAAAGAAAGAGTGGTTAAAAGAGAATTATGGGCTTCATGGGGAAGATGGGAGCTCATATTCAAAGCCCTTACTGAGATGACCTGATAGTGAAAGACATTTGACTAGTTCTTGTCCAATGCTTCTTAAATAAACTTCCATTTTTTTCTAAATTCAATACACAATAAATTGTGGTTAGAAAACCTCTGTTTTACAAACACTTTAATCTATCCCTTTGTTATCTTAGGAGATATTGTTTTATCATCAAACATAAAGATATGCTTTTTTCTTACAACATTAGAGAGTAAAGTTAAAATTCTGCTTTTTACAAAGTAGTGTTCAACGTTTCTTTTTTAAAATATTTTTTGCTTATACTACAGATAAAACTGGAGCAGTTTTCTTTATTTCCCTTAGAAAATATTTTGAGAAAGCATACTATTTCAGTCTTAAAATGTATAATTAGGTATTTTTTACTTCTTTTGATGTTTTAGAGCTTTTTTTGGTTTCTGCACAAGGGTTAGTTGTTTGTTATTAAGTTCTGCTTATTTATTTGTTTGTTTGTTTCTTCTTTGAATGCCTTTCCTTGAAACTGGCAGCCCCAAGGATGTAGAGATGAGTTGATATTCCTGATAACCATTTAACAAACTGGCTCCATTATTATTTATTCATTACAACACAGAGCATTTTCAAAAGAAAAAAATAGGATGTGGGATATGTGAGGGTCACTTAATTAGGTAAATGGACGTTGATAATTAGACAATTTGAGGAAAGATAATGTATTCGTCAGATATATTTAGGGCAGTTTATTTAATAAATACCTTCCGGAGATGTTAATTCCTCTTGTGCTTAGTTGTGGTTTCTATACATATCCTGATGACATTACAGAGTTTCCTGGTTTATTAATTAGCTTCTCCAAATGACAGAGATCTCATCCCAGCCTTAATGACTAGCTAAAGAATTTTGACTATACTGGGTTATTAACAACAGGAAATAGAGCCTATATAATTGAAATTTATCTTAGACAAAAAAAGGCAGGAAGTGAAGACAAGAAAGTCTGGAGAACTAACAGTTGCATTCCTGGATATTGAAGAGTAAAGGCTAAAAAGGAATATATCTGTCCTAAAATGGTTAATATCATTTTGCTTTATTTGAATGTCCTTGGAAAGCTTTATTTTTATACTAGTTCACATTAGTAAGATAATTTTATGGCATGTTCAATAGGAATTAATCCTCATGACCTAATAAAGGTTGTGAATTACATTTAAATCCTACATGAAAATTAAAATATAAACCTACTTCTAACCCAGTACCTAAAATGCATTGGAAGGAGGCACTGCTGTTCTCCATCAGCCAAGTAATCAAATAATAACTTAAAACCACAGGCAGCTCATTGAGGAAGAATTTAAATTGTTTAAAAACAAATATTTTATATGCACATAGTTATCATTCAAATTGCACAGGTAAACTTCAACCTGTGTAGTGACAATAGAGAGTTTATATGCTCTAAAAGTGGAAAATAAAACACAAAGAAAAAAGTAAAGTTTCCTATAAATTCAGATAGAAACAAGTATAAATCCAAATTAGGATCAAATCTAGTCAAATTCAGAAAAAGACAATATGTGTAAAATTACTTGATGCACTTTAAAGCCTTGGCAAACATGAATCAAATGTCTAAACCTTGGTGAGTTTCAAGAGTGCACATTTTAAAAAATGATGATTATTTTTATTTCTCAAATTCAGTCACACAGATCTTTTGAGATCATTCTCGTAGGATGACACAGACTTTCCATAACAAGCCAACGAATAAGAAATAACAACTTAAAGGTCTTCTTATACACTGTGACTGAGAGAGTGTGAAAGAAAGACAGAAGCTGAGATTACTAGGAGTAGGTTCCCAAGAAAACACAGAGTGGGCATGAGAGGTGGTTGCTAGCCTGGAGTAATGGAAAGGGACACAGTCCAACACGTGTCAAAACTTCAAAGACTTTTATTACATATATTTATTTATTTTGTGCACGTAGTTGTGAGACCACACACATGCTGGTATGTGTATGTGTAGGTCAGAGGGTAACTTCAGAGAACCAGCTCTCTTCTTCTATCACACAGGTCCTGCGACTTGAACTCAGGTCTCCAGCCAGCTTAGCAGCAAGCATCATTACCAACTGAGCCTCTACGTGCGGGTCTTACAGAGATGCTCTACCATACACAGGTTGTACCATAATACTTAAACAGTGTTACTATTCGGTACATCACTATTAGATTTAGTACAAATTTTATCCTTTATTTCTATATTTTATTTATATCATTTTGTTATGTTTGAGTTTTGATTTCTTGCTTTCTGACTACTTTGTTTTGCTCTTGCATTTATTTATTTGATGGGATTCATTTGATTCTATGTTTTTGAGACATGGTCCCACAATGTAGCCGGAGCTGTTCTTAAACTCGCCATCATTCTGTCTCCACCTCTTGAATCCCAGCTGTGTACCCATTCATGTCCTGACCTGTTCTGTTGTTTTCTCTTTCTTTCTTCTTTTTCTTTTCCTTGCCATTCCCCCTGAGGGAAAACCCTAACTCTGTGATACTACAGAGAGAATATAACCTAAAGAGAACCACTCAACCTGTCAAAAAAGAAGAGAGGAAGAGGATTTGACCCAGAACTAGACAATGACAAGGAGCACAGGATTCTGCCTGATGGGAAAATCTTCTCCATACGGTTCATTGCTAAGTCAGCAAACCATAACCTTGAAGAAGGCATAGACTTCCCTGACACTATCCAGAGACTCTGCTTCAAAATGATGCCAAATTTAAGTTTTATTAATGTGTGGAGATTCCGGACGTCTTTGAAAAACTGCGGCAGATCCCGTCACTGACCTATTTGACAGTCGTATGTTACAGTGCTTTTCTCTCTCTTTCTTCTCACAGTAAAACCAACTAGAGTAGAACCTGTCAGTCTCCCCTCACCTAAGAAATGCCTAATTTATGAGAATACTTCTTCAGCTACCCATTTTTCCTTCCACCTTTGAAGTCAACTTAAAATACGAGTCTTTACTATACATCACACATACTTATGAAGGACTAACTTCTTAGTGAATGAAAAAGATGATCAAGAAAGTGTCAAAGAGATGTCAGTTCCTAGGATTACAGGCAGAAAAACAAGAACAGGTGGCGTTTTATTTGAATGTTAGATGTAAAGCATGGTTGGTGCTCCTTACAGGAGTCATTTGGGGTTTCTAGCCAGTCAGTCTTCTCTTCTCTAGTGATGCTTTGTAGGTGGAGGCTGCTCGTTTGTTTCCCAGCCTCCCAGACCCAAAATAATCACAAAGAAGCTATATGAATTACAATACTGCTTAGCCAATACCTTAAGCATATTCCTAGCTAGCTCTTACATCCTAAATTAACCCATTTCTATTATTTTATATTTTACCACAATGTTTGTGGTTTACCGGTACCAACGCAAGGGCGTCTTTCTCTTCCAGTGACTACACTGCATCTCACTGACTCCTCTGTGTCTGCCTGTGATGCCTGCCTTGCCCTTGCACTGCCGTAGGCCCAAATCAACTTCTTTATTAACCAATAGTAATGAAACATATTCACAGCATGCAGAAGGAAATCCCACATCGATGTTTAGCTTAGTCACCCTGTTACTGAAAGCTGGTGACTGAAGTCTGCAGCACTGTTGTTGACTTTGGGTCTGACTTACCCACCACCTATTTATATAGAACCATCTCACCCTATCAGGAGCCACATGGTTATTGAATGAGGTTTCCTGTGAACATGAATTTATAATTTCATTTTTCATACAATATATTTTATTGATTTTTGTTGAGTTCTACATTTTTCTCTGCTCCCCTCCCTCCCTGCTTCTCCCCTCCCCTTCAATCCTCTTCCAAGGTCCCCATGCTCCCAATTCACTCAGGAGATCTTGTCTTTTCCTGCTACCCATGTAGACTAGATCCATGTATGTCTCTCTTAGGGTCCTCATTGCTGTCTAGGTTCTCTGGGATTCTGATTTGTGGGCTGTCTTTCTTTGCTTTATGTTTAAAAACCACTTATGAGTGAGTACGTGTGATAATTAATTTTGATCATGTTCTTTTTCCCTCCCCCTGCTCCTGCCAGATCCTGCCTTCTCCATACACACCCAACTCTATATTGTTATTCTCTCTTAAAAGGAAACAGAACAAAAGGCAAGTTTTGTGATAGCCAATTACTTCTGAGCCTGAGGCCTGCACTGGAGTGTGACTGATAC
The DNA here is from genome assembly GCA_001685075.1 of Bramus lutescens. Lineage (NCBI taxonomy): Eukaryota > Metazoa > Chordata > Mammalia > Rodentia > Cricetidae > Bramus > Bramus lutescens. The sequence goes on from LOEQ01002760.1 coordinate 221,451, forward strand.
TCCCAGTATCCCAGTATCCTGTGGCCATGTTTATAGAATATTATTGAGTTAGATTCCATGTTAAAGAATGAGATGATAGCACAAGCTAGCCTCTGAATCTTTGGTTATCCTCTTATGTATTTCCTAAGGAGCATGGGAATTGGGTCAGGTTCCTATCAGAATTGTTTTTCTATGGACCAAGCAGAGAAAAGGAGTAGCTTCAGTAGTACTTGTATGGAAAGAAGAAAACAGAAAAGACACAAAGGGTTTTGCTGGCTACTGTTCACCCACTATGCTCCTGGCCAGGCGGTTCTCGGGACTTCATTGTCAACCTGACTTTATGTTATAAAAATTGAAGTATCAGAAAGCCTATCCTATTCTTATTTAATAGCCTTAGTCATTTTCTATTCATTTCAGCCATGAGAAACAAATATCAGTGGGAATGTTCCTTTAGAGTATTTAACATTCTAGTACATAAAATAAATTTCAGAGTCTGGTGTGGAAAGTCCTTCCATATATGTGTTACTTTTATTGGTTAATGAATAAAGAAGCTGCCTGAGTATAGGACAGGGAAGAATAGTGCTAGGTGAAAAAAACTAAACTGAATGCTGGAAGAAAAAGCAGAATCATGGAATCAGAGAGATGCATTGTAGCTGCCAACGGAGAAAGATGCCAGCCAGCCGTCAGATCCTTACCAGTAAGTCACAACCTTGTACTGATACACAGAATAATAGAAATGAGTTATTTTGTGATATAAGCACTAGTTAATAAGAAGTCTGAGTTAATAGGCCAAACAGTATTGTAATTAATGTAGTTTCTGTGTGATTATTCAGGTCTGATCAGTCGGGAAAAGAATGAGCAGTCTCGTCCTACAAAATTAAAATGTTATTAAAATGAATATTTAGAAATTGCATTCAAAAAACCCATTCAGTGTTGTAAGAAAGAAACAAAATTCTATGAAAGAGAACTTTTCATCTGTATGAAGAATTAATCTAAGAAAATCAGGAATAAAATTTGAAAACACGTACAAGTAGACCACAGCCACATTGTTCACAATAGCAAAGACTGCCAGAAAGCTACACATCAATACTGTAGAATCCATCAAACTTTCTTAACTACATATCATTCTTACACCATAAAGCTTACAGTGCTGGGCTGGGAGACACCTCAGTCTGCATTGTGTTTGTTGTTCAAGCACAGAGACCAGAGTTTGATTCTGCAGAACCTACATAAAATTCCAGGCATAGTGATGTACAATGCCATCTCAGCACATAGAAGGAGCCATGGATCTCCAGGGTTCACTGCAGCTTATAGTCCCTTCTAATTGCTGTTGTCTGACAGTTTTCCTTGGGAGACAAGAACAAGCATCATGTCACCACAGATAGGGAATAATGACAAACCAAAGTACAGATAACACTGAAGCCCAGTTGATGAACTAGTGGGTTTATTTTAGGGGTAATCACTGCAATGTGGGTAAAGAGTTACCTACATGAGAAAAATTACTTGAAGACAACTTTATCACTAAAGCCCACCCCTGCGTCTGTGATACTCAAGAAAGCTGGAACTCTGGAGCACAACAGGAAAACCCTAGGTAGCTGAACAGGCTGGACAGTGTCATTCCCTAGTAGCTCAGTTGTTCTGAATGTTGTCAGGACAGCTCGCCTGGTCTCAATCTCTTCAGGGTGGGTTGGTTGGCCTGAGAGTGTCTCTGAGCTGTCCCTGCATACATGTGTATGCTTGAGGAACAAAGGACCTAAGGTATGTGATCAGTTTTAGGGAGTTAGTAGATTTTTTGAATTGTTTACTCTCTGAGCTTAATGTGTTTCCCTTGCATCCTACATTTTGAAGAACTTCCTAAAAAGTTGAAAATTTATCTTAAAGAAAATCACTATACACTTGCTAAGCTCAGTGAGAAACCCTTTCTCCAGACACAGATGGGCAGCTTCTGAGGCATGACATCCAAAGTTAATCCCGACTCCACGTGCATTAATATATTTACACAAACAAGCAAACAGAGCAAGATTCACAGTGATAATCATGTTATCTAGATATACTATCCAAATAAAAGGACTCACACACAGCAAGGAATTCATAATAATCATGTTGTTTACACAGAGTACCCAAATATCAAAGAACTGCAAAATTTTCGAAGGGAATATAAATTATTTTATGAATTATTTCATTTTTACAATTAAATCTATGTGTGTAAATTAAAAAATGCCAGATGGACATAAAACAATATGGCAAATATTGTTTCTGTGTGATAGACTAAACATAATTTCACTATCTTTTTATTTATAGCAAGTATGTATCATATATAATTTAGATAAACTGAAGCTAAATTTTGAAGAAAAAGAAAAATACGTTTTCCTGGTCATATAAATGCATAATATAAACATATGACCAGAAGGAAGAAATCTGCATCATGAGGAAAGGGCCATAGAGCTCAAACACAGGGTGATCAACAGGCAACAGAGCCAACATTGGACCTGAGACCCTGAGACCCTATTGTTTCTGGGTGACAGGAAATAGCTGTTAAGGACTTGCTTTCTCTTAATAACTTTGAAATTAAGTGTGACAGTGTCTCAGCAGAAGAAACCCAGGCCTGGTGGTTCCATTTCCATTACTGAAGATACTACAGAAATGCTTTTGTGTTATCTTCTGGGTGGGGGGATGGAAATGCCTTGCAGGGTATTCTAAGGCAGTTTCACCTGCTTTCAAATCATTTAACAATTCATCATTCACCCTCTGTGGAACTTCCATTTGCCCCTGTGTCCCCCTGGCCTTTCCCTACCCTGCTGTGTGCTGCAGTCTCCAATAGGAATCAAAGCAAGGGCCTCCCCGTTGTCCCTGTGCTCTGTCTGCCTGGCAGAGGGCTGACAGGTACAGGAGGAAGGTGGAGGAAGAGAGGGAGCATTTATTCCTCAGACATCCTTTTCCACCTGAGAAACGACTCGTGGTCCCAGGCGTTTTCACGTCTCTTCTTCAAACCTAGGGGTTGGGACACATCCTATGTCTGTACCACACTGCCTACTTGGGAGCCCTGACTCTCTGTCTGCCTGCATCTTAGAAAATGGCCCTTTTTTAATTCAACTCTCCTCAAATTACGCAGTGGAGCACACCATCTCTTTCCTGCTAATACAAAAGCTTATCTGTAGAACCGGTTAAGAGGTCTACACCCTGTTTTTTGTTTTTGTTNTATATATGAAGAAGAAGAAGAAAGAAGAGAGAGAGAAGAAAAAAGAAAAAACACACTCATTAAATATTGTTTCATCAGCTCCATGATGGCTCAGGAGACTCAGGAGATATGGTTCGGAATGGTCTGCACCGATCTGGTCAAAACTCTTCCCTGCCTACACCTCTTTGCTCATTTCTTTCATCTTCATTTCCAAAGCCACTATCTCCTTTTTTTTTTTTTTGAGATTTGCCTCCATTCGCTAGAGCCCCTTTGCCTATGCACTGAAAAAGCAAAAACGGTGCCTAAAAATATACATCTCCCATTCCTAGCAGCAACTAATTAATAGAAGAGAGTGTCAGTCGATAAGTATTTCAGGTCCCTAATCTTTGGTAGGGATAAATATGAGGTGTACTATACAACACCCCTACAACGCCCCCTGCTGGGTTGAACTTGAACGGCACAGTTTCTCCCGTGCCCTTCCCTTGCTCTTCTCTCTTTCACGTCTCCAGGGACCTCTGTGTTTCCTTGTTATGTCCTCACACAGCTCTTCTAATCAATTTCCCATCTCAGGGCATCCCGAATTTAAGTCAGCAACCACATGACACGCATTAGAAAATAAAATTTAACATACAATGGTGTAAAAATATTTTTATTTGTTATAAGCAAATACCCATGTTTGAAATCAATGTTCGGTGATCAACTGGGAATTCGTGCCATTTGTTTTTAGCCCATGAGAATTTTCTGAAGAACAATGCCCTAGGAAGAATTCATTTGTTTTCAATTCTGCAGTAAGAGAGTATGAATGTGCGGCTAGGATGAAGTCACTTTACCTATTAGATGTGGCTTGAAGCTGTTAAAGACAGTCCGTGGGGCATTCCTTGCCAGGTCTCTAAGAAATACAGGGCTGGACGAAGGACCAGTGCTCGACAAGCTAGTGTCCTCGCTTGTAGCTATTTTCCAAAGCGGGGTGAGGGAGGGGGAGACTCAGACCTGATTCATCTCTCACGTCTCCTCTAGAGAACAGGGATCTCTGTATAAAACCAGAGCAGTGGGTGGAAACGAGACCAGAAGACACGGTTCATTACCTCCCTATTTCAGCCTTTTACTTTGATGAGTGAGGTGACCAAGGTGGAAGAATTTGGATGGCTCTCCCAGACCATTCTGCAGACGCCTGGAAGGTCAGGCTCAGCCCCAGGTGTCGGAGTTCTAAAATAAGTGAGTTCCCTTTGACAATGCTACTTATTCTCCTTCCGGATTATTTAAAATCCCTGCATAATTCTACGATATACATGTTTACTCTTTAGATTTTTCTCAGATAATTGTTGCAATTGTATCAGAAAGCAGAAAGGTTTTAACATAATTACCAACATGGGCTGATGTTAATTATTTGCAAAAATTATTAGAAAGTTTATATCCATTGTAAGTCTGACTTTAAAAATAGGAGAGGTGGAATACAGATCATTTTCTTTTCCTCCAAACTTCCCTCAAGGGACCTAGTGTCATATAAACCAACAGTTTTGAGGATGCTTACCATTTAAAAAAATCATGTTTTAAAACAAAAATGTAAGGCATTTATTCAGATCAACAAAGCAGTATGAAATAGTGAAATAGTTAATGCCTTCCATGGTCTAATTTGCTTATTTATTGAGAGGAAAGATATCTTTTGCTGCTTTAATTTCTAAGTTATATCTCAGTTTAGAATAAATTAAGTGAAAGAGTAATTCATTCTTCTGACACCCTCAGAATACATTACAGATGTAAACAACTGTTTCAGGAGGGGAGTTGGATAAATCTATGTATCTAAGCTATTTCCTGGGGTGTGTGGTGGAGTGGTGGTTATATTTTTCAAAGCCTTATTAATAAGCAAGCAGCAGGTCTATAGATGAGTTCTCCCTCTGAGTTGGCATCTATCATAAAGAATAATGCATGAGGATTGTTTGTGAACTGGCTAATTGTGACATATTGATAAATACTAGTTTAAAATGTTTAGACACATCTAAGTGGCTAAAAGTTAGAATATAATGCATATAAAAAGTTTTAATAATAAAATTCAAATGGATTTTAAGAATGTGTTTAAAAGACATTAAATCATTGCATGTCTTGATTGGTTTGAATAGCAATTAATTTGTAAAGCTTCTTTTCCAACAGAACTAGGCCACTATTAATAGATTTTTAATCACTTATAAATTAAAATGCAGAAATGTTATACTGTCCTATGATAAGCCTACACATTCTATTTCTGTAATATTTGCTTCTACCTACATAAGAAACATTATTTGTTAGAGAATGGGGAAAATTAAAATATGGATAAAATGGTAGCACATAGAAAGCGATTGCTCATAATTAGAGACAGTCTTTAGAAATTTCATACATTCCTTGCCTTTGCTATACAGATAAAACCGATTTGAAATGAATCTTGAGTGTCTCAGTATTTTTTTTCTTTAAGCATTAGAAACTGTATTTAGTTCACCTTCCTTTGTTAACATTATCAACATTATAAAAACATTATAAACCAAATTAATCTCTTTGGGACCCAGCCTTGTGATAGTAACCATCAATTACAAGATAACGGCAGACGTTTGCCTATTTGTTTTTCTGCCCCCTTTCAATCTCTAGCTGTCACTTTTCCTTTCTTGATTATATCTTAATCTATTCTAACATCTGTGAAAGAGGGACCAAAGCTACCAATCTCAGTATTCTGAGGCTTAAGAGGTGGCCCAACAGAAAGTAATCCAGGCTCTGAAGACTCTCAAACTCCAATGGTTCCTGGCCTTTGGTGTAGCTCCTTCTGAGTTCCTGGGCTGAGAAACCAACAGATTTGTAAATCAAGTGAGGGTCTGGATGGTAAACGTGGGCTTGTGACCACCACTAGCAAAATCCATTCCCGGGACTTCGACTACTCCTGAGTTTATGTACCTCTTTACTGGGGACTCTCAGTTCCCCTAGCTCTACCTAAACAGTATGGGGGATACAACAGAGGCCAAAGACAAAGTGACTAGCCCCACTGGAGCAAACACTGTCAAAACAGCTACAAAGCAGGTGACATTTGCTCTTGAGAAAGAGAGGTAGGACCTGGAATAAGGATGGCAACTGGAAGATAAAGGGCAGTCCTGGCTCTCGGCAGCAGTGATGATCAGGCTTGTAAGGACCATCACTGGACATGACCAGGTACTGGGCCTCTTCCTCAGTTAAACTGACCAGCATCATATTCAACTTGCCAGGTGGACTTTGGCCACTGCCTTATCCAACTTCTGAGGCAGGAAGAGAACTCCAACAAGTATTCATCTGGGTGGATCTGCAACGTTATCTGTGTCATCACTTGATTTGTGAAGGAGTTGTGCAAGGTGGCCCAGGGCTCAACCCAGGTTGACCAGTTGGCCTTCAGCCCACAGGGTGATGCTGTGCCCATTCTTCAGTCAATAGCGGTTTCCCTGGGACTTGATGTTCACCTTCTCCACAACGTTCTCATTGAGCTACTTCACATCAGTCTCCACTTTGAAGTGTCCAGTGTTGCACACAATGGTATCATTCTTCATCAGTTAAAGTGCCAGCCAAGGATGATATCAACACAGCCTGTGGGGTGACAAAGATGTTGCCATCCTTACAGGTCTTGTCCATAGTAGTCACCTAATAGCTCTTTATGGAAGCTTTCAGTGGAGTTAATCTTAGTGATGATGACTTGGACCCTGAAACCCTTCACAGCCTGAACATAATCCTTGCCCATATCAGCAAAACCTACTACCACTTCCATCTTGCCCAAAACCATCATATCTGAGGCCAGTTTGATACCATCTATTAGGAACTCTCAGCAGCCATAGAGGCTGTCAAACTTGCTGTTGGTGACAGAATAGTTGATGGTGATAGCAGGCTTCTTCTGTATCCTATTGGTCATCATGTTGAGATATTGTGGACCACAGTTGTAGATGCCTCAGATGCCTGGCAGAAGCTGTGGGTATTTGGTGTGAATGAGGTCATTAGGGTCACCAGAATCATGTTGAGGGGTCCATCTTTGAAGTGAAATGCCTACTCAGTGCACCACAGATACATTGGTATATAGAAACAATTAGGCAAATTCTAACACAGTTCGCTATGTGCATATTTACTATTATCATTCCCCATTCACAATGCTTAAGAAAGGTCTGCTGAACTAAGTTTCCATCCGAACTAAAACTGTACAGCAACTCTAATCAAATAGTCAAAATCTTCTCATATTTAATGAGCATGTAGGACCCAAGGCAGTAACTAAGTCAGCAGTTCAGTTGCAAAGCCTGTAGTTAAAAAATAAGAAATGTAGTGTTATCAGAGGGATTCTGTGACCCCCATGTCCCTCCCACCATCAGCATCCCACTGCCTAATGCCCAGTTGGTAATATTTGGACGAACCTACTCTCTGTTAGTAGCAGGACATCTAGACGTGCATTAAATTGGACTCAACCACTTAGAACTGATGGGGAATTCCCATAACACATACCTACTGACCCTATAATGATACCGTTTTTATATTTTTTAGATTACATGCCTAGTTTCAGAAATAGTGGAAATGTATCGCAAAAAGAAGACACCTGCCAACAGAATAGAGCTGGAGGGCTCTAGGAAAAGCGGGAGGAGGATAAACTGCCTACTTAATTCTTTTCAGAGGCTAGTCTACCTCTGTCATGTCATACTGCCATCAATAGCATTTTAAAACAAGAATTTTCAACTTCAAGGTATATGCGGTAATGTGTTTAGCTTTTGAAGTCACTGACAAAAAAGATCTGATAATGTTCCGTGTTATGACACTTCCATTATCCCTCAAAATGAGGACTCTCTTCCTTAAAAAAAAAAATGTGGTTTGGAGCTTCAAAGAGAACAGTTCTCGCCAACTACCACTAAAGGGTTCGTTTTCACTGTGTGCAGAGTACAAACTGCAGTACAGAAGTGAGACTGGCTCAGTCGGTGACACAATTAGAGAGTCTGACCCGGGGTTAGAAGGGTGGACACTACTGCTATGCAACCTTGACCTGTTACATTCAAAGGTACAAGAAAAATACAAAATCCGCTGCTGTACAGTGAGATGGAAGTGGTGCTGGCTTTAGCACATACCTTCTTGACTGACTTTAGAAAGTTCCTAGAAAAGCAGCAGTGTTAGCTGGAATTCCGCGGTCTGGGTCAATACACCCAGGAAGGATGCAAGGTGTAAAGTGAATCCTGGAAGACACACAGTAATTGACGTTCTATGAACAGCTGGCAGCGGACCCAGGAACAGCATGTTTCTTCCTTTCAGAGATCAGATTAGACAAAGTCAAACATTAGAATGATTGACACGCTGATGATCTCACTGATAAAGGCTAGCGTGGAGGATCCACGGCGCATGTGCTAACAGATGGCCGGTGACTGATGTTGACTTTCACACTCCTGAGATGTGAGCAGGAGGCAAGTCAACTCCCACCATGCATCATGAGAGCAGACCAGACGGTGTCTTCCTTAGTCACACACAACACCAAAATAAGAAAAAGCAAGCACTTCAGTGATGAATTAAACACCCAGTGTTCTTTACAGAGAAAGCACAGAGGGGTGTCCTTTAGCAGCCCCTTTTTGTGGGAGGCAAAAGGAACAAAAGGTGCATTGCTGTAGCAGGATGATAGGTAAGAATGCCAGTCAAACAGATCAGAGAGACTGATTCTCCTCTCAGGTCTTCAACTAGGAGCTAAATACTTTTCAGTATTGTTGTGAAAGTTAATTCCATGATAGACATTTATTCTAAGCCCCTTTTAATATTTTCCCTTTCAAGTGACCTTAAGCTGGCCATCTGATAGACAACTGTCACACCATTTCCTTGTGCCTGGTTGTCTTGAGTAGACAGTTTGGACTGCCATCAAAACAGCTCCAAAACTAGCTCTGAAGACCATTGAAATCGTTGTCACTATGGAAGCCACTTCTGTTACAGGAAGCCAAGTCAATCCAGTCAAGGCTGCTCCAGGCAAGCTTGCAACCAGTTCCTGGGAGGGAACACTTGCCTTGAAAACCTTCAGTGACCTCTTGATGACCCTACCCTTTTTGTAGCAATTGGTTCCCACTTAAACCCAAAGGAGCACTTTCCTGGTCTCTTAATAAAAGTTTGTGATTGGGCTATCAAGACACCTCAGTCATGTAAGGCTATGACAGTAGAAATGGGAACTGAACACATATGTGCCCTGTCCCCTTTATTCTCGCTCTTTAAGAAGCCTGAGAGTATTTTTGATCTTTTTAGCCTTTCTGGTCTTCCTTCTGTTATACTAGCCCTGACATTGCAATATTAGGTGCCAATAAAAGCTTCTCCAAAATGGGTTTTCCTTGCCAACTCTGATCTTTCCTGCGAGGATTTTTGGCTGAGCTGGTTGCATGAAGAACAAGGGAACAAGACTGGAGAGAAGATGGCTTAGCAGTAAAGAGTACTTGCTGATGGGCTAGACATTGTTGACGCCCTGTGAGAAGCCTTACCCACTCCAAGGAGTGGATGGGGG
>LOEQ01002760.1:231350-251311 GCA_001685075.1 Bramus lutescens
CTCTCTCTCTCTCTCTCTCTCTCTCTCTCTCTCTCTCTCTCTCTCTTGCACACAAATAAAATAAATATGAAAATCATTTTAGGAAGAAAGAAAGATGACCAACAGAGAGGACCCTGTGCATCTTTTAGCCAAAGACCCATCCAGTAACAACAAGATGCCGGACTAGCAGGTCCAGAGAGCAACAAGAAGCATACTTTGTAGAAAATCCCGAGTGTGAAGATGACCAGTCATAGGAACTAAATATAAAAACTGCTAGCTCTGGCCTCTGGGAGAGTTTCTAAGAACTACCAAGGTTTAAGAATTGAGGGTTTCAAACCTGAAGCCTGCAAGCTATACAGTAGCTTCTGGGTACTTCGTCAATGGAACTCAAAGTCCAAAGCCATAAGCTCTGACCCTAGTACCTGGAGCTGTAGATCACTGACCTCAAATTCTTGAAGCAGTAAGCCACTGGTTCTCAGAGCCTGGAGCTGGAGGCCTCTGCTTTGCAAGCCTCTCCCACAAGTCTCCCACATACAAGAGCTCAGAGCCATCAATACCAAGAAACTACTCTTTTCTTGTACAAAAGTTCCAAACAAATAAAACAGAAAGACCCTGCGTCAGCTGCACATAATCGGCTTGTGGGCATCTACACCTGTGGGGACAGCAAAGTCAATAGCAACTAAAAATTCATTAAAAATATACTATAGTGTGGTTGTCTGAGCCCTGACAATGACTGAAATACAGAATAATTCTATCGCCTCCAACTTCCCTCAGTACCTTGGAAGTCTACTCCTGCTTCCCCGGCTCCTAGCAGCTATGAATCTGATGGATGTGATTGTGAGCCCAACTCTTCCTGAAGGTTCTACAAATGCAATCATACTTTGAATCTGGCTTCTTTTACTCCACCTGGGGCACATTTGAGATCAGGTCCAAAATCATGTTTGTTGCCATTTGTATGAAATAGCTGTTTCTTACAATACATCGTATTATAAAATACAGGCAAATATATACATTCTCAACTAGGAAGAAAAACAAAGATTTGATGTCTATTGTCTTAAAGCATCTCTTTTCTTGGAAATTCCAATGAACTTAAGAAGCAAAATGTTCAGAACTGCTGCTTTGGGAAATAGAAAAATAATTTTGCAATAGCCAATTGGAGTAGGAGGTCCTTCTGTTTATGTGTTGCTTTCATTGGTTGAATAAAGAAACTGCCTTGGCCTTTTGATAGGGCAGAACTAGGTAGACATTGAGAAGAGAGAAGTGAATGCTGGAAAGAAGAACAGACAGAGAAACGCCATGGATCTGCCAGGTCAGACATGCTGAATCTTTCCTGGTAAGCCACAACCTCATGGTGGTATTCTAATTAATAGAAATGGGTTAAATTAAGATGTAAGAATTAGCCAATAAAAAACTAGAGCTAATGGGCCAGGCAGTGTTTTTTATTCAACCAATGAAAGTAAGACATAAACAGAAGGACCTCCTACACCAGTCAATCAATCATCTTCAGCCAGTGATTGCTGAATCTGAGCCAGAACTTTCTACTATTGAGATAATGGTTGCACAAACTAGAAATTAATTATAATATTTGACATTTGATAAGATTTTACGATGGAGTTGCACTGCCTTTCCCTAACAGTAGTTGACGCACTAAAATGAGTTAAAGACTGTTACACAGTCACACTAGCATATGGAGACGAACAACCCAAGATGGCGTTTTCATCCTTTGCGGCTTCATCTTTTCTAGCTAGCAAGCTCCTCCTCTACGGTGGAACCATCTTTGAACCGTCAGTTCTCCACAGTGGAAGACTTAGAATATATTCCAGAAAACAATGTCAATTTTGCTCTTCATATGTGATACTTTCAGCATGCCTCCGAAGAGAAAGAAATGAATAGAAGAGGGAAGAGGGAAGTTGGGGAAGAGGAGGAACAAGTGAGAGAGGGGAGGGACAGAGGGAAGGGACAGAAGAAGGAGCAGCCGGAAAAGCTATTGTAATAAATCTGGGTATGACAAGTTACCATTTTAGGTTATTAAATGTTAAAATAATTCATTTGGGGCTGGCAAGAAGGCTTGTCCTGTAAAGACACCTCTCAATGAGCTTGATAACCTGAGCTTGCTTTCCTGAACTCATGATAGAAAAGCTGACTCCAGAAAGTTGTTCTTTCACCCCAAAGGCTCTCTGGGGTACGCCTGTGCCTGCACATATGTGTACTTTTGTGCACACACACATACGTACACACAGACTCACAAACACACAAATGAAACAAAAATTAAAGTAACAATAAAAACGATTTACTTGTTCTGAGGGAAAATTCAAATTCTTATCATCATTGCCTAAAACCTCATATTATCAAGTTACACTATTTCTGTTGCAGAAGGTTTAATATGTTAACTAGGACATCTATAATAAAGCAACGAATGTGAACACCCTCTGACAACAGAATGGAAAATAAGTAATCTGATAGATTTTTAAAAGTCTAGAATGACATCATGCTTAATTTATATGCACAATTTGTTAGTGATGTAACATCCTTTTTGAAAGAAATGTTACGTGTTTTCAATTAATATCTATAACTCAAACATAAAAAGAAACTAATAAAAGCTATGCATTCAATTATATTTTATTTCATTACTTTGCTTTATTAAGCACAGCTTATTGGGCTCTTTAGGCATCAATTCTTTATCAAGGATGGCAGCTTCAGGGATGATGGATAATGTGTCTTCATATCACTTGTTTAGATTACCACTGCCCTATTTGAAAGCTTCTAAAGGATAATTCAGGCCAATCTTATGCCCGATGATGTGAAAGTTTTTTAGAGGAAATAATATATATATATGGTTTCCCTGGTTCTCAGAAACCTCAGCTAGCGAAGTTTGAATAGAAATTTCTAAGCCATCAATATTCTATCCCTAAGGTCAAATGAAAATATGAAGGAATCTTTAGGATATATGAAAAAAGTTGCAAAGTATATGCAAAGAAAAGTCGGCTCAGTTTTCTAGGGCTTCTAACAAATACCAGAGGAGTTCAGTGCAGCACTTATGCAGGCATGAAACAAGCAGAGAAAACTTCCAAGCATTTGACTCTCACATGCTCCCTCCTCCCCTTGGAGAGTGGAATCTGCTGGGACTGCTGGGGAATGCAACTTGGAATTCCCCTCCCCCATGCCAAGACTGCCAGTTTGATTTTTCTCAGCAGCAAACTAATCAGGCTTAATTATCCCCAGCTGTGATGCTTTCTCTCCCAAGGGTCGCTTCCTGCTGATGCCCAAGTCGTGCAGAATCATGCAATTTTGTTAAAATCCAATAAATATGTATGGTTTGTAAAATCTAATTCAATCATAATGTGGCTATCGAATGAAAGTTAAAACCACTCCTAAAAAAAACCCACATAATGAAATCTGCCATTCATCAAAAAGGAGATAAGATGGCAGGTCCCTCAAGTTCTGTTTTCTACCATTGGGGTTTTCATGAAATAGGCCTTATAATTTTATTAGTTATGTGTATCTGTATATGCATTTATGCATATATGGAAATGCATATTAAATTAATTCTTGTGTATTTAAGTATTTTACACGTGTATCTGGAACTTTCTAAATTATTTCCTTACCTTTTTCTGAGATTTTAATATAATTCCAACATTTATCCCTTCCTGTTCCTCCTGCCCAACTCTCTCATGTGCCCTTCCTTGCTGACTTTAAAATTCACATGCCCTTTTCCATTAATTATTCTTACATGCATATGTGCTTATCTGTATCTGTGTGTGTTCCTAAATACACAGGTACAATAAGCTTAGTTTGTATTGTGTTACTTGTAAAGTTGTTAGAGGAAAAAGAGAAAACATAATCTTGGCTCTATGATTGTGTCTTACTGTAATACTACTAAGAAAGTGAGTCAAAATGGTGCCTTGGGCACAGCACCTCTTCGTAGATATGTGGCTCTCATATCTCAGAAACTATTTTCCTCACATTATTTAATCATAGTGATCAGAAAAGCATTTTGAAAAATTATTACCTAAAAAAAATATTAGTATTTATTCTTTTCTAGTTCATTAGTGGTACAAACTCAATCATTTGCTTCATATTAATGAATCAAAGCTCCATTAATTATTTCCTGCAAAGAGTTATTTTTTTAAGCAGCAATAACAAACACATGATTAGAAGTAGTTACATTTCAAGGTGATTTAAGACCTGAATGCAGGCTTTTTTTAAGAGACAATTAAAATAAGAAGAGAAACTTGTTTGATCAAAGTATCTATACATTTTTAAGGATGTGTAGAGAGTGTTTTTATTGTTAATTTTACTTCTGAAAATGATTTTGTAAATAATAATTCATGGCTGCGAAGTTCAGCCTGTGCCGTTTTTATTCTAATCCTAATGATTATAAACTGACCACTCAGATACAGTTCATAGCCCATTGGAAGTCTTTATTCCAACTGGCTGGAACCACACCAGGGCTTCAGACCTAAGTGCAGTATGAATGTCCAAGGCACAGGGTTTTTGAAGGCAGAAACCACATCCTGGCATCTTATTCAGCAGCTGCAGGGTGGGACTTCATATAAACCAGCAATTTGACAGAAGCTAAGATTAGCACTTAGCTGGAAGGGGTGCTCTGTGCAAGCAAGCCATTTAACAGAAGGCAGGATAATTTAACTAGGGCATCTTGACCTTGGGTTCCTAGAATAGAATTCTGTCATATTCCTTGGGATTCTCTATCAAGGATATCAAATTCTAGTTAAACCTGGAATGGCCTCAGCAAGAATACAAGATGGAGGAACTTCCACGCTGTCTTGTCCTGTCACAAAGTGATATGAAATCTCTAATATTAAAAACGAAGATGGTAAAATAGTTTGTAAATACGAGTGTGCTTCTAAAGAACAAGAAGAAAAGGAAATGAAACAAAAAAGTCATTTATTTTACACCTCATATTGATACACAAGCAACAAAAGCTAACACCAAATGAATCCGACATGAGAAGTCCGTGGAGACATTAACTGACAGCATGCAGCATCCTTTCCCTTGGAGGAACCGAACAATTTTGAAAACCAGAAAAAAAAAATAGAAAACTCTGGTTTAGACCACTACGGAAGGTGTGAAGCCATAGATCATTCAGTGATTGTTTTTATGGTGGTAAAACAAGCCAGCGATGTAAGTGTCCTCAATGATATTGGATGATTCCCCCAAAGAGATACAGAGCTCTAGACTGCACAAGAAACAGGCAAGAGCAGAACACCAAGGCAGAAACCTCTGGAAAACGCAGAAGACAGCCAGGTGGGAAATGACGTGTGCTAACACAAGCTACCTCACAGGAACATCTGACAACGCAACAGGAAGTGGAACAGCAGCTCATAGGCATTAGCTTTCTACTGATATTTAAGGTTTCACAGGCCAAGATAGGTACCATGGCACACACTGTCATCCCAACAGTTAAAAGACGTGCAGGTGAGTTCGAGGCAAATCTGACCTGCATAGCAATTTCCAGGCCAAGCCAGATAAAAGTGATAAAAGCCCGTCTTTGAAGAAAAAAAATTCACCAATTGACACTCATATTAAGACAAATATTAGAAATCATAATTATGTCTTGGCATTCAAAAACTCTAAGATAATTCTGGGCAGTGTTTTAAGGTATAATATATCCAACATTCAAATTTTTTCTCAAAGGCATGATAGGACACACACACAAGCACAGAATGATGCTGAAAGGACTTAAGACTCACCTAAGAACTTTTCTCATAAATATTTTATGCATTAGGACACTTCCTTGCCAGATGCCCCAGAATCTACTATCTATCCATCTGTCTGAAACTTACACTTTGCAAGATACAAAAACAGGAGCTAAGTCAAATTTTCAGGGCAGGCAGATTGATGGAGAGAGCTGTAGGAGAAGCATATTAAATTTCAGCCCAAGGTTAGGTTAGGCTGCTGGGAAACAAGGCCATCCATGGGGTAGGTAAACCAGGACCAAGTCAAGCACAAGGGGGACACTCGCTAAGGATGCCCCTTGCTGGCCTTTTAGTGCACTGCTTGGCACACTCTTTTTTCTTTCTTTCTTATTTTTTTTTCCCTATTTGGCCAGATCTAGGGACCAGCAATGGATCTGGTCTAAGGACCAGGAATTTCAAGTCCAAGCAATGACCACAAAGGGGGACTCGGGACTTTTGAAAAGCAGCCACATTCTCCTACCTTCGTCTTTCTTTTGTAGATCAGTATTATTATTCCTTGAGGATATTTCACTGCATTTATTTATATGTTTCCCTTTACCTCCTTTTAGGGGAAAAAGGTATTACTCAAGATAGGTTAAAATCAACACTAAGAGAGGAAAAAAAATATCAAAATCTCAGTGCCTTTAAAAGCTATATTCCTTGCTTACGTCTTTTATCTTTGGACGTCAGCCATGCTCCAGGAAACTGGTGTCCCATGCCTCTGTAGCTACATTTGTTCCCACAGACACAGCACACAGGTGTGAGTACTGGGGGGTGGGGCAGAATTACCAGTTAAAGTCTTCATCCCATATATAAGGCATGAGATATGTCTGTTTGATTTTTATTCTTAACATGTCTTTGGTCACACTTGCCTGACCTCAACAGGACAGAGGAGTGGCGTGTGCCTCTTGCAGTCTTGTCCAACAGAAGAGAAAAAGGAACCATTTGTTAAATAAAACACGTTAGATAACTAAGGCTTTAAACCAATTGTCCAAACGGGATCACCTTTTAAATTCCCAAATATAAAGGGGAAAAATAATCGTAAAGAAAATAAACACTAACTACAGAAGGGAGAGCAGAGTTTACCTCATTAATGAATCAGTTTGACATTGCTTCGTAGAAGACTAAGGCTAAGGAACACAGAAGCCAACATCAGTTCAGTGAAAGGCATTTAACAGGTCAACTCAGAGCAGAACGAGGGGCAGTCCCATGTGACAGACTGACGTACCGATGCCACCCCCTTGCATCCTCTATGCCCACATCAGAGTGCAGTGTTTATCCTTCGACTCGAGTTTGACTTTATAACCTGTCTTGGCTAATTGCCTGTGGATGGGAGTGTGCAGCTTCTGAGAGAACACTCTAAAATCCTGCTTCCACTCGCTCTCTTTCCGCCTCTGCCATGTTAAAGAGGAAAACTCTCCATGGGGCCGTATTGCTCCTAGAAAAAGACAGAGGGAACTTCACCACTCGGGCCCTTCCAGCCCCTGCCCCCTACATTCTATAGACCTGTAGAGAGTGAAATGTAACGCTGCAGAAAGGTACCCAGCCTAGACCACTTTAGTTAGCATCAACCAGACCTCAAGCTAGCACAAGTGGAGCCCAGGCTAGACCACTGCAGCATCAGCCAGCCCTCAGAGAAGTGGTGGAAGTGACTGTAACAGTTCTTTGTTTTAAACCACAGCATATCTGAGCAATTTGTGATATAACAAGAGCTAATCAAAATTGGTCTGTGGGCCAGACAAGGACCCCTTATAAATTATAATGATGGAAAACTAAAAAAGTCTATAAAATCAAAGGGGAAAGGAGACTGTTACACAAATAAATAAGTAAAAGGATAAATACTCCTGAAGATTTAGGAGGAAAATAAGAAACAATTTAATGTGACTCATTTATGAACAGCCAAGATATTTAAACTCATTGGGTCTAGCTCAGATTGTTTAGCTGATAGGAGAAATGACTTTTAAAAATGTATTAAAGACATGGCCTTATATTTTATGAAATAGGGCTTATGCCTAAATAATACATGTAACCTATAAAGTTATAAATTTCCATACCACATTTATTACAAAATCTTATATTAGAATTAAAGGGATGTCTAGGGTGTAAAGGAAGTGACTTCTGGGACGACAAGCAAGTGTTTCAACGGTCAAACCACTATCTCAGTAACTAGTGCAAACATAAATGCTTGAAGATAACAGTAACAATGTTGATTTCAGAATCTCTGTTAGTGCAAACATAAATGCTTCAAGATAACATCAACAATGTTGATTTCAGAATCTCTGTTAGTGCAAACATAAATGCTTCAAGATAACATCAACAATGTTGATTTCAGAATCTCTGTGATATTTTTAAAAAGTTAATTTGAAATAATTTGTACAAAAGATCCATGTGGACAGGGTCTTCAGACCCTATATGATGCGGGGCAGATGTTGATTTTTCTAAATCCAACACAAACTGTTAGCATCTTCGTCAACAGGACAGACAGCAAAGCAAAGAAGAAAACAAAAAACGACTCTTCAGACTGTTGACAGCACGTGGAGGATTTAGCAGTCGAAGACGTTATCAAAGTGTTACCAAACTGTCATTCAATAACAGACTGAAATTCTCAGTCTGCACTTGCATTAAAGGCTTTTTAGAGAAACAAGACAAGCAAAAAAAAAAATCTCTTATCAGGTCTCAGCTCTGATGACAATTAATGTTGGTACTTTTGCGGAGATCTCCAAGTAATTTTGATGTGTGCCTCAGGCTGACAACCATGGCTACTTTAGCCTTTTCAAACTACGCATTATAGAGGTCAGTTCTTTGAGATAGCTCTTGAAAGTCCCCAACTCCCCTGATCCTGATTAGATCCAGAAATACATGAAACCAGTTTCGGATCCTTCTGATTTTGTGATTCTGCTACACAAATATGTAGGGAAAACGGCATCCCAAAGCCTTCACAGATTCTGCGGGGGCAAGTTTGTAGCCTGTGACTTACTGAGCTCCAGGAGATCACAGAACAAATGGCAGCAAACGGCACAGCAATCCCCGCAGAAGAATCGGCCTTGTTTACAGAGACCGTCATGCAGAACCATCAGGTACCAGTTACACCAAGCAAAGCACAGTTTTACTTCCTACGTGATGCTAGAGAAAACACTAGAAACGGTGCTCTCATACGAGAGAGACTGAGCAACTGGAAGACCTCCTCTCTAGGAGATAAACTTTCTGAAGTTGTGTTCTAAGTATGAATGAAAAGAAATGTTGAAGATAAATTTGTAAATGATTTATGAACAGCCACATTCTGGAAAAACTGGGTGCTGAATAACTGCAAAGTCCAAGTTTAAGAACTAAATATATGGGCTCCAAAGGGGCAAGAGATGGAAAGGTGTGGATTTATCCTTTAAATTTTGGATCAAATTAAGAGAATGGAATAATAAAATATTTTGAAACTTATTGCTAGACAATATTCCTACTTGATTAAAAGCTTTTTTCTTTTCAGTCTTAATGAGGTCACATCCTGCTCTGAGGTTTCATGGTCTATTTTCCTGCCTATGAACAAAATGCACTCTCCTCTCTCATTCCATTTCTTTGTTGACCTTGGAAAAACCTAACAAGAGAATCACCCTGGTTGCCCATTAACCTGGGATTCTGTGTGGGGGAAAAAAGGGGTCAAGCGTTTTTGAAGCTGAGGCATTTCTTACCCTTCAATACTATTATTCAGTAACTTTTATTTGTGCCTTTAAAAGTTACAGACCCAAACGAAAAGAATTTTTTAAGTAATTCTATAATTGACTTTGAACACTGCTTCTGAAATCAATTCTGACCAAAAAAAAAAAATCCACCTTCATGGGTGAATAAAAATTAAAGGAACATAATTCATTAAGGGCCTCGACTATTCAAACTAATGAAGAACATAAGCAAGTAGACATGATTAGTGTATTTTTGGCTGGCACCTGCCTGTTGCAGTGGGCAGAGCAGTTTAGAATGTACCCTTTATTGGTGCCATGCTGTTTCAGGAGCCAGATTGGGTACAGATTCATGCCTCTACATCATGATATATGATTAGTGCTACAAAAGTCATTGAAC
This sequence comes from Bramus lutescens, assembly GCA_001685075.1. Classification (NCBI taxonomy): domain Eukaryota; kingdom Metazoa; phylum Chordata; class Mammalia; order Rodentia; family Cricetidae; genus Bramus; species Bramus lutescens. Next base: position 241,091 of record LOEQ01002760.1, read on the forward strand.
TCTTCATTCCAGACAATCCCTTGCAGTGTCAGCAAGAAGGTGGAACAAACTGTGTCGTTTAACGGAGTTACACTGTGAAGAAAGCCCTCTGATCCCTGCACAATTAACTCCCTAATAATTTTGAGGTTATCGAGACTAAATGAGAGAATTACTATAATGGACCGTGGAAAAGTGCATCAGAGAAATGGAGGAATGAAAAGGCACTGAGGGGACCGGGGACATTCTGAAGGGATTAATAAGTGCTCCAAATGTAATAAGAGACAGGTGTCACTCTCTTGAGAGGGCGATTGTTTCAACCGCAGCAGCTGGGGATGTCAAAATATGACTGTCGCCAAGATTCGTTACATGGCGACAGAGAATATTCTTCAGATGGGAATACCACTGAACTAAATTATGCTATGGGGAACTCAGACACCCAGAAAGGTGAAGTAGTAATGATATTCACACCCGTGTTGCATGATAAAATACTTTAACTCAAAACACACTTTTACACGCTCAAATTTCCCACAAACTGGTTTTTGTTATTTGTGAAATTTCCCAATTTTCCATATGAAGTATGGATGATATCTCAGGTTTGATTCCAAGAGAACAATAAGGCAGTTGCATATGGCTGCACTAAAGTCAATGTAATCACGGACTGAACGTAGTCTGTTTGCTCCAACTTTCAGCAGTATCGCATGCCCTTCTATTTGGGGATGCGACCCTAAGTGTTATTGAATTAAATACAAACTAGTAAGCTTTTATTTATGCATTTTTTAAAAAATGTATGAACTGCTTCTGTTGAATTGGGGTGGGTTGTATTTGGTTCAGTTTTAGACTGAGGCTGACTTTTAGGGAAAACAAAAAAGTAGAGTATTTAGTAATTTTGAATCTTCAGCCTGTTACTAACACAGACGTTTACTGTCTATCCCCTGCACAGCGTAGAACAGGCAGTGAAAAGCATGAGGGCCTGCACTTGGATACTGTGAAGCCACACAGAGCTGTGTACAGAACGGTACATCTGTAATCCCAGCACTCCCACCGTGAGGGGAGCTGGCTTCTGGGGAATCCCTGGGGTCTCCCCAGTCAGCTAACCTGCTGTCTACTGTGCCACACATCCTTCCAAAACGGGGGAAAAGGACTCCAATCCCTGAGGTTGTCTTGACAGCCACATATGCACCGTGCCCTGACACAAGAACGTGCATGCGCACACACACATGCACACTAGCACACACACATGCATGCATACACACACTTGTTTCTAATTTTAAGCATAAATATATTTGAACTATCAATTTTCTTAGACCTCAATCACTGCTTTTATGCAATTTGTCTACTGTTACTACATATTAATACATGTTTGTTGGCTGATTAAATAAACACTGTTCATCATAACAATATTAACTTGGCCAGACATAATATATCAACCATTTCTTTTAGTGGTCAAGAGTTTTGGTTTTGTCTAGATTTATTTCAGGAAGATATTAATTTGAGGCTGTAAAATTTTTCGTTTTGCTTTGATATGATTTTTGAGGTGAATTCTCTCTGTGCAGCTGTGTATCCTGGGCTACTGTACAGCATTGGATGGTCCTCTTGCCTCTAGTCTCCCAAGCCCTGGAATTACAGATATGCAACACCAGGAACATCTGAGTATGGAGACGTGCTTTGCTTTTGGGGGTTGATTCTTTGTTATTTGCTTGTGTGTTTTTCCTTTTCGCTGGAATGTGGTTGCTAAGCAATTAAGCTTCTTCCAGTCTTTAATTACCTTAAGCCCATTGAGTTTGGATTCAGGGGTTGAGAAGGCTTTCTCGGACTGGTAGCTAATCAAATGCATCACATAGTCAAAAGACAGTGTGAAGTGATAAATGTTGATAACACGGAGCTTGCTTTGTAAAATAGAACAAAGACAAGGCATTGTGTCAACAGTTAAAAGGGTTAGCTGAACTTTAAAGAAAAAGTATGCTATGATATTCTTTGGAAGGCAGTTACATGTCATGAAGACCCTAAAACTTTACCAGTGCTCTAGTTACCTGAGAGTAAATGGAAGAGTTTTGTAAGAATCTGCTGCAGCTATGGATGATTGTCACTGGGGTGAGTTTTGAGCCATGGTCATAGCATACAACACTGCAAACCTCCTATGATCTTTGCCACTGAAATCGTAAAGTTTATCTGTATCTTTTTCTTGACTTCTGTGTAACTAGCAGTGAGGTTGAGATTCTTGAGTTGACTTTGTAGATAAACAAAAACATATGTAATGATCTAAAAAGAGATTGCTAAATTTGGTGGTGTAATCAAGAGAAACTCAGGGAGGAAGCATAAAACTAAATTCTCAAAACTTAAGAATTCGGGTTTGGCATTTGGAGTACGGCAGTAGCAAGGAGCATGGCGAGGTAATGTCAATACCTACAGCTCTTTAGAGTGCAGAGCTGCTAGGCTCGCTCTGCTCAGATGGATTAGCTTATTCAACTCAGCTTTATTCCTTTGTTCTTTCACTAAAGTTGTCCAAATAGCATAGAATTATTTCACATGTGTACTGGGGGCAGGGGAGAGTGTTGTTTATGACTCTATGATCTTTGATGTTCAACAGACTTCCACTCATTTAAAGAGCTGAGTTTTTAACCAATCCCTGTCAACATTCATGGAAACAATACTGGGGCACAGAAGTCCATGATAATGCACAGAAGCCAAAAAGATGGGGGAAGGGTTTCTAGACAAACATCAGAAACACAAGCCAGTAAGCAGAGAAATGGGCTTCTGAATGGCCGCCATCAATAAATGGTCAAGACAAAGTGGGTGCTTTTTTCTTTAATGTACAAATACTAATCTGGAGACAGATGGAGCCTGAGGAGCACTGGCTGGATGATGATAAATAAGACATCTTCCTGGCGCCCTGTGGAGTTTTTTAAAGCACAGAAGAAAATTAGCATCATTTGTGGTAGATGGCTACAGGTGGCAAGAATAGGGGTGGTCAAGCAAACATCTACAAATAGTGGCATTTATTCTGCTACCTAGAAACAAGGGGCAAACTCACAAGAATAACCATTCAAAAGGTAGCAGGAAGTGCATTCCAAGCACAATGATCATGTGCCAAGTTCCTGGGGTGAGAGAAAGCTTAAAGTGTCCAAGTACCAGGAAATAAAAGGTGGTAAGACTGGAGGCGTTAGTGGGAAGGGATTTGGCAGAAGGTGAAGTTGGAGACAGAGGTGGTGGCAAGCTAATGCGGAGTCTTGGAAACCAAAGTGAGCATTTTCTTCCATGTGGGATGAGGGAATGTCAGACACCTCCAGAGATCATGATCTAATCTAACTGAAAAGGAAAGAAAAAAGACATCTCTGAGCTTCCATGAGAAGTGTTAGATTTAGGGAAGAGCAGCAAAATTGGAAGGTTAATGAGCAGGACAGTAAATGGAAGAACATGAGTAGCTTCTGTGTGGGCAACAACAGTGAAGACAGGGAAAGCCAAGTTCCTGGGTTGTGCAACATTTATTGACAAATTGGGCAGTGCAAGTGGGGGAGATAAACTTAATCATGCCTGAATTTGGGGGCCTTGTTTGAGTGATGCAAGTATAAATGCATATGGATAAATCCTACAATTTTAGATATGGTCAGATGGTGATGACTCTTAGATGTCCAGGTGGACATGAGTAAAGACACAAACACAAACCTATATCAGGAAAGATATCTCAGCTGAGATATTAACTTGGAAAGCATTTTTAAAATATAATCTTTAAAGGAGTGAATATATATATATACATATATAGTCACCAAAAGAAAGAAAAGACGAAAGTCAGAATTCAAGTACTACCAGACACCATAAATGTCCTGTTTCATTAAGGCATCTTGGTTATGCTTGAAGTAACACCTTAGACACTTCTACTAGCCTAGTATTAGTCCATATGATGGAGTACAGTCTGTACATGGTCTCTTCCAGTGGAGAAATGTCCACATAGCTTATGGACTAAGGGGTATACTTTATTAGGAAATAATAACAGATAGGAATAATGAGGAATTTCTATCTCAGTAATGTTGATACAGATGTTAATTAAGAAGCTCCCATGCTCATTCCTAAAGCTGCTGCCTACTCCAAAACCTGGGCAAGAGTAATTAATCATTTGTTCTGAATAAACAAACATTCATGGAACCCACCACTTCTTTGAACATCTTGGGATTCTTAATTGCGACTGGTCTAGTGAGGAATAACTTTTCTTTTGTATTGGTTCCATGTCTTTGCATGGCTTTCCTTCATCATCCAATAGCCAGGGGAAGAAGGGGTTTCATGTTACTGTTCATGCATTAACTTTTTTCTTGTACTAAACATGTTTTGGCAGCAGAGAACACAAATATAAATCAAATGCTCATCTTAAACATTGTATATATAGTCAGAGAGCCAGACTAACTGATTTCTACATAAAGCTAAGAATTAAGTCTCAAGCTTTGGTCCAACCCAATTGAATACTTTTTCTTAAAAAATATACACATGTTATAACAAAAATATTATTATCACTTTTTCTATGTTCATGTGTTTGTTTTTCAACCACAGAGAATTTGGCCTTCAGCTTCCTCTAAGAATAAAAAAACAAAGCCAGGTGGTGGTGGTGCACGCCTTTAGTCCCAGCACTTGGGAGGCAGAGGCCGGTGGATCTCTGTGAGTTCGAGGCCAGCCTGGTCTACAAGAGCTAGTTCCAGGACAGGCACCAAAGCTACAAAGTAAACCCTGTCTCGGAAAAAAAAAAAAAGAAAGAAAACGAATAAAAAAACAAAAGCAATGCACAGTCTGCTGTGGGCTGAAGGAGCTGTCTACTTCACACACAGTTAAAGTCAATACAGACTGGACAGTTATTGGCTGCTGTAAAGTTGGTTAATCCATCCAAGGCATAAGAAAGGTTCTCTCACCTAAACATTTCTCGCTCCTATGCTGTGGATCGAAAGTTCTGCATTGAATCTATGAATAGTAAAATTTTCTGAAATGGCTCTTAGTGGGGAAGCATATTCTGAAATAGACAAACTGAAAACAGTAAAAAAAAATAAATAAAATAAACCATGAAACATGTAGTTACATCGACGAAACAAGGGGAATTCCTTCACTTCAAATAATAATGTAGATGACGACAAGATGTTTTGAAGCATCAACCAGACCAGACATGCAAAGTTAACTCTTTGTTAAGGATAGGGCTTTCCTCATGTGATTGGGTAAACTTTACTCCACCTCAGCTGGCATGAAACAAAACAGAATGATGTATGGTTCTCTTATATGGTTTTAAATGAAGCAGTTTTATAAACAAATTAAAAACTCTATAAAAATAAGTACTTGGGGACCAAAGAGATGGATCAATAATTAGAATGTGCATACTGTTTCTCCTGAGGAATGGAGTTCTGTTCTTAGCACCCATGTCAGGATGGTCACAGCTACCTATAACTCCATAAGAAGCCAACTCCTGGACTCTGAAATATTCACTCACACTCAAGCGTACATGAGAGAGGGACGGGGTGGGAGGAGTTCTTATAAAAAACAGAAAGTGGTTCTTGTTATTGTCAACAGATAAGTGTGGTTTGGTCTGATGCATCCATAACCAGTGTCACTGGATCCTTATCAACATTATAGTCCATTGGTAGTAGCAGTATTCATGATATGCGTTGTTCCAAATATGGTATTACCTGGATACTTCAGAAAAATGGGAAGTGAGCATCTGGAGTTTGATGCTATGACTGTTCATCATAGCCAGATATCCTGCAGTGGCTATGTTTTGTTTTTGGATCTCTAACTTACTTTCATAGCCAATGTGTAGCGATATCAAGTTAGACAGATTGTAACCAATGGATGGCTTCAAATAATTCAAAAAAGTGAGACCGAGACCTCTGTTTCTCAAAATGAAGAACAACAAAAATTATCCCTTGTACTGATCCAGGCAAGAAGCAAATCTGATTGGTGCACAAATCCTTCACTAAGTAGCGTCAGTAGAAGCCTTAGTTCTGACACCTTGAATTGTGGGACACAAGTCAGAGGCATAACAAACCCAACTCCGTTACTACTTTCACACTTGAGTAGGAATACACAGGGAAGTATTCAGTGTGCAGATGCAAAGCAAAGTACCGCACTGGCCTTCGCCGTGACCTGAAAGTTCGTGTCAAAGAAGGAGAGGAGAGCCGTGGGACTGCTATCGCCTGTAAACACCCATTCACTCGCTGCCTTCACTAGAGTCCAGGAGAATTTTTATGTTTGCAGGAGAACCGTGAAAGAAGATAGTGTTTGTGACATCTGAGTCAATTAAAATACGTAAGTAATTTTCCAAATGGTTTCATAAAGCTCTGACGCTCATGTATGAACTCTGATTTGGGATAATATTTAAATATAAATAGCTGTGACATAAATGAGTAAGAGAATCCTAAAATTTTTTGAGAGCGCTTTACGCTTGTAGCAGGGAGCATCCAAAAGTTAAGAGTTAAAGAAGTCCAGAGTACAGTCCTGGAATTGAGGCATCACATGTGGGCAATTTAAATTTTTAAGAGAACTTCTGGGGCTAATGGATGCATGACTTTAAATATAAAAGTCATAAATAAGACTTAGAATATCTCTCGGATGTCACAAAACAGCTCAGTGAGCTTCCTGAAAATGTTTCTGATAATTATATAATAATAACCAATTAAAGTGTCCCCTAAATTTTTTCAATGATAAAATATCTAAAAATTTGTTTTCAAGTGTGTGTATGAAAGAGAGAGAGTGAGAGACAGAGAAAGAATGTGTGTGTGTGTGTGTGTGTGTGCGCGCGTGTGGAGAGAGAGAGACAGAGACAGAGAAAGAATGTGTGTGTGTGTGTGTGTGTGTGTGGAGAGAGAGAGAAAGAGAGACAGAGAAAGAATATGTGTGTTTGTGTGTGTGTTTGTAGAGAGAGAGACAGAGACAGAGAAAGACTGTGTGTGTGTGTGTGTGTGTGTGTGTGTGTGTGTGTGTGTGTNTGTGTGTGTGTGTGTGTGTGTGTGTGTGTGTGTGGAGAGAGAGAGACAGAGAGACAGAGAAAGAATATGTGTGTGGAGAGAGAGACAGAGACAGAGAAAGAGTATGTGTGTGTGTGTGTGTGTGTGGAGAGAGAGACAGAGAGACAGAGAAAGAATATGTGTGTGTGTGTGGAGAGAGAGAGAGACAGAGAGACAGAGAAAGAGTATGTGCGTGTGTGTGTGTGCGCGCATGCGCACGCGTGCCTGTGCAAGCGCGAGCATGTGCACGTGTGTCCTCATTCCCAGCTGGCCATTTCTGGCACAGGAAGAATGGGCACAAAGATTATCAGAGACAGAAGGAACGCATATGACTGCTGCAGAGCAGTGTTTCCTGGGCTCTGCACTGGATCAAGTGAGCCAAAATGGTAGCATGCACTGGGGAGTAGCCCATGAAGTCCTTCCTCTGCCTAAGGAGCTACCGGCAATTGACGGCTGTGGGGTAAGGGAGACTCAGTTTTCTCCAGGTATGTGAGCCCTGACAGGCTGCCCACATTCCAGTGGCTGCTTCTACACCACCCATATGAATACTGGGAGTACTAAACAGACTCAATGTTTTTGTTAGTTTTGGTTTGGTTTCGTAATCCCATATAGCCCATGCCAGCATTCATGAGACGGAGGCAGGCAAAGCTCAGTGAATCTGAAGCCAGCCTTGTCTACACAGTCATTTTTCGGTGAGCTGGGGCTACATAGTGAGACCCTGTTTCAAAACAATAATATGTATTTTTTTTAAGTGCCAATGAAGTTAGGAGGGAGAAGTGCTCAAAAAAAAAAAACAGGAAAGGAATTGAAATGGAGATAGTGGAAGGTTGGTTTGATCAAAATACATAATATACCCATATGAAATTCTCAGAAATATATACATACATATATACATGCATACTAGCTATGTCACTTTCACTTAATTATGCACATTTAGCTGCCTTTCCTTACAGTAGGTATTAGTTTTATTCATAAATCAAGAGAATAGAATACTCCACAAATTCCTTATCTAAAATTTCCAAGTGTATTTTCTCAAGAACATTAAAAAGAGATGCAAGGCAATCTGAATACTGATAGCACACCTGAGCTTTCTTGGGCAGACATCCGTTTTGAAGTAACTCATCTTTGTTCACAGTTTTCAACATGGTTTTCATAGAAACAGAAATATATCTTCTATTGTATCTAGATGCATGAGTATGTGTGTATATAGCATGACAGATGATGAAAGAATTTATTACAGAATCAGTCATATGGAAATGTAGCCTTCCTATGTCTGTCCCATATAAACACTATAAATCCATAACTGTAATTTTTCCAAATTGGTTTCTACCCATTTAAGAAATTAAGTTGCAGGCTGGAGAGATGGCTCAGCGGTTAAGAGTATTGCCTGCTCTTCCAAAGGTCCAGAGTTCAATTCCTGGCAACCACATGGTGGCTCACAACCATCTGTAATGAGGTCTGGTGCCCTCTTCAGACATGTATGTAGACAAAATATTGTATACATAATAAATAAATAAATAAATAATTAAAAAAGAAGGCTAAAAAGAGTACATGTTTAAACATACCAATATTGGTAAATTATGTTGTTAAATATAGTTATTATCAAACATAAACTTAGAGTTAAATAACTGACTATAGAAATGAAGGTGGTAAATACTCAACTTCTAATTTCCTAATTATTCTGATATATTTTAATATTATCTATAGTTTTGAGTTTATTGCATGGCAATGACATCCTGCTGGCCAGACCTTCTCAACTGTACACTCACTCAGGACTTTGATATTTACCGTGATGAAGTGTTTATACTATGAAACCTAAAATATCAGCAACCCACTCTACAGCTTCCATGAAGGGAGATAATATCACTGCTAAGCATTGACAAGCGATCGTTGTCTACAGAGTACCACGCAGCACTAAAGCACACACTATAAATACATTTTGTCATGTTCTTAAGTTATCAAAAATAATTTTAACAGAGTGAACTTTTGAAATGTTCCCAAAGGCCATTTCTAAATGTGTTTCTCCACTGTGCTCAAGAAGGATTTTTTTTAAATGAGAAATCAATAAAACCCTCAGCCTTCCAGAATAGACTCAAGTATTAAATCAAATTCTACTACTGGCTAAAACGAATTGTCAGGGTATGTATTCAGTCATGTAGGTAGGAAACTGAATGGATCCATTCTCAAATGATTGTATGTGTAAGTTATATAAGTAGAACTGAGAAAATTTTGAGAACTAGGAAATAAATAATACAAAATGTAAGAAACAAATGCCCAGCTTTGCATTCCTCTGCTAGCTCCTTTTCTTGTTTGTTTTATTTTTTTTTGTTTTTTGGGTTTTTTTTATTTGTTTGCTTTGGCTTATTTTTGGGAAAAAAGACTTTATTCATCTACCAAACACTGGTATTAAACTCCATGTACTTGCTAGACTGGTGAATCATGAGTGGAAGGCTTTGTCTACAGAACCAAAGTCAACTTTATACTAGAAGCAAAGCACTAAACTTAGGAGGAAATAGGAAAACAAATGATGTGAAATACAGTGGGGTAATCGGGATGGATTCTTAGAGACAGGAAATTGATCTGGGGGAAAGCGGCCACTATGGGAGCATGTTTGCAAAGATGTTTATGGAATAGATTGAAATTAATAGTAATAATAAGCACATATTGACTAGTAATTATGTGTCAGTCTTGTATATGCAAATTCGGTTTAATGTTTATAACAACCCAATGTATGCAAAACTGTATTCTAAGACTCCCGTGCTTTCCCTTTGAGACAACCAAACAAATAGCTGAGGACACCTTATTTCCTACAAAGCAGCCAAGTTGAAAGCTCTATCACGACAGCTGGACCCTGAGGATATCAACTTACCCATCCTCATATGTGTAGCTCACATAGACAAAAACACTTCATGGTTGCCTCTGAAAGGTTTACAGAAAACATCACCAAAGATCTTTCCTTTTCTAACTGTTATGATTCATGTTTCCTTCCTTAATGTTAACATCTTAGATAGAGTTTCACTCGTCTTGTACAAATAAAATTAAGAGTCAAACATAATATCCTAGAGTCTAGGGCCTAAAATCTAAACCTTCAAATCAAACTAAACACAATGCCAGGTGTGGTGGCTACTGTCTTTAATCCAAGCACTCAGAAGGGAGAGGCAGGTGGACCTCATGTTCAAAGCCAACCTGGTCTACAGAGTGAGATAGATAGATGATAGATAGATAGATAGATAGATAGATAGATAGATAGATAGATAGATAGATAGATAGA
>LOEQ01002760.1:253856-276853 GCA_001685075.1 Bramus lutescens
ATCCCATTCCCCCAAGCTCTCCCCATCCTCCCCTTCTCCCTTCTCTCTCCCCCTGTCCCTTTACCCTCACCCCACCATTTTTAAAACAAATGTAGGATATATGAACATAAAAACATAAAACTAAGAGTAATACCAGGAAATCTTGTTCAGAAAATATGTTTTCCTGGAAATTTTTATTCTCAAAACCACTTTTCCACAGGTATCTTAATTATTCTTTGTTCACATTTAAGTGAAATGAATTGCTTTCCATTTTGATTCATTTTATTCTTCAAGTTAACCAGATTTTTGCCTATTCTGTGTAGACACAGGCTTCATGGACACTGTTAACTTTGAAAAAATTAAGTCAGGGACCAAGAGAATGAGAGGGGTGAGAGATTTAACTTGTTCCCTGGATTGCCCAGATTCGAACTGGCTGTAGCTTGTAGTCAGTCTCCTCCTTAGTACTGAAGTTAGGATGATGGAACTACATGACACAAGTAATCCACTTGAGTCATCCGATAACAATTCAGGTAACATTCTTATATCAATTCTTAATTCTTGTATCAAAACAGCTGTAGTCATAAGCAGTTAAGTCTTAGATAACAAAAATGATCAGCTTCCAACAATTCTTACTACATGTGCACTGAACTGTTGAATCAATTATCTAGCAAATAAAGTATTAATCATCAACTGCCTTCATTTCAGATGGGGTGTTAATAAAGATATATAGTATTTTATGGATACAAATGCCCCTGTGAATCTTGAAATGAATTTTAAAGAATCACATGGCTTGGTCGTTTGGAAGAGTGCACTGGCAAACCACAGCTTCATCTTATTATATATCCTTAATAATACATCATGAAAGGCTCATCCCCTTTAAATGTATCATGAAGTATAGGTATTTTGAAAGTATAAGATTTATAGTCCACGCATTGTGCTAATGAAATTTCTGGTTTAGTGGTGCTTAGATTAAAGAAACTATGGTTGAATAATCACTACCCAGGATTGAGGAAGTAAAGCAGAATTCCCCTGAGGTGCAATTAGCAATTCAGACCAAAGGATTATTTGTTTTATAACTTCTGGCAATTGTTTGCCTGAAAGAGCCCAATTTTGCTGATGACCTGGCAGGTATATGGCAGATTGCACTCCTAGGGCCCCCAAAGGATCTCAGGACAGCTTCCGCATCTCTGCATCTCTCAACTACTTTTGCTTACATATAAGTTAAAAATTTATCCTGGGCCTGTGTGGATGTCTATGTCCACCTTAAGGACTGCAACGTGTCCACGTCCACTGAGCTCCATAATTAGCTCAAATCCGAAGAAAGGCAGGTCCTTTGGCTTCTTAGTTGCTAGTGATAAAGAAATTATTTTATGTGCCTGAGAAATTTCTGATGATAGAATATCTGTGAACACAGAGACTGTGAGTCAATTCTCAAAACCTAGAATGGGATAAAGGAAGTGCCTAATAATGTCTATTGACAGAGTGGGAACAAAATCTAAAGAGACAAAGATTGAAGTCAGTGACTTATGTGAAAAACAAAGATAATAATGAAGTTTCAAGGTACACACGGGAAAGGAGAAAGTGGGAGATGGGAACAGAGCTGTTGGGGGGTGGTTTGAAAGAAAACGGCCCCCAAATGAAGTGACCATATTAGGAGGTGTGGCTTGGTTGGAGTAGGTGTGGCCTTGTTGTGGGAAGTCTGTCACTGTGGGGGCAGGCTTTAAGTTCTTTTATGCTCAAGTATACCCAATGTTGCAGTCCATTTTCCTGTTGTTGTCTGTACGATGCAGGACTCTCAGCTACTTCTCCAGCACCACATCTGCTTGCATGCCGCCATGTTCCCCGCCACGAAGGTAATGCACTGAACCTCTGAAACTAAAAGCACTCCCCCATTAAATGTTTGCCTTCTAAGAGTTGCCATGGTCACTGTGTCTCTTCACAGTGATAGAAACTCTAACAAAGACAGATTGTATGCATTACTGTGTATGCAAGGATGTAGATACTTTAGCCAGACATTGTTATTTTGGCCTGTAATCCAGTTTCCTTGGATGGGAAGGCAGGAGGATTAGGAATTTGAGATCTACATTAGCTGTCTTGAGACCAGTTGGGTTATATGACATGCTGTCTTAAGAAACAAAACCAAGCAAAAGATTGTGTCAAAAGGAGAAGGAAATTAAGAACCCAACTAATCAGACACATCTGGGGTCTCCTGCCAGTCCTCCTCTTCCTGAACTTCAGTCATTGGTTTAGGTGTTCAGAGATTGCTATGTTTAGACAATACTTCTGTGTTAGTTTTTCCTTCAATGAATTTCAATTCACTGAATTGACTCACCATTTTTAAATGGGAGGCATCCACACAATGCCGTTGACCAGAGCAAAGTTCAATTCACTCTTAGAGCAGCTCAAACTCCCACATGCTCCCAAGGCACAAGGGGACGAGGTGGAAATGAAGATGCTGTTGTCACCAGTCTGTGGAGAGGGTACCCATTCATCCATTCCTCATGAACTACCAAAGAAGACTGAGAACTACACTTGGAATGTCACGATAGATATATATGTATTCTGACACCCACTTGAATACTTTACAATGGATGTTTAAAATTCATCCCCACATCATGTAAAGCATTCATATCCTTGATCTGTGGCAAACCCAGTGATAGAAACACTGACAACTGTGCTGTGATTGAACTGAAATAGCATATTCTTTACTTCCGGAAAATAAACCCCCAAGAAGGAAGATTACGCAAGAGACCAAGATTACTTGTATGATGGAGTGTTCTAGAACGCTCAGAAACACTACAAGGAACTCCTTGAAATCTGGGAAAGACTACAAGAAATCGTGTCTCCAAGCATAATGAACAGAAGGTGAGGTAAGTTTTTGCAGGGGACATCAGAACACAGCAGTCTGTCATTTGCTGTCCACAACCAGCCCAGCCAGAGGCTTTGTGCTTGATCTATATATCTGCCTGCACAACCTCCTCTTCAAAGGAGGAAATTTATTTTTGTAGCTTCCATGAGCAATCAGTTACTATTAGAATACACCACATCTTTACTTAGTGTCACACAAGAGGGAGAAGCATCATTTCTTGCCGAATAAACGCCAACTTCCTTGTCATTTTCCAGCTTTCCCCCACTGTCAGAAGGCAAGAAGAAGGTAGACTGGTGGGTGGAGGGAAGACTAAGAAGTCACGTTTCCATTTTTTCCCCACCTCAGTAAGTTTCCTATTCACCGGCTATTTTACCACAAAGTAGTCAGTATTCCAACCGTGCCCAGTCTATACACACACCACACACTGTATTGTGATGAAAGAGCATTCAGGTCAAAGATGAAACAACTTACTATTTCCGATTCACGCGCCTGAATTAGGGAAATCTCTCGGGGGATTCAGTTGGTTTCAAGATTCTTAAAAACTAAGGAGGGAAGGCCCGACTGAGGATGGAAGAGAAGGACTCCATGCAGCTCAACTGAGGAAGGGCCCAAGGCCAAGACTTCAGGCAACTTATGAACCTCAAAAGGGAAGAGCCTATAGGATCCTTGCTAACACCTACTTCAGGGACAACCCAGTCAAAGCCACGGCTTCGTTATGACCTATACAATGATAGATTAGAAATAAACTTGTCTTGTTTCCAAGTTTGTGACGATATGTAACAGTCAACATTGGAAGGGGTGTATAGCCTTTCTCTAGACCAGAGACCCCTCCGTTTTTTCAGTTGGTTTACAATGTGTTAGTCTTTCTTGGCTCCATCTCTTATTCAACATTCTTTCTATAGTAATATCCTCTGTATTATCTCTAGGATTTGGTTTCCTCAGTTACACAGTTAGATGCCCTTTCCTTAAAGATTTTGAGTTGGGGATTCCTTTCCTAGACCTAAGGTGAAATGAAATGTTAAGTTGTTATATTGAAAGGAATTATTGAGGTTGCATATGTTTAGGTAATGCCAAGATACCCAGTTACATTGACTATTGCATCTCCTGAGTTATCAACCTCAATTAAACTAATTATTATAGCTATGTAGACAGAGAACAAACCTGTATTCAGTATGCAACTGCACATAGTGTGGAACATTCCACAATGCTTGTCCCACAGCATTTTATATATCAGAAAATTACAGTTTTGATCTTCCATATGTGTGCAGTTAGACATGTTGTTCAATACACTCTCTTCAAGTGTTACTACAACCGTCACTCTGTTATGGTGACTCACAACAGCATAGAAGACAACCTTGTGAAGCATGTCTTATGCTCTGTTGTAAACACTTTCAGACATATAATATGATTTCCCAAAATCAACCTAGAGAAATTGTGTGCCAAAGACAACCTAGGACAAGCGATGGTGGTGCACGCCTTTAATCCCAGCACTCAGGAGGCAGAGGTGGATGGATCTCTGTGAGTTCGAGGCCAGCCTGGTCTACAAGAGCTAGTTCCATGACAGGCTTCAAAGCTACAGAGAAACCCTGTCCCGAAAAATCAAAAACAACAAAACAACAAAAAGACAACCTAGTTGGACACCTGAAATCCAGATTTTGGATCTGAATCCAGATTATTATGTACCGAAGTCTGGGTGCTGAGCCCTGGCTACTTTGAGCACTGGGGTCTAAGGCTGAGAGTGTGGGTTCAACATTGACAACACTACTGATTCTGAAAACAAAAGTGTAAGCCACTCTGGATCCAGTTAAATGTATGACCCCTAGAGATGTTCCATCAGAGGGTGAAGGACACATAAGGAAGGCTTAGTAATGACACAAATCCTGAAGATAACACACCAAGAGCAAGGTCCCCCCAACCTGGAGATTATAAATGAGTGGCCCAACCCACTCTTGGGAAGATGATGTGAGCAAAGAGGGTGAATAATCTTGGGGGTCCTAGAAGCCCAGCTTCTGAGAAAAACTCATGTGAAAATAGCTTCACGTCAGACTGTGAAGGAAGGCTGGCATCTGACCATGTGGCACATGTGGAATGTCAAAAAGAATCAACAAGAGGGACGTTGGTCTGAATCCTTTTCTCATAGGATTTCTATGGTGTTTTCTCTTAGGATCAGAAGGTTCTTTTTAGTATTTTATTATTTTTAATACCCAAGTATTGAAGACTATTAATCAGCCCAAGCATTAAAGACTATTAATTATTCATTACCCAGTAATGACCCATAAGGCCTCTTGTACCCTGTACCCTGACTTCCTCTACCTTGCCACTAGATGGCACTAGAACCAAAAATCAGGATCCCTAAAAGCTATACAGTTGTGTCCTTTTAATAAGGACAACAAAGATATTTGATATCAGATAGATGATAGATAGATAGATAGATAGATAGATAGATAGATAGATAGATNGAGAGAGAGAGAGAGAGAGAGAGAGAGAGAGAGAGAGAGAGAGAGAGAGCTATTATCTTGTCACTTGCTGATCTCTTTTGATCTCTTTGATTCTCCTGGGATGTTTTCTTTTTTCATTAACAATTTTCAGCTTACTTTGACTCTTACAGACCAAGCTAAGGAGCAATGCCTTCTGCAGACGACAGTGACCACCAGCTGGAACCTGAGACATTTGAATTTATCTGACCCTGACGACTTCCATGAAAGGGGGAAACTCTTCTAATTCACAAAACAGGGAGGCTTCTCGGGAGGGTGATTAAATTACCTCCTTGTCACCTAACTCTGGTTAGAACGTGGAACAGAGTGAGAGCTTGGACCAAGTGATGACCTAATTCCTTGGGAAAGTCACGTGAGAGCCTGGGGCTTTGGCCCCTCCATCCTTTCTAAAAGCCCTTTTCTCTTGTCTTTACGACCTTCCTTCCTATATGTCTTCATTCATTTCTTTTCAACTACATTTTTCTAGACATTACTGTTCTTTCTTTTTAACAATGGGAAGAACACAAGTTCTCAGTGTGTTGGAAAATTAGTTTTCTGATAAACTACAAAAAAAAAAAAATCCTGGCCACTGGTAAACATGTGTCCAGTGAGACAAGCATCCATCAATCAAGATTCCTGCGTTAACATCTAAGAGAGACCAAAGCTTCAGAAGGCAAATGCCGTCCTCTCCAACTACAGGTAAGAAGCCAACGGATGCCATCATCACACTCAGTCCTCCACGGTGAAATCTGAGGAGGAAATGCAGTTAGCCAGCGTGTCACAAAAGGAGCATTGTTTAAACACAACCAGACCTTTGTTTAAGGACCATCACTTCAATTTCCTCAATAATAAAGAAAAGAGAAAAAGCCATGTGTATTCTACTTAATTGTATTTATTTGGAATTTTTATGTTTTCCTTTGTTCAAATCTGCCACTCCACAAACGGGCAGCAGGAAATGGAGGTTAATAGAATGATAGACTTATAGATCCAGATAAATAATTAATGGCCTGAAGTAATTAGCTGGAAGATGTTTAATCATTAATTTGTCTGACTTATCAAAAGCAAGGGAGCCCATCCATAAAATATTGCACTAAATAGGAGTANATATATATATATAGTCAAGATGGAAATTAATATATGATGAGAATCAGCACTTTAAAAAATTAAAATATTTGAAAATCTGTTGAAACCATTCTCCAGTTACCAAGATTTTGACCTCCTTTGTCTTAGGTAATATGGCGAAAGTTGCATAAACTCTGTGAAGTGTACATTAGGAAGAAGTAAACTTGGCCAGAAAGATGAAGCAGTCAGAGAGTTTTGTCTTTCTAGGGAAATTTTGGAGGCAAAGAATGCAGGAACCAAAGTGTGTCATTATTGAAGTACCCAGTAAACGATTTAGGTTCTTTTGGAGATTTAAGACAGAAAGAAAAGTCCCTTAACATAATGCTAACTTTTACAATGTATGACTGTGTACTTCAATGTGCTGGTTCCAATACAATTTTATTACAGGCCCTAAATTATGCTTTCACAGGGAAGGTCTGTCTTTAAACTTTTAGGTCGGAATTGTCCCAAACTTTTCACACTGAATCAATCAGGTTTAAAGCTGGCAAGATCTTTGGCAGCCTTGTAAATCTTTCAAAAGATGTTAACCAATTACCCTTCACGGGCCACAGGATTCTACACCGTGACCATTTCCTTCTCTGTGAGGAATTAAGTGCTCACGAGAGGTTAGAAAGCAATGGAGTTGAAAAGCCAGGCTCTGTCCTTTCCCTCACAGGCGGGAGCTACAATCTCCAACTTCTAATACGTCCCGAGGCTGCCAGAGAGTCTCTGGCCTAAACAGTGGCCCTGGCATCACCACGGTCTCAGTTGTTTTAAATCAGTAAAAGAAAAAGTAAGGACTGGAATGATTGCTGTAAACTTGTAGCATGAAGATGTAGTCAATGCAGGAAGTATCAGTGATGCCTGTTACTTTTTTATTTTTCCCAAATCTCAAACCCAGAATCTTAGGTACAGTCCATAAATACAGAGGAGACTGGAAAAAAAAATAAGGAAGATAAATGTACTTCTTCTGTCTTGTCTTTGATCTTCCAAATAATGGTCCTATTTTTCCATTTAAAAAACACATACCAGTCTCTGTTAGTTCTTTTTCCTCTCGGATGCCAATGTCGAATACGAATAAAGAGCTAAGGAGACGTTCAATTTATATAAAAGCCTATTTTATATCATTTGGTTTCAAAGGGGAAAAATCGTCTTGTGCAGAATCATTTTCAAGTAATTTTTCAAGGAAAAATGTGAACATGTGTACGGGTTCCTTCCCAGAAGTTCGAAAGCCCTGCTGGCCTCTCTGATGTAAAATCTGAGGGGAGGTTATGGGATTCCAGTTGCACCTTTGACCTTATGACCTCTGGAGTCAGTCACTCATTATGACCTTTGTCCTTTGGCAAATCCTGACCCTCTCTGTTTCCCTTGATTTTTACTACCTACAGCAAAAGCCTTTCCCCCTGTACAATCAAAAGCAGAAGTCACATAAACGTTTCGAGTATTTTTTTCACCAATACTCAAGGTAGGAAAAGGGAAAGTTTTAAACAGCAGAAAAGAAAACGCATGAAGGGCAACATTTTATCATGTAAAGTTTCATCCCATAGATTGCATTGATTCTTGGAACCACGGTGCAAGCACTTGGCCACGTGTTGGGATGGTGAAAGCCTTTGCTTTCTTTGATTTAAAGTGTGTTGTAGCAAGAGATGCGTAAGTTGGAAGTTTTATAAATTACACTTCCAAAACTTTACACTCCGGCCATTAAGAACTGCAGCAATCACCTCATAGCTCTGCAATCATCAACCCTCCATCACCCTGGTGTCTGGACCATGCTGTCTCCAAGGAAATGCAGCTCCTCTTATCAGGAGTGGGAGTGAAAGGTGAATCTGTGTAAACACCGCCAGGAGAGCACTGGAGCTCCCTTCTAGATGAGGAAGCCAGACCTCTGCAGCTGTGAACAGGAGGTGGACGCCCAGGGTCCCTAAGTGCATGAAATCAGTTTCCTAATTCTAAACCCTGAACCTCATTTTGTCTTTATGATACTACCAGCTGTGGAGAATCTTCTTAAAGCACACCACTGGCTGGGAACAAATGAAGTTGATTTCATGTGTTTACCTTCTTTTATTAAGTTGGCATCTTCTAATTTCATATATGTTTAAAATGTGTTTAGATCATGTTTACTCATCCAGCCTCATTTTCCCGACATTGAAGTTCTCTTCTTCTTAAAAAACAATAACCATAAAAAAAAAACAAAGTTTGTCTTCTTAAAACTCAGTTTGAGCCCTTGCTGGCCTGCCTTCAATCCTCAGATGCACAGGGAAAAGGATGAACTGACTCTTGGCATAAGCAAGTTAGCAGACAGACACACACATGACCACCACCATCACCACCACAAATCATAAATAAAATACAATAAAACTATATCTTTAGAAAAACTCTAGACATATAAGTGAATAAAAAGAAACACATGTTAAGTATTAAATGTCTAGGTCTGGAGGGCAGGTGAATGGGAGGGGAGAAAAAGGATGGAGAGGAGAGGAGAGGAGAGGAGAGGAANGAGAGATCTCAAAATAAAGATTAACCAAAGTACCTAGTAGAGCCTGGGGACTCACACTTTTCATCTCAGAAATCAGGAGGCTGAGGCAGGGGGATTGTGAATTCAGTGCAGCTCTACTGGGCAAGACAATTTCTCACAAAAATAATACATGCATGTACACATACATGCACACATATGTATGTACATACATGCATACAAGCATAAATGCTTGCAAACAGTGTCTCCAGGGTTGACAGCAGAGTATAATGTAATTTTTCACCAGAATGAGAATAACTAGAATCTTTTGAACACACTCCAAAGCTTGTCTAGTTAAGAAATAGCTATATTGTTATTTGTTGCCCATAAAGCATGAGGATTTTTGTATTTTCTTTTTCAACAAGATATGAGCATTAAATTTTTTCAGAAACAATTTTATTTTAGGTCTTTCTGCTATCCTTGTAGAGTTCACTCATAACCTATGTCTTTTTATTGTAAAATTTTCCTTTCTCTGATGCTTAAGTGTTTTTTTAACTTTTAAAATATAATGAAAATTATTTTATCTTTTTCTGATTTTTTTCAGTTTTTTTGTCAGTTTTCCCCCCAATATAATCTTTGGAACCAAGGCTAACTGTAAACTTATTATGTATCTGAGGCTGACCTTGAACTCTGGGTCCTCCTGCTTTTACTTTTGAAGTACTGAAGTATTGGTATATACCACCAACCTGGGTTTGGATAAAGGGACTTCCAGGGGCTGGAGAGATGTCTCAGTGGTTAAGAGCACCATCTGTTCATCCAAAGGTCCTGAGTTCAATTCCTAGAAACCACATGGTGGTTTACAGCCATCTGTAATGAGATTTAGTACCCTCTTTTGGCCTGCAGGCATGAATATAGGCAGAATACTGTATACACAATAAATAAATAAATCTAAAATTTAAAAAAGCTACTTCCAGATGAACCAATATTCTTGTTTCACCATGCACAATAATAGTAAGACTGTAGAATCGGTGTGTGTTTGATTATTGTAATCAAATTCATTCTGATTATTGTAAGGTGAAATTTATTCTGTTGTTTAGAGAGGGATGTGCATGATACAGGTGAGAAGGTCTTATGTTGTTAGTATGTTGTTAGATGCATTGTTCAAAGTGGCATGTTTTGCTTAGTATGTGAAGGTAGGGCTCTGAGGCTGGCAAGTATGTTATTTGAATAGTATATATACATATGACCCAGACTAGGTAGAGTTTTAGTTTCCTAAACTAGTTGCCTCCCTATGTTTGCCTGACTCATCACTTTTCAGTGATCATCAAAATCCTTTCATCTGGGGTCAGCTCAGAAAGTGCTCTGGGTTTCACATTAAAACTCTCAGAATGTAGGTCTCCTTCGCTTTCCCGTGGTGTACCTACAACACCCTGTTCAGTGAGGCCTCAGCAACACTTGTCTGTGATTAACTGTGAGAGACATTGTTTTTGCATTCCTACTGGGAAACACTTTCCGGTGTGAAGGCTGACCTGGTAGAGAATTATTTGGTTCCTTCACTCTACAGAAGTGAAGAAATTTACATAACTCTTAGAAATAAGATAACCAAACTGTGAATATTATCAGTTCCGTTCTCCTGTATGAAGCTATTTGAATATTGTTCTTGACTTTCTTCATCCTCCTGAGGGACAGAGATTTTATAGGCATGTTTTAATTGCTATGAAAAATAATAAATTTTAATCAATGTTCTACAAAGCTAATATTAAAAATCTTTCTTTTGTCTTTACTTTTTAAATTTTATTTTACTATTGACAACTTCATATATATGTGTAATGTTTTTGCTATTTTTCACTCCTTGTTTCTATCTCCCAGCCCTGCTTTCTAGCACCCACCCGCTTCTGAACAATTCGCCTCTGCCCTGACCCTAGACCTGTTGGAATCATACACCCTGGCCAGGGCTTGGGTCTCCCAGGCCTCCCTTCCATGCGTGTAGACATTGTAATAGGGACAATCTTGCATCCATAACCACAGCTTTAGTGAGGAAAGAAATCCAGCAGTAGCGTACTATCCACAGTTACTGAGTTCTCAGATGGAAAGGAAACGTCTCAAACAGTGGAGGTCCTCTTAGTTCTCAGTCTATAGCTACCCTGGTACGGTAAACGACTTGCTTTCTGTTGCTGTGACACCCAAGGCCGAAACCTGGAGACAGAAACTGAAGCAGAGACCCTGTAGGAATGCTACACGCTGGCTTGATTTCTTCCTCTTTGGAAAGCTACTTTTCTTTTACAGATCAGGCCCGCTTGCATAAGTATGTTGGGTCTTCCTAGATCAGCTCACAGTTGAGAAAATACCTGATAAACATGCCTGCATGCCAATCTGATGGAGGTAATTCCTTAACTGAGATTCCCTCTTCCCAGGTGATGGTATTTGAGCCACGTTGTCAAAAACTCACCAGTACATCTCTCTGTTTTATTTTTTTCCAAACTAAGATGGCTTTGAAGAACAAATCTTCGCACTCATCACCTTTATCTCCTAATCTCTACCTTCATCCTCTCTACTGGCTAGTTTTTCTTTTTTGTCTTTCAATTTGATACAAGCTACAGTAATCAGAGACGAGACTCTCAACCAAGAAAATGTTTCCATAAGAGCAGGTTGCACGCAAGACTGTAGGGCATTTTCTTAATTAGTGATCAATAGGAGAGGGCCAAGCCCATTAAGGGTGATGCTATTCCTGGGCTGGTGGTCCTGGGTTCTATAAGAAAGCAGGTTGAGCAAGTCATGATGAGCAAGTCAGTAAGCAGTGCCCCTCCATGGCCTCTGTATCGGCTCCTGCCTCCAGGATCCTGTCCTGCTTGAATTCCTGTCCTGACTTCCTTCAATAATGAACTGTGATGTACAAGTGTAAGCTAAACAAACCCTTTTTCCGCAAGTTGCTTTGTTCATGGTTTTTCATCACAGCAATAGTAACCCCGAGATAGCATCCATGCCTAATCCTGCTAAAATATCTTAGTGTTAATCCACTCGCACAAAGCAATTTCTCAACTATTTCTTTGGGGTAGACAAGTCACTGTTTTTCTCATGTGCAGAGGCTTAGCCTTTCTAATCCTCTAGATGCCAGGAACTTCAAACATTGTCAGGTGATAGCAATCAAATGTGGGGAGACATTGTGAATGCCTCCCAATGGAGACTCATTTCGGTAGAGATCAAATCCTCATGAAGGAATTACTGTGTTTACCAAACTGTTAAAATGTGTATCAGAGTTCTCAAGAGACAGAGAGCCCACAGAAAGTTCATATGCAGAGAGGAGAAGAAATCTATTATGAAGAAATGGGACTAGGAAGATGCAAGCATAACCACCTGAGCTAGTGCCCTGACAACCACACACAGATGGAAGAAAAACACTGGATTCACAAGTTGTCTCTGAGCTCCGCAAGTGTGCTGTGTTGCATATGTAGCCCCCCAATTTTTTTCTAACTTAAGTGCATTGTGAAATTATATGGAAGCCAGATAGTTCAAATCGGTAACCTAGAGAGCTGAGCCAGAGGCCCAGGAGAGCAGAGGTAAAATGGCTGGAGAGAGAGTCTCTCTCAGGGAAGACTCGCCAGGATCCCTGCATCAAGCACACAGACCTTCAGACTCCAGTCAGTGTGCACCCTCTCCCTTCCCAGGATCTCTGCATGCCATGTTTACTTTTCTGGGTGACATCGAGCTCCTTTTGATTCAGAACTTTCACAAACCAGGACATTTTCCTGACCTGAGCAAGCCACGTCTCTCTCTTAGCTGCTCTCGTTGAACTCACGCATCTTCTTCTAAGCGATTATCACTTTAAAGTCGTGGAGTCCTTTTCAGTTTTATCTTTATCTGTATTTCCAGCACCTAGATGAAAGTATTCATTGAATATTTATTGACTGACAAAATTAATGAATTAACATGCACCTAAACTATGCTCTTCTTTTTTGAGATGATAATTGGCTGAGTGACATTTTGATGGTCTAAATTACCACTTCTAACTCATATACAGAAATAACAGTATGTTTATTTGACAAAGAGAAAGATAACTACTTATTGGAGATATTTCAGATACCCCAGATCACAGCTGTTTCCTAATGCTAGCTCCTTCAGCGGCCTACCGTTTGTTTTGAAAAAGTGCATTCCACCTTGGGATCCAATGGTTGGAGAAGGTAAGTCTGCCAGTTGTCCATTTATTACTGCTGGTCTTCAGATTCATCCTTTGCTGTGTTCCTTTGTAAGATTGGAGGCGAACCTGAAATATCTCTCCTTCAGTTTGTGTCGTTTTCAGTTTCATCAGCCATAGATACCAATAGAGGGGCAGGGCCAGGGGCAGAGACTTCCGTTGAGTGGCTGTATGGAAACTCTGGAGCCATGTGGCCTCACAAGTGTTGCTGGGACCCCACTAGAAGACATCCTTCACACCAGTTCCTGTACACATGTCCCTTCTCTCCAGACTCACTAATAAACTGAACATGACCTGAAGCATTAGAAACCACATAGCCAGAAGAGCAAGCCTCAACCTCTGCAGTAAGTCTGAACTTGGCATTAGGGAGCAAATCCTCTGCAGGTATGCTTTCAGTGTGGACTGTCAGT
Source organism: Bramus lutescens (assembly GCA_001685075.1). Classification (NCBI taxonomy): domain Eukaryota; kingdom Metazoa; phylum Chordata; class Mammalia; order Rodentia; family Cricetidae; genus Bramus; species Bramus lutescens. The sequence goes on from LOEQ01002760.1 coordinate 267,334, forward strand.
CAGTGTCCTTTTATATATCTTATGGATGCCTCCTTATGCCAGGTAGTAATTCCTTAAATACGTCTCTTTTCACAATTGATATGGTTTCTTAGGGCTTCTTTTTCCTGTCTGGTCTCTATTCAGTACTGTAGAGTCTCAGCAAGTTTGAGTATACACGTCCACAGAATCTTATTTCAGAAGAAGCTGGGAAATGGTATTTGGTTTTTGTTTGCTTGTTTCTTTGGTTAGCAAGAAGAACTTTTAAAAAGACCTAGTGAAATAATCAGAAGCCAAAACAGATAACTTTACTGCTGGATGGAGCCTCAGGAGTCGCTCGGGCTCTCCTGTGCTGGTAGAAGTGAGCACATCAGCCACAGAAAGGTTAACTAACTTCGGTTACTGGATAAAAGAGTGTGTATGAGCCCCTGGGGACACACTATGAAGCAGCCCCTCCATGAAATGCACCCCACTCCAGTGAAAATTCTCTCCCCGAGGCCTCCCTCCAGATGATGCATTGGCTCTTTTATGAAGACCCGTGGGAGGAGGAAATGTTTCTCAGTCTAAGTAGCGAAAATTACTATGCTTCTTTAGCACTATTCTGGTTTGGTCCACGGACACTGCAAAGAGATAATTACTGGCTTCCCACTGAGAGCAATGGCCAGGAGATGCGGAGCTCTGGAAAGTGGGCAAGCGGGCCTCATGACAGTCACATCTCGGACATGTCTCCCTTTCTGCATTAGTTCTCCCCGACTTTCCCCCTTGATTGTGTCAAAGAGTCTTTTAATCCCACTGTGCATCAGACACTTCGGAACATAGTACACAAGTAAACAGTGCAAATAGTAACATGGCTTTGAACAAAATATCAGGTTTTGAATCTTCAATTCCAATTATAGTTTGACGTTCTCCCTTTCCTATTTGCTTCCAGTGGCAAAATCATTTAAGGGACTGGAAATGTCTTGTCATGGTAGAATGTAAGAGCAGCCTCAGTCTCTGCCTTCAGTGCACCACACAGTCACAATTTAAATAAATACACTGCTTCTAGGAAAGGAAAGAGAACTCTGTTCAGGGTTTCCCGCTTTCCCTGCCATTTGCATATGTAATTGCGTAATTAACAAGTTTAAGAACTTCCCACCTTTAGTTCCCAGGAATAAAGAGCACTCCTCTGAGCTTTATCCACGTATAAATGGTTTTCCAATATAAAGGCATCAAACTTAGTAGCATTTGACGACAAATATGATAGATACAGAAAGAATCTATTGTTTTTAATTTCTGTTAAATTATGCCAAACTTTGCTGTAGATTACATTGAGTTTATGTTATTTGCCCATTTATATTGCACACATGTTCACACCCCTGTGGGGGGGTCATGGTACAGGCATGTGGAGTGCCAAGGACAACTGAAATTTGGTTTCTGCTAAGGACACCCACTTCACAGTATTCCACAAAACACAGAAGACAGTACCGTCTCCTTTACTGTGGGGCTCGTTATCTCTTGGTCACCAAGTAAGCAGGATTCACGTTCACGTCCCTCAAGGACGGTGATTGCAAACTTTAGCTGCACCTGGATTCCCTCATGTTCCTCCACGCCCACAGGCAGACGTCGGCGATCATTATTTCATCATTTATCATGGGCACTGACTCATTCCATGCTGGGGCAAACTAAATATTTGCTGAATAAATCTTCTGAGCAGCTACCAGAAAGGGGAGGTGTTGGAAACAAAGAGGCCATCACAGAAAACAGAGCAACCGCAGCTGTGGAAATCGAGAAGCTGTGATATCTCTGCCTCTCTCTTTCTGCAAGCAAAGGAAGAATCCGTGTCTCTGTACCAGAACTGAAAGGCAAAGCACTTCTGGCATCGTCTGCTTTCAAAGAAGCAATTTGAGAGCTGTGTTTTTGTTCTGCTTGTTTTCTTTTACTTCAGGGGAAAAAAAAACCCAGATATAACACTCAGTGCATCATTAAGTAGTCATTCTTGTCCTTGAGTACCTGCCTGAGATTTGCCTGTGTTCTTACAATACCTGCTCACCCTGGCTCTGACCCTAGAAAGCAGTGAATGGAAGTCAAGGAAATGGGCCTACCAGACAATCCAATGGATGGAAACACTGGAAAATGGACAACAGGGACAAGTAGGGAAGAAACTGAAAATGATACTCCAAGGAGCTCAACGCTTCTTGCAAGTAGATTGTTAAAAGACACATTCTTTCCATGGCCCCCGATTTAACCCTGGAAATGGATGATAGACAAGGAGGCAACAGTGCTTTTATACATCACATTTTCCATTTATTTCAGAAAATGTAAGGTCAATTTTCTATCTGACTCCATTAGCTATTGAGTTATTCCCTTAGTGCCTTCAAACATCCTGGTGGTGGTTTCTGTCGCTGAGGTCTTTGATCTTCAACAGGACAGTCCGTGTTTCATTCAGGACCCTACAGAATGTCTGTACAACAGAAACAAGGAAGAATGAAGCTGTAACTTTGGACATTCTGAGTTTTTCTTGCCAATATTGCTAACAGAAGTGAAAAAAAAATAAAGGAATAATGAAAGAAACATTTAAAATACCATGTTGGATTTATTGATATTTATTAAAACAAACTACAAGATTTTCAAATAAATAATAGTATTGAAAGTGTGTTATGGCGCCTCTGCCCCTGGTAAGTCTACACCTACACTTGGGAATGTGTGATGGCGCGTTTTTATGTCAACTTGCCACAAATTAAAGTCTCCTTATTGGAGAGCTTTGACAGAGGGAGTGCCTTAACTGATGTAGGGAGTCCTCCTCAGAGTATGGGTAGGATCTTCTGATAGCAGCCTAGATGGAAAAGGAGTGACAGAAGCACTTGTTTGTCCTATGCTCTCGTGACCTTCCCACTTACCCACTGGGCCTTCCCTCTTGGTGTTGCTATTGCTTTCTTCACTGATGTCAGAACCGGCACTGCAGAGTTACCATCATTCCTAAGGCCTACTCTGCAGGAATTCTTTCAACACCAGATTGGGACTGCTGAGGTATCCACCCTCATAGACACAACTACCAGGTTCTCAGCCTCTTGGTGTGAAACAGTCATTGTGGGATTCCTCCCATTGCTGAGGCACCCAGTCTTAACGTTGGACAACAACAGCATGACTCCAGATCCTCTGCCTCTCAGGTGGAAGGCTTTTGCTGTCATTATTTTAACATTTTAAATATATGTGTGTGTATATAGTTTGTATTATGTTAAAGTTATTTATTATATGTAATACAATCTGTTCTGTTCCTCTAGAGAATGCTGATTAATTCAATGTGTCCTTCCTCTACTCTTTTTTGAGAAGACCACACATTCATGCTCTCTGACGTGCTCTGCTATTCCTTCCGAGTGCCTCCGTTTCTCTGGTGAGTGTCTCCACTTGTCTTCTGAGTGCTTCCATTTCTCTCAGCCCTCATGCCGAAACCTACATTAAAATACCTCAATTGAACCACAACTCAGCTTCCCTTTTTAAAAGTGGGCTGTTCTTGAAATTTATAAACGGGGAAATATGGTTTTCGTTTCCAATTTCATCATGAAAATTTCTGATGAGCACGTTGAAGCTTTTCTAACAAAACCCAGACTTTCACCTAGAAGTGCTAAGTTTTGGGTGAAGAAAAGGCATTGTTAAGTGCAAATTATCTGGCCCTGAGATGGAAGAACAGGATCGTAAGGAGCGGTTTCAAAGCAAACACTCAAGGTAACAAGCGAAGACAGGACTGCTGAGTACCAAGAGCCTCTACACTATGAGAATGCTGTAACGCTTGTTTATCACCATACTGTTGTCTGCTTTTGTCCTGTGTGGTCAGCCTGCTTCTGCAAGATAGGATCAGAGCCAGTCTCAAGACCAGAGAGCCTGGGGTAGGCAGTAGAAGCAGGACACTGACACTGAGATACACAGGAGGTGAGCTTCACCTCAACAAACACAGGACTTCCTTCTTCAAAGGCTCTTTTCAGTACATCATGAGTAAATGTGACATTGCATTTAGGAACATAAATATGACAATATCTATACCTAATTTTGACTTACAGAATGCCAGTGAAAACAAGGCTTCATATGCGAAGCCAGGGCCCTACATACTTAGTATTGGGGTGAAGATCGAGATAATGTCTGGTGCAGTTAAAAAATAAATAATTTGGTTGCCATGGTTTCCTTCTTTATAAAGTCTTTTTTAGCATGAATTGCTGTTGTTGTGTTTAATTTTAGATTCATGCAGATTTTCGACAAATAAGAGTTCTTTTACATCTGAAAAGCTGTGGGAAACAGGTTTTCGCAGTCTGGTTTAAATATTTCTATGCAAAATATCCAGGTTCTGGCTTTTTAATAACTACCAAAGGCAAATGAATAGAGAGAACAGGACCATGGAGAGAACACCTACATTCAGCTTCTGATTGTAGCTGGATTTTATTGATCACAGGATTTAAGTGCATATCAAACATTGAGGGCTGATTCCCAAAACCACGGGAAGGTAAGTGTCCCCTCCCACACAGTGACTGTCTGAACAGCATTCCCCTAAGGAATTTCGGTACCAAACGTTAGCAAGATAAATAAGAATTTACTATTAGCAAAGCTCTAATTGTGCTCACAAAACTTACATTAATCAATTACAACTTCCTTTTTTCAGGACATTGGAGGATTTGGAATTTTCATCAGCTCTCAAATATCTACATTTCACTGTTGGAAAATTTCACTAGTGGGTATTATGTGTTTAAAGATCATACATGCAAAGGAAGAGTTGACTTTCCTAAATGAATTCTTTCTTACTGTTATTAAATTTTTTATTTATTTTACATACAAAACACATTTTCCTCTCCCTTCTTTCCTCCGATTCCCTCACCTACCTCATTTCCACACAACCCCCATCCAATCCTCACAAGGGGCAGGCCTCCCATGGGAGTCAACAAAGCCTGGCATATCAAGTTGAGAAAGGACCATGATCTGTCCCTCACCCCATATCAAGTCTGAGCAAGGCATCCCACAATAAAATGAATTTTTGTTTGTTCAGTTACTATATGATTGCTTAAATCATAAACTTCCCTACCACAACGAAGATTAGAGTTGGACTTTGAAAAAGAAAGAAAATAATCAAACGGCCATTGTGGAGATGTTTTAGAACACAATTGTTAAGTAAACAGGAGGCATTGACATGTTGAGCATCTATAGTATGTATAGTATTGAAAGTTCTTTGTGTGAGGATTTTGAGGCTAATCTTGGGACTATAGGAGAATGAACTTAGAAGTAGGAATGCCTTCCTTGAAGATACAAAGCGATGTAGTTTATAACCCAAAAGAAATAAGCTAACCATGTTGTGTATGCAAATGTGCTTTCTGTTATTCCGATCTATTATATGAATTAGTCAGCTACTTGTTAGTTGCACATTAAGTCTTTTAGTGATATTCTTTTGTTATTTTATATTTTACCACAAGGCATGTGGTTTACTGGTAAGTTTCCAGGGCATCTCTCTTCTTCAGAAGCTACATGGCATCTCCCTGACTCCCCCTTCTTTTCTCCTCTATCTCTGCTAAGATATTCCCACTTTGCTCTATTCTGTTCTACCATTGGCCCAAAGCAGCTTCTTTATTAACCAATGGTAACAAAACACATTCAGAGCATATGAAGGAGAATCCCACATCACCTCCCATTTTCTGTCTAAATAAAAAGGACGGTTTTAACTTTAACATAGAAAGATGAAACAAAACAGCTATCAAGCAAGAATTAGAGTCACAATATTTATATATATATATATATATTATCTTTTATCATAATTAAGGAAAACTGTAATTACAACTATCTATTCTTCAAATCCATCAAATACTCCAGAAGGATATAATATTACCTAAATAAACCAGAAGTATATTGTAAGTAACTTCCAAAGCTCTAGAACTGACAGTCACACAAAGTTCTTCTGTATCATTGGGGCATCCATCTTCAGCCCAGACTCAAAGTATCTGACAGACTATTTCATGGAGCAGGAAAATTTAAAGACAGTTTTACCTATATTGGCAGTTTGTCAGTCAATTTCTTCTGTGTCTTACAGAATGTCTGATAGACTCTTTCATGAAGCAGGAAGCCTGAGGACTGTTTTACCTTCTTTAGGCAAGTTTAGAAGTCATTTTTCTGTGAGCCCTGCATGTCCAATTCATACAGCATACCATCAAGTAGTCCAGGCAAGAGTAGTTTCTTGCCCAAATGACTAGCCTTGTCACATTGAAGGCAAATTTCATAACAGGTTTCTTCAATGTCCATCAACCTCCCTGAAGTAATTGGTTCTGCCAGAGGCAGACATGTCTCACTGTATTTTTTAACTATACATTACATTTTTAAATGAGCTGCACAAACATAATACCTTAAACAAGAGCAGAAATATATATAAAATTGACCTTAAATTTGTGTCAGTGGATCAAGATCCATACCAATGTAAATTATTCATCTCTATAACATATATATCCCCCTATAAATGCAAACAAATATTTATAAACAATCATTTAGGGAATTTGGCCATTGTTCTCTAGGTGACTTTCTGTTGATTGGGGATGCTGTCAATCAGGTCTTTTCTGGGGTATCCTGTGGGGTAGGTCCATCTCTGTTAGCAGTCCTGAAGCTGTCATGGATGTTGGATTATCTGGGCCATTGCTTCGGGGGGGGGTCTTATTTAATCAAACCATATTAGCCATAAGGAATACACAGTTTTCCCTCTTCTGTGGAAACAAAAGCAGAACCTCTTTTCCAAAGCAACATATCTTTACACCCAAATTTTGAAGTCAAGATACCTTTAAAATATATATGTTGGTTTAGCTTAGCAGCCCATACAATTAAATGTCTGTACTTAGCTCATTCACAATAAAAAAATCAAAGAAAACATAATAATATACATAATCCAGACTCTGTGTATGTCACTTATCAGCCTCCTCATTTGCCTGTGGTGGGTAAGGAGACTGTTTAATGTCTTACAGTTTTTATATAATATTATTCCTAAAAGTCTTTTCTAAGGGGAGACATAAGCAACATCTATCCTTCTTTTTAAGACCTCAATAACAATCTAAGTCAGGATCCTCCACCAAAGTTCACTTTAGTAAATTAATGAGCTCAGTGGGGGTCTGCACATAGCATGAGCAAGGAGTGACTCACAGGGGTATGGGTACTCCTTCTCCAAGAGCTTACACTTGAAAAGCCTTCAGCAAAGAGGAATGAGAGATTCCTGGTAGTTGCAAAGGTGAACCTCCATGCCCCTGTTCTTCAGCCTGTGTACTCTAGTTACTTCTCATGCAGCTGAGGCAGAGTTGCAAACCAGGAGGTAGAGAGCCCCTGTGTGCTCAGGTGGAGGTCTTATGACCCTCCCCATTTCTGCAGGAATGAATGTAGATGGGTATAGTAAACAGTCAACAAGTCCTGTTGGGATAATCCTTTAGTGTGCAGGGGCAAGGGGTGAGGGTGTCAACTGAACTCCCTGGAGGCTGTGGTTGCTTAACTCATAGAAGAGTCACATACAAGGACGACAGTACTCAGAGAGGAATTGTGAAATTCTGGTGTTCACCAGTACAAGGCTATTCCTGAGGGACCTTAGCTAGAGGAATGCCAGCCCATAAGGAAGGGTCATGCCTTGTGATTTATTCTAACCAATCCCAGCTCTTGAGGAGTAAAGGCAGGGTGATCTGAAGTTCAAGACCAGCCTCCACTGCATGATGAGTTCCACGTTATCTTGTGCTACATAAAACCTTGCCTCAACACACACACACACACACACACACAACAAACAAAAAACCCAAAGGCCCCTCAATTCAAAAGAGGAAGGAGGAAGAGGAAAATGAGGGCAAGAGAGGATAAGAGGGAGGAACAGGAGTGACGGTTTACTTGCTTTTTTTCACAGCAGTTTGCTTCTATCCTGAAGCTGAATGTTACCTGGACCTCTGCGCTGAGGGACAACCCCAGGGGCTTTATCAGCAGCATGCCCTATGTATTGTCTAGAAACATAGGTTAACACCAGCATAAACCAATCTTTCAAACCAGAACAATTATAAAAGTTTCACAAAGCTTGGCAGTTTGGAAAAGCTAGGGCAGAAGCCTAGATTTGTAGGGACCACAATCCCAACAGACAGGAAAGTTCTGAGATGAGCCTCCTGTCCTATGCCCTTCTGTTCACCATGCCACATGCCCTTCAGAACAAAGAAAGGTGGACTAAGAGATCACAAGAAGGCAGAGAGGCTGAGCAAAGATTTCTACACTTTCACAGAACAGACAGATGAAAATCTGTGCTTGTGTTTCAGGAACTATGTCCTTGGAGAAGACATGTACACAGAGAGAGCGGTGTGGCTGGAACCAGATTTAGGAGAATCACATTGACAGAAAGAGGTGCGGACAGGACAGAGTCTGTATAGTTAGAAGGCACAGTCAAGGAAATACACAGAAAAGTAGGAAATGTCATCACAAACCAATCCATTAATGAGGGAATCAAGTGACATCTTTAGAATTTGAAAGTACAAGAAAGAGAAGTAACGAAAACAATAATTATGCACATGGATGGCCTAACAAATGTGATGAAGGGTAGCACCTACTTTACCACATGTAGAGGGCAAAATACGAACACAGAACAAAAAGCCAGTATAAGCAGTAGGGATAAATCCTGGTCCCAATGCCAGTGGCCCCACAAACTGCCCCAGCCACACAACTGCCACCCACATTCAGAGGGCCTGGTTCGGTCCTATGCAGGTTTCCCTATTGTCTGGAGTCAGTGAGCTCCCACTAGCTCAGATCAGCTATTTCTGTGGGTTTCCCCATCCTGGTCTTGACCCCTTTGCTCATATTATCGCTCCTCCCTCTCTTCAGCTGGACTTTACTGCTTGAACTGGCTTTTGAAGCCCTTTCTCTTTGGAAGGGTACCTTGCTCAGCCTAGATATAGTGGGGAGGGCCTTGATCCTACGTCAAAGCAATGTGCTAGACTCCCCATGGAAAGCATTACCATCTCTGAGGAGAGGATGATGGTGGGGGTCAGGGAAGGTAGAAGAAGCAGGAGGAAGGGAGAGAGTGGGAGCGGGGATTGATATGTAAATGAGAAAATATTTTTTTAAATAATTAATTATAAAAGAATACAAAACAAAGAGCATGGGATAAGGTGCCAAGGTATATGTGTGTGGCATGGAGGGTTGAAATCTGGAACGGGAAGAAAGGGCAGTATAGTAAGAAACAGCTTGTGTGGAGACTAAATAATCCAAAAGCCTTGGAAATCCATGGAAGATGACAAACAAGAGCCAAAAGTCATATGTACCCGAAGCTGAACAAATAACAAAGAAAACCACCCCCGGATCTGCTGGCAACAAAAGGACACAGGTAAACCTCCAAAGAGCCAAAGGAAAAGTGTGAGCTTTATTTATCCAAGGATCAACTCAGTCCCTGTTGCACGTTTCTCAGTAGAAATAAACAGAGCTAGGATACAGCTCAGTGGTAGTATACTCCCTAAGCAGTCGGAGGCTCTGGGTTCCAGCCCAGTGCTGTAAACACACACACAGAGAGAGAGAGAGAGAGAGAGAGAGAGAGAGAGAGAGA
>LOEQ01002760.1:276870-305603 GCA_001685075.1 Bramus lutescens
AGAGAGAGAGAGAGAGAGAGAGAGAGAGAGAGAGAGAGAGAGAGAAACACTGATATGCCATTCAAGTTTAAACAACCACCACCACAACAACAAAAGACAACCTGGAAACCTATGCCAAGTGATAACAGTCCTCCAAAATGTTGATCAAAGCATTTTGACACAAACAAAACCATAAGAAATTGTTGCTACAAAATACAAAACACTTTTTTCAATGAAAAGAAAGTTATAATAGAAGCAAGACATGCCAGAAAGAACTTTTAGAAGACGAATTCTTAAATATGATGGTAAATAAAAACTAAATATCACCTGAGAAGTATTCACCTTACTTGGTAAACTATTTACATAATTTTGTGGGGTTTTTTGCCTTTGATTTTTGAGACAGAGTTTCTCTGTGTATCCTTGGCTGTCCTGGAACTCACTTTGTAGTCCAGGCTGGCCTCAAACTCACAGAGTTCTGTCTGCCTCTGCCTCCTAGGTGCTGGGAATACAGGTGTGTGCCACCACTACCTGACGTATTTACATAATTTCAATGAATATATGTGTGTGTGAGTGTGTGTGTGTGTTGTGAGATATTTGATTATATTGTGTAAAGATATGTCACTCTGATTGGTTTAATTAAAAGCTGAGCAGCCAAAACCTAGGCAGAATTTCCAGGCACAGAGGAGACTAGGAAGAAAACTGGTAGGGACATGGGTAAACTGAGAATAAGCAAGAAATACAGGAGCAGAGGTAACAGTCATGGGCCTTGTGGCAGCACATAGGTTAATAGGAATGAGTTCATTTCAGTTATAAGAGCTAGTTAGAAATAAGCCTAAGCTATTGGCTGAGCTTTCATACTTAAGTCAATCTCCCTGTGGTGATTTGGGAGCTGGCAGGTGGGACAGATAAAGACCCCCTAAATATTTGTGACAATAAATCAGGAAAGGTGAGTCCATCAATTTGAGAATGGGGGGGGATTTGAAGGCATTGGAGGGAGGAGACTTGGGAAGATCTGGAGAGAGAAAGGGGGAGGAGAGAAGTGGCATAATTAATAGTTTTCTCATTAAAATGAAAACATTTAAAATTTTAAACTTAATTAAAAGTTGAATTCTTCAATGTGTAGTTACATGTAAATAAATTATGACCGAAAATTATTACAATTTCACCTGATGTGGTAAAGTATTTACATAATCAAAATACATGGCAACAATATCACAAAAAGCAGGAAAGACAACAATTATTTGGAGTGTAGATAGATGGTAAATGATAAACAGAAGAATTATATATTAGGTGTTTTTAACTCAGTAATGTATAATGTAATTTCTGATATTATTAATGAGTAATTAAAGAATTATAGGAAGGAAAATGGAAAGAAAAATAAATCTTATCCGTCATAAGGCTTCTTCTTCCCAGGATCCTCTGAGCCTGGAAATCCTGCTTCACTATTGGCTGCACAGCTTTTTAGTAAACCAATCAGAGTGACACATATTTACACAGTACAGCCAAATATCTCACAACACATGTATATTCATTTAAATTATGTAAAAAAATTACTGAGCAAGGTAAATATTTTTCATTTGATATTTATTTTGATTTACCAACATGTTTATATGTGTTTTCTATGTATGCATCTGTATTTCAATTATGGATACTTTGTATGATGTTCAAACACTACAAAAACTATGAAAAATAATCAGAAGAGGTAAAAAACAAAGAATATGATGATAGGTTTACTGTCTAATGCATTGAATATTAACATAGGAATGGGCTGGGAGAATATTAAGTAGATGGGTTTCTTTGAGAATCATATATATATCCCATGACCTGGACATTGCATTTGTCACAGGAGAATGTGGAAATTTTAAAGTGTAGCTAATGTATGAATACATTTTTCCTTTGTTTACTTTTTCATGCAGGCAGCCTAGGCTGACTTTGAACTTACTATATATAGGAAAATACCTGATCCCCCTACTTCTGTCCCTGAGATGATGGGGTCACAGGTGTTCACCAGCACTCCCAGTTTTAATGTATACAATGTTTAAAACACCATTCCATGCACTTAAGATGTATCTCACTGTGTGTCTATTTCACTTTGGTATAAATTAAAAGCAAACAAAGCCATATACACCCAGATGAAAGGACTGCATCCATGTAGCACTCTCGCTGGGGGAGACAATAAAAGCATTCCTGTACTTGGTTTGTACCTGGGATATATCTTGTTGTGTCTACCCTTTCCACCCGCTTATGCAGCTGTGGTAGTGTTGATAGACAGCCCCTTGGGCAGCACACACAGCATGACCATGATCCTCCTTATTGCTGTGAATTGGAATTTTGTAGCTGTGGTTTTTGCTACTCAGAATCTATATGATTCACTAGATACAACAGCAGATCTAAACAGGCAAAGCTAGGCTTTTAATTTTATGCATTTTTAGGATAAGCAACTTGAGTTTTGTCTCTGTTTCTTGTCCTGTAGTTGTAGCTATGGGTGGTGGTATTAATAATTAATTGATGACATGGGAGTGTGGAGGAGTTGATAGAATCCTGGCCTAGGATACACAATGTCCTTGGTGACATCTCCAGCACAGCATATAACCAGGTACAGAGCATATACCTATGATCCCAGCACTCGAGAGTGAAGGCAAGAAGGTCAAAGGCCAGAGTTATCTCCAAATAAACAAGAATAAAAATAAAAATAAATGATTACTATGTAAAGAAAAGATTTTTTGGAAGTAAAATTAAGCCTTATATGTTACAAGATTCCCTTTTTTAATGTATTTTCATGATTATATATTTATATTTTTAATATAACACAGAGATTGTGTAGAATTTTTTGGAGTTCAAAGGATACCTCAGACAATACAGAGACATGTTTATACACAAAGAACACATTGCTAAGCAGTTCCTATAGAATCTAGAGGTTTATTACCAACAGTTCAAACTTCAGGGGATATGTCCCAACGGGAAGGGAGTTGTCGGTTCACCGTGCACGAAGAAATGTTTATAGTGTGAGGATAGGGTTAAAGGGAACAGCACTAACACACACATATCACGAAGCCTCCCAAAATTTTACTTCACGCACAGAACCCTGTCCACAAATGCTTGGAGAAACCATCTCTAAAACAGGCAAAACTCGGAGCAAGCACCGCAGCAAATAGAAACCTTTTTCCCGTCGTAACTGCATGTGAACATTTTCTTCTAGCATTTCCCAGAATGTTTTTCTCCTAAAAGTTGCTTCTTTCCTGGTTTTCACCTCTCTTTCTCTTTTTCTCAACTGCCTGTGCAGGCTTCTTTCTGATTTCTGCTAGAATATGCATTCTTGTATTCATTGCTAAAGATAGAGCTACAGATTCTCTTCAGCAAACAAGAATTAGGTAAGTGGGATACATTCCTTGCAGTTTAATTGAAAGCATTTACCAGGCCCTCACAATGAACAAAGGGCTATGGGAAGTTCTGCCTGGAGATAAAATTAGCCATGGGAGGAAGAGGTTTTCCCTGACATCAAAGTTATTTGTTATCTTGTCAGGAGATAGTAGTGTTTACCAAAAAGCACCAGTCTGCAGGAGCTAACTCTGGGAGAGGAAGCTTGGTCAGCATCCTTACCCAGACACAAATGCCAAGTTAAAATATTGACCTCATCGTGTGTGGCTTTCAAACGCCACCAGAGTTGTGCAAATGTTTGGGGATGAGGGACAAATGAGAGAAGTGATACTTCTGAATCTCATCTCAGGCACGAACTTAACAGTCCTGAGATGGGTTGTCGCAGGCTCACATTTTTGGGTTCCAACAGTGGGTTTGTGCTTCTTAGGCAAATGGGGTTTGACTTTCCACTGTGCTCACACAGACACAGGGCCTGGGTTTGCAATGCTAACCCAGTTCTTCTCACTTTTTTTGCTTATACCTATCTGAACTCCACCCACCTTATAGCCTCAACCCCTGAGCGAATCTCGCTTTTTCTTTTTTCTGCTACATCATAGCAGTGGAAGAAAGGAACAATTATAATTTTATTTTTGCTTACTGTCTTTAACAAGGTAAAAGGACTATTTATTACAACTATCACTTTTTGAAACATAGGCCACAGAGGACATCCATGTGACAAGAACATTGTTTCTACATTTAAATGACAACTTTAATTTAGAAATAAATATTCCACTGCGACTATTAAGTAGAAAATAAATTTGCTCTAACAAACTTTGCAGTATTTCCATCTGTGAAAATGGAAACGGAACTGCGTATCCTTCAAAATACTTTAGATTTTTTTTTTTGTTTCCTGAAAATGATGTTTGCTTGCATTTGATTGTCACAAGCAAGTATAAAAATATAATAACATTTCAAAAGGTTAGAATGGAACAGAGGAAGTCTCCTTAAGGATTAAGGGTCCCCTCATATTCATGATGTTTGCTTGGTGACTTTTTAAGGGTCTAGTTATCTTAACGTAAATGTAATAATGTAAATAATCTGACTAATAATCAACACAATTTTCTCAACTTTACGAAAAATTGGTTTAAATAACTAATGAAAATGAATGTGTTCAAATACTTTGAGTTGTATTTGTCTTTCAAATTGATTTGCTTTAATACCAATATTAAAAGAAATCAATCTAAACAGTATCCATTATCCTTAATAGACTTAATAAGAGAGTGTATATTTTTATTACCTTATCTCCAAGAATTAAACCACTCTTCTGCTTTCTAAAGCCATCCTTATGGTGAAAATGTTGGTGTGTTTCCCAGCCATTTCATCTTAATTCAGTAGCGCTAGAAATCCATCTTGCAGATGAAGAGCTGAGACAAAGACAAATGATTTGTCCAAAATGACATCTGTGCAACGGGCTATGTGTGAACCTAAGACCCTAACCTCTGGCCCAGCTTGCTGGTGGATCTGACACTGTTAGAGAAGCCCTGTGTGCCACATGCAAAGACAGTTAAAAGCTCTTATCTCCCTGCTGAAATCCCAACAGCTGGTGGTCACTGTGGCTCCAAAATGGCTACTTCAGGGATGTTTAAAGATAGGAACACAGGAAGGAACTGCAAAGAGGCTGGGCTTATTTTCTGGGGAAGGAGGAAACTGAGAGTATTCCTCCTAGTGAGTGCTGAAGTTTTCACTCTTAGCACTCAGACTTCTGCTTCAAAAACGACATTTTTTTTTTTTGTGAATACATCATGTTTCCTCGCTTGCATTTTGAGAGAGAGCTAGCAAAGGACACTGAAGATCTTGGAGAATGCAGGGTCGAAGGGCAAACCAAAAGCCAAGTGGCTGGCAATGAGCATTGAGCAGATACACAGAGCACAGTCGATAGGAATGGGAAAGCACAATGCCTTGCTGCAAAGACTTGGAAATATTCATGGAGACTTTGCTAGGAAGTGAAGTCATGGCAGCAAATGCTTGTTAGTCTTTTACTCCTAATGAGGACCACCTAGCAGGGCAGGGAGAGTCAAGACCTGTTTATTAGTAAAGTCAGAAAAGAGGAAACTTGTCAGAAAGAATTGCAGCAGCATAAATAAATAAATAAATAAGTAAATAAGTAAATAAATAAATAAAATAAAAAGAGGAAGTAAAGAAACGAAATCCACTACCTGCAAACACTCTGACTAGCATGCTCACTCAATTTTTTTTTTTTTAGCAAAATCTCCACTATATTCAATTCCTCCATTTTTGTTTCAATTCTTAAAGAAAGAAACTCAGTCTTCAACCCTTTGCACAACTGCAGATTCCAGCTGTCTTGGAAGCTACTCCAGCAAGTACAAGCAAGGGAAGGAGAAGAGCATTCAGCCCAGGGTTTGGGGGTCACTCTGCCACTCTAGAGAAACTCAGTTGCTAGCCCCAGGCTTTCCTTTATCTCTTCACTCTCAGATGAGTAAGAAAAACGTGACCTCGCTGACTGCATTCTTTTTTTTCAAAGCAGGCTCCTCTACCACAGATGGTGCCCTTTGAACTTAAAAGCTAAAGACCTTTGTTCCCCACTGTAAATCGTCCCCACAGCCATGTTGGTTTTCCATTTAGGGACCATGCTGGAGAGAATTGTCACTTATATGGGGCAATTAGCACTTTGAAATATTATCCCCCCACATATGTAACAGGTTAGCCCAGGGCTTGGACACAGAGACTCCACAAACATGAATGTCTTGTTTCCCTCGAGGCAGAAATACAGGATGGTTTCCTCCCTCCGCTCCCACTAATGCCTAGGCAAAGCACCGGAGGGAAGTCGGGGTTTGCATCCCCGAAAGGAAAAAGACAGAGAAGAGGATAGAATATAGCTAGACAACTGTTTTTGAAAACACACTTTTCCACGTATGTATCATTTAGCAAAGCCTGAAAGAATCAAAAGAAAAAATTAACTACAGGAAATACTAATGTCAGCACTGAACCTCCTCTCAAACAGACACCTTTATCTTTATCTATAAAACAGCCCGGTTCCCAAAGACCCAAAGTCCCCAATATTGCAGACACTAACGAAAGATCTTTTAGTGGCCTGTCTGAATTAGTTACTAGTAGTGCTTTTAAGTTCATCCTTATCACTCTATTTAGCACATTCTAAAATACATCACCTAGCAGGGATAAGTGATTACAGGGCTGTCATTTATATAATCTGTGAAAATAAGCACTAGCCCACTCCTCCAGTCCCTGAATAAAAGCAGACATATGGTGTATATTAAAAAGGAAGTGTAGTCTATCACGCTTGCTTAAGTTTTTGATTGCTTTCGGTCAGAAACTCTCATTTAATCGGCGTCTCTCTGCTTAAGTGTTTCTGTAGTGATGAATTCTCTAAAATCATATCCCTCTCTTAAAACAAAAATCTCTAAATTCAGGCAAAGGGGCTCCCAAAGGAACGTTGGAGGAATGCGGCAAATTAGCCTGCCAGGAAGAAAGGAGGTTCTTTCTAACTATTTCCATAATTACTTCCTGACAGGGGTGAGGGCAGGGAGAATCTCTATCTCTGACCTGAGCTAAAAAGTCAAGACAAATTTAGGCCAGCAGTGGAGTAGAACACATATAAGTCTCGATTTCCCCATGTAGCCGGCAGAATAATTGAAAGCATGACATCTGTCCTTACGTGAGAACTGTGTGACTCTAGTCAGATATCCAGTACTCATAGTGCATTCATTTAACAAATATATTTTAGGTATTTATCCTTCCAACTAATGTGTGGATGCTTCTTACTGTTAAGCATATTTTAAAATGTCTTACGTTTCTAGAAAGAGTCAGAACTCTTAGGTCTCACATATTACAAAATCCTCTTTATTTCGCTGGCCTTGCAGCCCTGATTGACAGAAGGCCTGCTTACCCTAACCACACAGTGAACCGTTTACTCTCACTTAGGGCAGGGAAAAAGAAGCTTCTAAATTCAGTCTCAATGGATTTAACATATGGCATCATGTGACCTCTCCAGTCCAGAGGTCCCAGTTTTTCTGGAAACGGGAACCTCTGTTCTGTTGAAGGAGTGGAAATTAGAAAAGGCTGACTGACCACTCTGCTGTGGCTTCAGAAACTGCTTTAACAAGTTAAATTTCTAAAAGAAAAACAAATTGTGTCCTAACACTCAAAGATGTCGTGATGTTAGACTTCTGAGCTATTTTCCTGATGGCATTTAAGACATATTAAATTATTTGGCATCTGGTCCATGTACCAAATGGACTCTGCTCTGAGAGAGTTAAGTCAGCCTTGGACCTGCAAATTATCCTTATTGAATTTGAAGCTAAAAATAAATAGAAGCATAAGGAGCGATAAAATAGAGGTTTCTTTTCTCTTTTTAAAGCCAAAGGTCCAAGTGAACTTTGAAAAGGAACAAAAGAGAAAGAGATAACAAAAACTAATTAAAGCTAATGAAACGGTTTGATTAGGAATGCATTTAAATGAAGAATATGACTTAAATGTGATTTTTTTTTTTTAAAAAAAAGAGACACTTCGGGAAGCATGGGTGGTTTTCATTAGCATATGGGGGCAGGGCACAGCTCTGTAGGATCCTAAACATCCACCAGTCAGTACATTGGACTTTTTCATCTCTTAAGTAAGGAAGAAGGGGTCAGGCGAAATTGAGTGCACTCTTATGTCTGCTGTGTAATAGCCTCACTTATACATGTGTGTGAAGAAGGGCNCGTGCAGTTACATTAAAAAACATACAGGAGGACCTAGAGGAGAACAACCCTTGTAGAGGCAGAACCGAAGCAGTATAAAACCCAAAATGAAAGAGTGTATCGGTTCTGTTCAATAAAGATGGCTGCACCGAGCACAGCTGTAAACTATGTGCACAGTGCCACCTAACGCACTGCTTGAAATCAGCAGGTCTGAGGAACCGATGCCAGGAAGCAGAAAACTGAAAGCAGCCACCAGGTTAGGAAGGCTACCGGTACAATCATGGCTCTCACGTCTTTTTTTTTTTTTCTTTTTTAGCACACCAAAAGGATTTATTTGTTGAATGCCAGCCACTGCAATCTTTTCTCGTTTTCCAAATTTTTTTTTTAATTTTACTTGGCTAGTATTGTGTTTGCACTGGAATTCAGAAAATTTCTCTGTGTAGACTACTCTGTAGCTTGGAGAAATTAGGTAATTGAAATCTATCCATTTAACCCCCTCCCAACACCTGGAAAAGATCCAACAATGTGTCCTTACTCAACATGGAATGTGATTAAAAATGTCAGGTGTTATGCTGGGAGCTATCAATCTTGTATTCACCATGGCTGTGTTTGATGCTTCTAAAGGACTTGGGAAAAGATTTTTAAAAATTCCTTGCAATGGAACAGATAAAAAGAAAAATAGCCACACACACACACATACACACACACACACACACACACGACCTTTCTCACACACAAGATTATGGAGCTATCTTTAATTTTTGCAAGAGAAATGCTTGAGAAAATTATTTAAGGCTATATGAACCACTTAGGTTGGCATTTTGGTAAATGACTTTACTAGAATGTCATATGGTTTGTCAGGATCGTTTATATAAAATACATAAACCAGTGACTTAGAGCAGCATTTCATTCTTTAGACTTCACATCCAGAAAGGAATAGATAGTTATCTGGCATGAAGTAGCTGAAAATCTCAGTCGCAAACAACGGATGAGAAGTGGCCAAGGGAGAGACAATATAGTAATGTCGGCAAGTTTGCCAAGAGCACAGCCATGTTTGTGTACTTGCCCATCAAAGCCGAGACCAGTGATTCTCATGAGCTGGACACATGTGAGGGTCAAGGGTTCATCTCTACTCATAGCAGCAGAATGTTGAGACAATGTGTGCATTTGAGCATTGCTTAATTTACTCCATTTGCTGAGCCAGAATCTGTTAGGAACTAAGAAACCAATGATATGGTGTTCCTACATTTCCAAAGTTTCACACCTGTAGGAGAAAAGAGATATATCACAATGTGGCAGAGTTTTAAATGAGTGTGGAGATACTTAGCTGAAATGCCAAATTATTAATTTTCAAATATTTGAATAAATGAATAACTCAGGGAATAGCACATGAATTAGTATTATAAGAGAAGTTAGGTTGTTGAGTGAATTTTTCCTTTTGGTTAATTTTGGTACATTGAGAAGTGAGGTATAATGTAGGTGCAACTCACGTCTGTGCGGCATCTCAAATGATTGGCAGTGTAAGTCCAGGAGAGAATGATGTCACAAAACCTTGGACACAGACTACAGCTGAACTTTGTTTTCCTGGATGATAGATGACATGGAAAGATAAGGAAAACCTCAACTACATATCATGTACAAAACTTACCTTAAAAAATAATGAATGACCAGCCAGGGATATAAAACAGCTAGAAGAAAACATCAGAATAAACTCTGTAGTACTGGATTTAGCAATGGCTTCACGAACAAAATCCATTTTTCAAGCCTGTTAAGAGAAATCCTACAGATATCATGAACGGATTTCTCAGTGGTTTAGAGGTCCCAAGTTCAGTGCCCAGCACTGCAGCCAAGTGGCTCACTGTCACCTGTAACTCTGGTGCCAATGAATCTGATTTAGTCTTTTGGTCCCGGGGCACCGATACTCATGTGCATGTCCCCACCCAAACACACACATTTGCATGCATGTAAATAAAAATAATCTTTTCAAAATAACTTGCAGAATGGAGGATGGGGAAAATATATTCCATACACCTGGTAGCAGTTTGGTATTCACAAAATACAAAGAACCTTGAAGGACAAGAGCCAAATGTAAAACAAACACAAGCAAAGACTTCAATGGGTTGTCTCTCTAGGACACATGAAAAGATGTTCAAGAATAACCATTAGACAAGTGAAAATCAAAGCCTCAGTGAGGACTGTGAAGGTAGCTCACTCAAGTAGTTGTCTTGCACGCATGAAAAGCTGACTTTGACCCACAAACCCTGTGTGGAAATGGCAGGTTTGGCAGCACGCGCCTGTATTCC
Organism: Bramus lutescens; assembly: GCA_001685075.1. Lineage (NCBI taxonomy): Eukaryota > Metazoa > Chordata > Mammalia > Rodentia > Cricetidae > Bramus > Bramus lutescens. Next base: position 287,225 of record LOEQ01002760.1, read on the forward strand.
CATTTCAGGGTAGATGGAGATTGGTAGATTCCTGGGGCTGACCTGCCAGTGTAGATGGAAGTTTCTGTCCCACCCAGTTCTGCAGCTGTTCAGTCCCAAATAAACACACAGAGGCTTATAGTAATAGTAAACTATTTGGCCTATTAGCTCAGGCTTACTGTTAACTAGCTCTTACCCTTAAATTAACCCATAATTCTGGTCTATGTTTGGCCTCATGGCTTGGCACATTTTCTCAATGAGGCATTCTCATCTTGCTTCCTCTGCATCTGGCTGGTGACTACATCTTTGCTCTTCCTCTTCCCAGAATTCTCCTAGTCTCTTCACCCTGCCTATACTTCCTGCCTGGCTACTGGCCAATCAGTGTTTTATTAAATCAATATGAGTGAAAAATCTTTACAGTGTATAAGAGCCTTATCCCACAGCATGCCAGTCTAGCTTAACCATCTACTCCAGACCAATTAGAGATCCTGTCTCCAAGAAGATCTATGCATCTTGAGGATGACATCTGAGGTTGTCCCCTAGCCTCCACATATGTGCCCAAACTTTGGCACATGCAGGGACACACACTCATTCATAGTACAATATTCTGAGAATGAATAGAGTTACTAACTCCATAAAGTTACCCAAATTGTCAAAAGTCTACAAGTGTAATGGTACAGGATAGAGTTAGGACAATGACTTGTGTGAATAAAGAACAAAAGACTGACCACAATTATCATATACACTGTACACCTCTAAAGGTGTAATCCATTACTCTCTTCTCTCACAGTATTCCCACAGTAAATATTTATTGAACACATATAGTATCTCAGCACAATGACAGACCTGTGAGCTCTTAAAGGTAAGAAACTAAACTTACAGTGTGCTAGGAGATAAGGAAGTGGGAACTAACGAGCATGCCAGTGAAGGTAAGTCAACACCAGAAACCAGAAAAGGCTTCAACGTTCACTTCAGGATGACAAACTAGAGCAAGATGAAGGGGAAGGATGGGTAAGCCATGGGCTGAACCCTGGAAAGTCCTCCCCAGAGAAATGACCACTGAGCCCTAGAGGACGGTGGCTAGAGGGTTGAAGGGGAGGGGGGAGGAAGAGAAGGGAGCGGAGAAAAATGTGTAGCTCAATAAAATCAATGAAGAAAGGTAGGGTTGATGAGTAGAAAAGATTTCTGGTAAGGTCTGAAAAGCCAAAGAGGGATGTTTATGTAACAGGATCCTAGCACCTGTAGGGAACACTATCATGGGCACCTGAGAATGGGCAGGTGGGTTTCAGCCTGCAGGCAGCAGGCATCCAAATAAGAGTTTTACTGTTGCCCTTGAACTCTGACAAGAGACATTAAGTCTTCTCCGTCCTTTGACTCACACTCTCCACATTCAGTTCTATGTGATCACACAAGTACTTTCACCTGGTCCTATTGGGTGGTTCTAGTCAGTTGGGCATCTAGACTTCATTGTTTGCAGCTGTTTACTTATTGCAGTTTAATGAGCAATGCCTTTGCCTATTGATCTTCTTATATTTTACTTTTATGAAGAATGGGAAACAAATGACTTATAGGATATGATGAAAAGCTCTCAGCTAATTGATCTCTTTAAAAATTAATCCCTGTGCCTAAAGATTGTTTCTGACTTTCAGCAAGTTGTCAAGTCAAATGACAGTCTTTACCAGGAAAAGTTATGTTATCTTGTGAATGTCTAAATTCCTTTCTTAAGAAAGAACAATTCCAAGTACCAAATGCAAGGAATTCCAGAAGTTATTCTCGGGGAGATTTGACCTATCCCAGCCACCAATACCATTTTCAGTCAGTTTCAACTCCACAGTGAGATACAGAACTTTCCATTCTGCTCTAGAATATGAAATGGGCTATGTGTGTGTCTCCTCTCTTGAACATAACCTGAAAAGGAAGAAATGGCAGTATCTTAGCTATTCTGCAGATGAGCCATACTGTTTTTGATACTTGTAGTTCTCAGAGGATGCATAGGGTCTCTCAGATTTAAGTGGGCCAACAGCCTATAGGAAACCGCATATCCTTGACACCATGATCGAATTTGTATTCTACATTTTAACTTGGAACTAGGCAATCATTTGCATTCTAAGTTTAAATATTCAGATTCTTTATAAATATTAAATCCTTATTTTTTATATTTTAAGTTTTGGGGTTTTAACTTTAATAACAAAATATTCTGATTCTTTGTTAATCTCTGCTGTTCAGCTCTAAGAACACAGCTGTGCTGGTGGCTGGCTCATTCTCACACTCTTAGCACTCAGGGGTTGGGTGGAGAATATAGTCAGCCTAAACTATAGCTTAAGAACCTCTCTCAAAAAATAAAAATAAAGGGTTTGGAGAGATGCTTCAGTGGTTAAGAGCACTGGCTGTTCTTCTAGGGGCCTAGGTATAATTCCCAGCACCCACATGGTGACTTACAGCCAACTGTAGCTTCAGTTCCAGAGAAACTAATGCCCTCTGTGGACACGAGATACACACATGGTACATAGACATACATACAGGCTAAAAACTCATACACAAAAAATGAATATTTAATAAAAAATTTCAAGTTAAAACCCCCAAATTAAAAATATAAAAACAATGAATGTGATAACATTGAATCAAAATATTTACATTAAAGCTACTCTAAGTCCCACAGTTTTATTCCAAATTTATTCCCAATTATAAGGAAATTTAAAAAACTAAGATATTAATAATTTTAATCTATAATCATATTTCATCTATTTAAATCATAAGAATAAGATGGAAGACAAGCCACTTATCACTTGTGAGAAAATGTTTTTCCCTGCAAACACATTCCCACCAAGAAATTTACCTTCTAGTAATACTTACATTCCCATTAAATGTTTAAATTGTCTCTTAAATCTTCTTTGTTTTATAGGAATATACTGTGATAATCATGTGCATATGTACATGTGATTGGGTGTATGTATGTGCACCATGCGTGTGCAGAAACCTGCAGAAATCAGAGAGATATTGGCTCTCCTAGAACTGGAGTTATAGACAGTTGAGCTGTCACGTGGGTCCTAAGAGCTGAACCTGGCTCCTCTGCAAGAGAAGTCAGTGTTCTTAACCACTGAACCAACCCCCCAGGCCATTAAATTGTACTACATCTGTTAGATTATATTTAAACATACTTTTATATTTTCTTCTGTGAGGAAGAGTTTCAGAAGACACTGTGGGTCTTCAGCAGTGATAAAGGGAGTCAGCACCCTTGGCTACACACTTAGAGACGCTCGAGTGTCTCCTTTTATACTTTCCCTATTGGTGAGTTTTCTTCCCCTACGTTTTGCTCCATGGTAATAATCACAACCCAAATACTTCCCTTCATCCTTACTCTCCTGCCCGAGTCTTCCTCTGCTCTGCATGGGAGAAAGAAGACCGTTTGAGTTCAGTATTGAACCATTTTCATTCCGCCCCTTATTCCTATCCTCATCTGTCTCTGCTTCCTCAGCTGGAATCACCCCCATCCATTCACACGCCTGGAAGTCAAGAAATCAAAAGTCCATGTAACATTCTTCACTAAAGAATTAGAGCAAACCACTTTAATTAAACACTACACATTCTGTCCTCAAAAATCTCTGACCCATCCCCATGGCTAAAGAAACCTTCTTAGGTGTCCCTTCAACTCCAGCAACCCCCTACCGAACTGCAAGGTCCTTTCTGACCCTCTCACATCTTCTGGAATGCTCCTTACAACCAATTTATTTTGTTTGATTTGAAGTTAATTTACAAGTCTGTTTTTGGTGCATCTTCCAGTTCCTATAGGCAATGCCTTCCAAGGTCAGACCATATGGAGTTGATTTTTTGTTTTGTTGTGTTTTGTTTTAACAAAAGACTCCATAGAAAAATTATGCCACTTCCTTAGGGGCAAACCAGCTATGATTTTTGTCCTTTTAACTAGTGTGTTTTCCTTCTCTGTTATTTTACTCAACAACTGATAATGTAGTCCACAATGTCGGGGTTGTAATTACCAAAGCCAGTGCATCCCCTCCAGCTTCCGAAGTGATTTTGAAAGAGAAAAAAAAATTGATTGCAATCTAACTCAGGGTCATAAGAGATAACAACTGTGGTAAAAGAATTAAAACCCTCATTTTCTGTTTCCACACAAATCAGTTTCAAGATACAAAAGAAGAAAAGAAAAAGCAGCCCCTTTGTGTTTTCTCTTTTCAAGTCGGAGAGGCATGGGAACATTAAGCAGACTTTGACAAGGTCATTAATTGATCGGTATATTAAATAACCTAAATAAGCAGATGTCTTGTGAAAGTAGAAGGCAATCATGGTTAAGATTAGAGAAGCTGAGGTGTGGAACGTCCAAAGAGGGAGGGCGAATGTATTAAAGACTCCATATGTCATCCACCTGTCTAGGAAAGAAAACTGCAGAATGAATCAGAAAAACAGATGAAAAAGGAAGTTTGAGAGCAATGTGATTATAAGTGAAAGACAAAAGAAATGAAAAACTTTCACAAAGTAAACATAACTTTGAAGGAGTCTAAATTTAAATATGACAGCACTTGAGGAAACCCATCTACATGTATCAACAAAGTCTGTGTTCCTCTCCTGTGCATCTGTCTGTCTGTCTGTCTGTCTCTCTGCCTCTGTGCATGCTGCTTTGATTTGCTTTTGCTCACATTTTTGAGAAAAGTTCTCACTTTCTAGTTCAGACTAGCGTCCGAGATGCTGGGATTATAGGCATGTTACACTACATCTGGCTATTCTGAGGGCTTGTAACGATAATTGTTCTATTTATAATACGTTGGTCATTGTAAAATTTTTGTTGACAATCACCATAATCAACTCAAATTTAAACAGATAAGTGAAATTACTAAGGAATACCTAGTATTCCCAATGCTTGATTTCAAGATCAAGACAGGATGAGACAGAGGGTAAGCTTCAGAAGTAAGTGACACCCAATGAACAGAAAGTGGTTCCAGTCCCACCAAGAATAGTCAAACCTGAACGATGCAGAACTATGAAGACTCATCTCAGGGACTCTCCAGCACCACAGTGAGAAAGTCCTCTCCAGCCACTCTCCCCTCAACATTCAAAGGATCAAGATATTGAAGTTTTCTGTGCACATAAAAGTATCTTGTTGGATGAGTCTGAGATCCCTCACCAGAGAGAGAGAGAAAGAAACTGAAGACAAGGGAGAGAAAGTGGGGAAATTGCCATATCTTCCCATGGTTCATGACCTTAGAGGAGGTATAGGGTCTTTCAAAGCAGACTTCCTCCTCACCGTGTCAGCCACATTAAGTGGCTCTACAGATACTGAATATTTGAGGCTATATCCATTTAACTTAGATCAGTAAATTTGGCTTCCCTAATTTATTGTTTTCCTGATAAGATAGTGTTTATTACCTTAGGGACCATGGGGGTGGGGCTATCATAGGATGAAGGTAAAGGGTCAAGGCCCTAAAATGTAGTGGTTAAATTTGTGATGTAATAATAGTCGATCTTTGAACTTGAATAGATCTGCCACAGCTGAATATCAATAAGAGTGTACAAGGAATTAAAAATAGTGTTCACCTCATGGGGATACTTGGAGGATAAAGGCCTGTGACTTGCTGTGTTGTCTGGAACATGGAAAAGTATGATAACCATCATCCCACAGGGCTGTATGACTGTTCCTTTCCTTTTCTAGTGTGAATCCAGCATCCACGATGAAGAAAGCCGCCCCAGGTAGATTCCTACCCTGCCATTCCTCCTCCTTCCTGAGCTGAGGACTTTGTATCCTGTGATCTTGACTGCTTTTCTGAGTTTGTATCATCAAAGTCTTTATTTATTTGAGCCTCAATCTCTTCAGGTTGTTTTTATGTAAATTATTTTTTAAAAAGTTAACCTTTTATATTCAAGATTTACTTTATCTTTAATAACATATATGGTGGCCATGTAATAATGCAAGTGCACGTTCCCTCAGAGTCCAGATGAAGGTATCGGATCCCTTGGTGCTGGAGTTGCAGATAATTGTGAGTAACTCAGTATGGGTGCTGAGAACCAAATTTAAATCTTTTGCAAGTATGTCCATGCCCTGACTTCTGATCCACCTCTCCAATCCCTGGCTGTATTGTTGAGTCCCGTGTAGCATTAAAACATATAAAAGTGTTTCTGTGACTAGAGCCCTTCTTTTCTCCTTCCAGCCACTTTATAGCTACTCTCTAGCTGTCTGGTGCTTGAATTCTTCTCCAGTGACCTCAGCTTGGAAGCCAGATGGACTCAGCTTCATGAGTTTTCAATCAAGTTCTCCCACCTACAAGTTGTGTGGCCTTAGGCAAGTTACTTGACACCAACCTCCTGGGCCTCGCTGGCATCTATATAATGAGGATGCTAATGAATTTGGCATTTTAAATGCCTTTAATTATCTCGAGTCACACCTTAACTATTTGTAGGCAGTACCTTCTGGTGAGATAATATAACAGAAAAGTCTCTATGATTGTCCCTAATAAGAGAGATAACTGTCAAGGACTCTGTAAGCAGGAAATTAATAAGTTTATAAAGCTATAATGAACCAGTAGATAGAGGTTTCCTCCACCTCGGCCAGGACTGTGGGAATCACAACCACAGGTCAAGCTCACATTAAAATAGGCAGCTAACCTCCTGTGGTGTCTGAGACACATTCTACCCAAGGAGGCACTCTCAAGCTAAGCCGCACAGTGAAAAATCATTGCACAGTGTTTTCCCCCGAAGCAATAATCTTCAAATATCCAAGATGAGAAAGACATATCATTTAAAATATACCGTTGTTTTAGAAAGAAATAGAGATAGGAGTGAAGTTAGTCTTCAAATAGTTTCTGTGCTCGGAGTCACGTTCACAAAGAGTGGCTTGCTGTTGTGCTTTCTGAGATTCAGTCTGCATTTGTACAAGGCTGGACCATAAGTCAACCAAGAGCCACCCATGGCAGCATTCTTCTTGGCTCCAAAGCCAACCTACACTGTGAGAACAACTTGTTCAGGTCTAAGGTCCAGTCCACGGGGGAATCATAGGACCTTGTATTTTAGCCTATTCTCTGAACAACTGTCAGGATGACTACTGGCCACAAACTCTGAGTGCTGTATTGACTTTATTAATCCTTCTGCCAGTCTTGAGGAAGGAAAACTGAATATTTGGCTGCCTCCAGTCTGACTCAGGCTGTGTATCAGCCAATGTATGAAACAGAATAGTTACTGTTCCCAACCTAGTGGCTTTGGCAAAACCCTGTCATAATTAAAGGAAGAAGAGCTTCCCTCAACAGCATCAACTATGAGAGAAGCAAACGGCAGCCTCAGTAGGCCATGATGACTGCTAGAGACTTCAACACCAAGCCCCCAAACTGACCTCACAATGGCATTATAAACACTTTCATTTTAAAAGGAGGAAACATCTCAAAGAGGTTCCATAATTTCCCCAAGGTCACACAATTCCAAAATGACAAAGAAGTCATTAAGCAGAGGGTAACTTCTGAATAGCACAGCCTTACTTGGGGTCAAGGAAACAATCTTAGCTGCAACCGTTTGTGCTGTTTTCCCCATGGTCAGAGAAAGAGAGTGAGGTGAGATTTCAGTGCGTTATTTACAATGGCCTTTTTGTATAGGAGTCCAAAGCACCTAAAATAAATTGACCCTCTAGTTGACTACTACCGAATGGAATGTGTGTATGCATGACCGCATATATAAAACCTGATGCTGTGGTTTAATGATAATAGAGTAGAGAGGTGGGAAGTGAACTGAAATTGACACCACAGAACACACTGTTTGCATTTAAATACATTAACCAAATATCATCACCCCAGTTCTCAAAGCATTAATTTTCAGAGTATATTAAATATTAAGTTCTTTAATATATATAGTAGAAAGTTAAAATTTTTAGAAATCTTTGTGTAGCTAGGCAAAGTGACAAATACCTGCCATCCCAGTACATGGTGGGTTGAGGCAGGAGGATCAACATGAGCACAAGACCAGTCTTGGGATACATAAGGAGGTGTTGTCGTAAAACCAGCAAAAACAAAGATATCTTCGTGTAATTTAAACTCAATTTGAAAAAGAAAATTGCAGGCTACAATAAACTGTAATAACGAGTTAAAGTAGACACTAACTTAAGTATAAAATTTATTAAGATTATTCCTCTAGCAAAAAAGGCCTTCAGGCGTAGGAACAAGTTGGACAGCTGTCAAGCAAGTCTCCATGAAAGAAGACACCTGGAGATGGGCCTTGTAATGGTCTGAACATGAAATAGTCACCACAGGCTCATGTGTTTGAATAGTTTTTGCCTAGGTGGTGGATCAGTTTTGGGAGGTTATGAAATTTTGGGCACATGGATCCTCCTTGTCATCTGTAAAGCCAGGGTTTAAGGACTGTAGTTCATTCAGGCTCCCATGTTAATTCTCTGTTCCCTGGATACCAAGCATGTAATCAGCCATGTTTTCCCAGCCATTCCCCTCACGGCGCTAACCCCACCCTGGGGATACCATCAACTGTATTCCCCAAACCACACCCTGGGATAAACCCTTCTTCCTGCAAGTTGTTCCTCCCAGTATTCTGTCACAGCTACGAATCAGTACCTAGCATAAAACAGAGCTGGGTAGAGGGGAGGGTGGGAATTCTGAGAAGCTATCGGAGGGGAGCATTGCGTTAAGAATATGCATATTTTTAATTAGACTTCTAAACCTGGGGTATACCCGATTCCAGGCAGGGAGAGAAACAGGCACAAAAGTGTAACAATGATAAAGGGTCTCAATTCATCGAATCTTTACCGGAGGCTTAGGGGAGGATACAGACACAAGACTGGGGTTGAAACTGCTCTGGATCTTGAAGAGACACGAAGGCACAATGAAAGTGGTGTTAGGAAAAATCAGGCTGGAAGGAGGACCTGGGATCTGAGCCGCAGGCCAGTGTATGTGCTTACACATACATTTATAACCTGCTTGCCAAAAAACACGACTCGACCAAGGTAAATCTTCAAGAAAATGGCGTTTGAGCATGGCAACAAATACTCTCAAAGGTAAGGACATAGCTAATCATTTTTAACTCTGATATCCCCAGTTTAATCCTTCAGGAAAATATTCTTTAATCCCATCACCAAATTCAACAGAAAGTAAGATTTATAGTACCACTAAGCAGGAAATATCAGGAAGTTTTCAACTGCATCAAACATCCATATGGCAACAGGGAGGAGTCAGGGGTGTTTAATTCTGTTTCGTTTACTTCCATTTTGTTTATTTTGTTTTATTTTGCTTTTTTATCCTGAACCTAAGGCAATGGAGAAAGATAGAAAAAATTTTTTCAACAAAGGAAATCCAAACAGTTTGTTGCACTTTATTTCTGGAGGGAAAATAGAAATAGCAAACCTGATTTTTCTACTGTCAAACTAAAGGTGTCACTCTTAAAGGAATCTGCGCTACCCAAGTTAGTTAGAACAAATCTGCCCTAACTTGAAATTGGCTTCATTAAATGACAGAAAACCACAATCACTGCCTTGTGGGGCGAGATGTGAAAGCTGCCACACAATGGCTTTAATTTTAGAGTTTCGGGAAGAGTTTTATACAACAAGCATAATTCCACCAAAGATGCATTAAAGCATTATAGACCTCAATTGCTACAAATTTTTGCTTGTGAAAATAACAGCAAAAGAAAGACTTCTAATGAATAAAAGTGAAGCTTCAGCCTCTATTTAGTATTGGCTTGGCTACAAACACAAGACACCTAGGTCTTCCTTTGTGTCCTCATGCTTAGCTCTATAACATATAGCCTGTTGTTCCCATGCTGAGTATATCAGCTATAAATGATGCTGTGCCTGCCCTGGAATGAGAGTTCAGTCAGCAGAGGGCTCGCTGTGAAAGCTCAAGGATCTGGGTTCTATCACCAACACTAACATTTAAAAAAAAAAAAAAGCTGGCCATGGAGACGTGTCCTTATAATCTCAGGACTGAGGAATGGAAAACAGGTGGATCCCTGGGACTCTGACCTAACTAAATATATGAATTCACGATACCCATGATAAATATATGAATTTGTGATAAATGGCAGAGAACTCTCAAAAACACATGCTGAACATTTTCTAAGGAACAAAGCTAGAGACTGACCTCTGATTTCCCCACTCATATACACAGATGTGTACATGTAACATCATGAATATATGCACATACACATATCACATATACACATACACACACACATATATATATATACCATATATATGCATACATATATATGCACCATGCACACACACATGCAAACACATACAAATATACACACACAAACAAAGATAAAAGCAACCACTCCACCAAACATTTCAAAGGGTGGGGTGGGGGATTATTGCTTCTAACTAGAGTACTACCTTTAGCATAGTAGATGTTTTGCCTAAATAAGAGAAAGATGAGATTTCAGAAAGCAGCTGACACACCTGAGTCCACCTTTTCCTTTCCTGGGGTGCACGATTATCAGAAGAGACAGGGAAGGAGCTCAGAAGTGCTAGACAGAAGACTCTATCACGAGCCATCCAAAAACTCCAATGGACTTGCTTACTTGTGTTTAGATCCTTGAGAAACAGAAGTTATCACTCTGATAACCCCTGGCTAAGTTTTAGTGGTACTGAAAACTGGTGACACTGTTGTCCCTTCAATTGTTCCTCTAAGAAGAGGGTATCAGAGTCAGCTATGGATTGACAAAGTGACAAAATCACTTTTACACATTGCAGCATTTATAGAAATCATGGGAGCTAGCAACGTAGACAACCAGACCACAGGACGCTCACAGGCCTCCCTGGTAGTGACACCCTGACATCTCATTCTCAAACTGTGACTACAAGCAGATTATCAAGTCTGACCTCTCCTCTGTGGGGTAAGCAATTCCGTTCTGCATGCCTCTTTCAGGTCAGGACCTATGTTTTCTGGGTTTGTTTACAGCTAAGTGTAATCACACCACTATCTTCTGACAAAATAAAACTGCAGACAGAAGCAAGGGATGAAATAATACTGGGCCTTAAAACTATGTCTTTCCAGTTTATTGTTGCTTTCCTTATTGCTGCAGCTGTGGCAGCAATTCATCTTCCTGCTTTCCCAGAAGGATGCAAAACCATGAAATTAGCAGACTCCCAGGCACCAAACCTTATCCTTCATGTCTCACCTGAGAATCCATTTTCTGTAGTCTCTAAGTCTCTGTCTACTGGTAGTTTTATCCTAAATCATATGCCTTGCATAAGGCTATATAGCCAAACTCGTTGGTTAGTTATTTTTGCAATGTCTTATTAATCAAAAGGCAGCTATAAATATTTAATTTCTTAACATCTTAGATTAGCATAGAGCAACTTCTGTTTTCTCTCCCAGTGATCCGGTTTGCTTGTGATTGTTCCTTTGCTGTACTGATAGACTCATCCACCAGTAGCTATTGCAAACTGTCACAGTTATAATTTTTGAGAGGGGAGAATATATGACAGATTAATTTTAGAAAAATAAATGAATTTTAATAGATTAAAAACTGTAAAGCTAAGAGTAATGAGGTCCTTCCGACTGAAATAGAAAATGCTCTTGTAAAATCTGCAGTAATTTTTAAAAGGAAATATTGGCCAGGGCAAATGCAGATGGATGCATGAGGCAGATGAACATACGCTTACTGGTTGATAACAGTGGGCGTGGTTTGTTTTCCTAAGTTCCATGTGCTTCCAACTTGGTGCTTGTTGTTGTTAGTGTTTCTATTGCTGCAACAAAACACCATGACCAGAAAGCAAGTTGGGGAGGAAAGGGTTTATCTGGCTTACACTTCCACACTGATGTTCATCATTAAAAGAAGTCAAGACAGGAACTCAAACAGGGCAGAATCCTGTAGGCAGGAGCTGATGCAGAGGCCATGTAGGGGAAGTGCTTACTGACTTGCTTCTTTTCGTTATAAATCTTCATTAGCATTACCACTAATAGCCACATTACAGTGTGTATACTAGGCTCTTTTGAGATTTTCCTCTGACAATGAAATTAATGTAAAACTCTTCATTTTAGCCTCAAGCATACTCTTCAGACAAGGACAAAAAGCACCCACGTTCTTCACCAAAATATCACAAAATGATCTATGGGCACATATTAATATTCTTCTCCTCTGAAATCTCTTGAGCTAGCCCCCACAGTTAAAATCACCCTCAGCACCACTGTCTTCCATGTTCTTACTGGTATGTTCCATTAAGCAGTATTAAGGAATTCCACCGCTTTTCTAACCCAAACCAATGTCCGTATTACTCTAAACAATACCATGGTCAGGCCTATCATAGCAACACCCCAGTCCCTGGTACCAACTTCTGTCTTAGTTAGCTTTTCATTTCTGTGAAGAGTCACCATGACCACAGCAACTCTTATGAAGGAGAACACTTCGTTGGGTGGTTTGCATTTTCAGAGGTTTTATCATCAGTGTGGGACACGGCAGCATGCAGAAAGACATGGTGCTGGAGCAGTAACTGAGAGTAGTCTCTCTCACTGGATGTGAGACCTCAAAGCCCACCTCCACAGTGACACACTTCCTACTCCAACAAGAACACACCTCCTCATAGTGTCATTCCCTTCGGGGCCATTTTCTTTCAAACCACACTATGTGATCCTCCACACTCATGCTTGCACCTGCTATGATATCATCTACTGCACTATTTCACAACTATAGTCTCTGCCTGGAGACATAACCCCTGTTTCTCTATAAAACACCCAGATTTTTTGTTTAGAAATCTGGGGCAAAGAAAATTGAGTCTGAGGCCAGCCTGGGTCACATGGTCAGGTCCTATCTCAGAAAACTGGGTCTAAGGATCTAATTATAGGCTATAACTTGGTGGTAGAATTCAGTCATAGCATATGAAAGGCTCTGGATTCAATCACCCAATCAATTGATCAGAACAAAGCACTCAGCATCAAGCATTTCATTATAGTAATGGGAAATGGGCCACTACAGACATATTTTTATGTTAAGGTAGCAGCTCTAAAATGATGTTCAGACAGAAAGTACCCCTGACAAAAAGAGAAAAATGTCACAGCTGCTCTGCAACAGACACTGAGAATCAGTTTCTAGACAGATCTTCACAGATGATGGTCCCCAAGTGGGAACTATCAGTGACACCTGTTAACTTGTCAGAACCAAGATTCTGGACTTCTCTGCAAAGTTATTGAGGTAAAAAGCCCACATTCTCCATGGGTTAACCCTCCCCAAGCATGCAGCACCCAGCCAAAGCTGAGAGTGCCCAGGCACAAGGAAATCGCCCTTAGTTCCAGGAACTGATTGTCAATCAACTTTCAGAATGCAGTGTAGGGGTTTGAAGTGACTGTAGCCAACCATTTGTAGACACACAGCCAGTCTCAGGTTGTGCTCTACACTTTTCCATGGCCAGATTCTGTCCTGTTCATTTCAAGACTGTATAGACTATAGACTGAGTGGCAATATGTTCAGGGAAGCCATGTGCATGCTTGGTACAAAGTAATAAGAAGAAAGCAACGTCCATTCAACTTGAGAGTCCTCTTCCCTCTCTTCTTCTCTGACCTCCTTCATCCTCCTTGTTGCCTGTGTTCCTTGTCCCTCTTCTAAGCCATTGTACAGCACAGGCTGGTTAAATACTGGAAGTCAGTTGCTGGCCTTCCCCACTATTGCCTTGTATACTATAGAACATACATCCAGGCCTGTTTAGAAAGGAAAAATCACACGCTGCTGGCAAAGAAGCTTCAGAAACAGGTTCGGTTTCCCTCTATTCACTAAATATGCATACTCCCCCTAAAAATGAAACCACAGGAGCCACCAATACCAGACAAAAGCATGGAGCACCTACAAAATCACTTCTTTTATGCTGCCATATACACAACGCAGCAAGCATGTATATCATGGGCTGAGGCTACTGTGAGTCATTGGCTCCATGTGAATGGTGTTTTGCTTGATATGGTTCTCCTCCATTACTGACCATCCTGTCTCATCTGAGCTTTGCCTGTACAACTTCCCACTCTTGGCTTCAAGTCTGAATTTGTGTCCTCCTACTCTCTTGTTGTCTCCTTAGTGGAGAAGTGTACTTCAAATGCAGACACTACATAGTAGCCACACTGTTGTCCTTGGGACTGTGTATGGCAGTGGGGTTTCCTACCGTGTTGTTTCAAAATGAAGAGATTCTGGAGTAACGTGAGTTAAAAATCCATACACACAACATAAAAGCAGTTTTCAGTTGTCAAAAAAGCTTAGGACCTGAGACAAAAGGTAGGCAGTACGCATTTTTTCAGAAGACTAACAAGGTATGAAATAGGATCCAGTTCTGCATGTGTTTTCTAGTGAGGGTGTGTTTGTGTATGCACGTGTGTGTGTGTGTGTGTGCGTGTGTGTGTGTGTGTGTGTGACCAACATATATGCACTATGAATTCCATCCACTGGAGATGGGGCTCAGGGCATCTTTTAGAAAAAGATTTATTTTATTGACTGATGGATGACCATGTGTCTGGGTGGAGGTATGTGAACATACATGAGTTCAAGTGTATATGAAGCCAGAAAAATCAGATCCCACTGAAGCTGAAGATATAAGCAGTTGTTAATTCCCTGACATGGGCCATGTTGGGTTACATAATGTATTCCTGGCCAGCCTGAACTGTAGTATGAGAACCAATCTCAAGAAAGAAAAGTGTGTGTGTGTGTGTGTGTGTGTGTGTGGTGTTATGTGTGTGTGTGTGTGTGTCAGAGAGAGAGAGAAAGAGAGGACACCATGAAATGGGAGGAGAGCAAGAAATCCTAAGAAGGTGATGGTATTTGTGTGACATTAAAGCAGAAGCGAGGAGTAGTTGAGGGACGATGTGATGGCTTAAATGACAATGACGCCCATACACTCATACAACTGAATACTTGTTTCCTAGTGGGAGGAATTGTTTGGGAAAGATTAGGAGGTGTGGCCTTTTTAAAGGAGGTGTGTCACTAAAGGATGGACTTAAGGGTGGACTGCAAAAGCTTACATCACTCCCTGTTGTGTCTGTCTGTCCGTCTGTCTGTCTGTCTGTCTGTCTGTCTGTCTCTCTATCTATCTATCTATCTGTCCACCCATCTCTATCTATCATCTATATATCTATCTATCCGTATCTATCTATCTATCTATCATTTATCCATCTCTATCTATCTATCTATCTATCTATCTATCTAGCTATCTATCATCTATCATTTATCCATCTCTATCTACCTATCTATCTATCATCTATCATCTATCCATCTCTATCTATCTATCATCTATCTATGTATCTATCTATCTATCATCTGTCTATCTATCATCTATCTATGTATTTATCTATCATCTATATATATATATTTCTCTTCCTCTCTAAATCTATCTCTCTCTCCTATTCACCCTTCCTCCCTCTCTCCCTCCTACTTAAAATGGATCCTATTTAAGTTCTCTGCTACTGTTCTAGTCCCATGCCTGCCTGCCTGTTGCCATGCTCCCCTCAGGATCTGGAATCGTGAGCACCAATAAACATTTTCTAAGTTGCCCTAGTCATGGTGTCTCTTCAGAGCAATAGAAAAGTAACTAAGACAGGGGAAGAGGACTAGCAACAGGAGAGCAAAAGGGATGTAGGAGAGCAGTATGTAAAGGACCAATAAAAACAGAGTATGATGCCCTACATGTGGGAAAATCTCATAATAGCCCTTATGACTTTTTAGGCTAACTTAAAGATTAATAAATATAAATAAATGAATTTTTTTTCAACTAGCACAAGATAAATAGATAAACCCTTAGGGTATTCTAAGATGCTGCTGAGCAATTCTGACAACACTGGCTCAGGACTAGGGACACTTCTCTAAGCCACAAGCATGCTAAAAATACAGGCATCCACCTCTCACCCCTGAGGGACAGCATTAGAAGTCCAAGGGTGAGGACTAACTCTGTTTTCACGAAAACCTTCCAAACAATTTAGAGGCTTGCTACTCAGTAAGAACCCCTGGGGTTTGGCAGCTCTATAACACTCAGAGAACTGAAAATAATTGCTATGTTTTTCAAATGCTCTAAATAAAATAAAAAAACAAAGGCTAGTCAACAGCTCTACACAAAGAAAAATGTTTACTATATAGTCACTCTCAGAAAATGACATAATTGTAAATAATCAAGAGTCCTATATGGGCAATCTATTACCTCACTAGACACTGGTAGCTTGAGGATCTTGGAAATTTTTTATTTAAATAGGGGGTGGGGGCCTCAGGAAAAGAGAGGATAGAGAAAGATCAAGAGCAGAGACAGAAAGATACTTATTTTCAATTATGTGAGACCAGGCTTTTTGAAGGGATGTGCTAAAATAACTGGAGGTCAAGGTATGGTTGTTGGCTTATTTTAATAGATATTGGCACCAGACAAATATAGATGACCATTTTTGAATATAACAGTTTGAATATGTCTTGAGACATAGCAGTTGGTATTCTGAGGAGAATATAAAACACAACATTTCCAAGCTTAGTCCACACAGAGAGCATCTCTCTAGCCAGGGCTCTTAATGTAAAGCCAGCCTTACTCTCTTTAGAAGATCTTCAGGACCTCAGGGACAGAAAATAGAGACCTTAGTTATTATTCTAGTAGGTTCAGCCTGAAGATGAGGGATAGACTCCTAGTAAGCATTTAAATGTATACATATGTTTACAAATTGGTGGTATGTGGAGTGACTATAAGACACTATGGTCAGTCTCTGTAAACATACAAGCTGAGATATTTAGGGAAACTCTGCCATCTGTTATATAAGAAAGAACTAATAAATTAGTATAGGCTTTGGGTATCTAAAGATATGAACATTATACATTATTTACTCTTAAAAGAAAAATGTACTGAGGAAGAAAATGGCAACTGGTTATCTAGTAACAAATGGACAACCTTGAAAACATACATTCAAGTAACATTACACAGAGTCAGCAAGTTATATATAAGAATATACTCATAGATACATTTATACACACACGTGTGTATGTGTGTGCATGTGTATGTGCACACATGTGTCTATGGTCTTGGTTACTAGTCCATTTTTGTGAAGAGACATGATGATCAAGGCCATTTTTCGAAGAAAACATTTAATTGGGGGCTTTCTTACAGATTTCAAAGAACTGGTCTAAGACCACCAAAGTAGGGAGTGTGGTAGCAGGCAGACAGGCCTGACACTTGATCAATAGCTGATAGCTTTACATCCTGATCTGCAGGTCAGATACAAAGCAAGAGATGCTGGGCCTAGCATTGGCTTTTGAAACCTTAAAGCTCATTCTCAGTGACAAACTTCCTCCAACAGGCAAGTCCTATTCCAACAAGGCCATACCTCCTAATTCTTCTAATCCTTCTCAAACAATTCCATACAAGCCTATGATGGTCAATCTAATTCAAGCCATACCATCCAACTCCCTGGCCCCCACTTACTTGTAGCCATATCATAATGCAAAATGCATTCGGTCTACTTTCAAAAGTGCCCATAGGAGTTCAGTTTCAACACTGTTTAAGACTTTGAGGTTTCTTCTTAACTGTACTCTCCTTTACAATAAAAATTAAAAACCAATTCACATCCTTCCAACACCTGATGGCACTAGATATATATTACTATTCTAAAAGGGAGTAAAGGAACATAATGTGGAAGTACTGGGCCAAAGCAAGACTGAAACCCAACAGGACAAACTCTAAATCTTGTATCTCTGTGTCCAATGGCAAAGGGCTTAGATGAATCCTCCCTTACAGCCTTGCTGACTGCAACATCCTTCTTTCTCATGGGCTGGTTCCATACTCTGTCTATAGCTCTCCTTGGCAAGTATCCCATGGCTCTGGTATCTCCAACACTGTGGGGTCTCCAACATAATCCAAGTTTTACTTTCATAGCTTCACAAAATGGTCTCCCTAGGCCTCCATGTAGGGAACCCCATGCCACAAGCCTGACCTCAGCAGCTTTCCTTAACCATGGGACAAAGGTTCCATAAACCCTTTTCTATATATTCCTTGATAAATATAGAACTGAAGCTGTCAAGTGATGCTGGCTGGACCTGGAACCTGCACCCCTTCTTGAATGACATTTGCATAAACTTTCCATTTTTATTTAGCTCTAGGGGACCCCTCTGAACTTTTCCTTACACAGGTAGCAAGATTACCTAGGTGGAATCTTGCCAGGAGATTACCTCTCCCATAATTTCATTTAGCATCCTGATTTTCTCTAAACTTTTCACCTCCTTGAGCACAAGACTTGGCTCAAACATTACCTTTCCCAGCGCTTCATTGTGTATTTTGTATATTTTCTTTGTAGTGCTTGCTCCTTTTCACTGTAGCTCTGCATAGGAATAACCACTAATAACCATATGATACAGTCAATACTAAACAGTCTTGAGATTTCTCTGCCAGTGATAGTACAAAACTACAATTTAGCTTCCAGAAGATTCTTAGGACAAGGGTAAAAAAGGAGCCATATTCTTTTTT
>LOEQ01002760.1:305789-316943 GCA_001685075.1 Bramus lutescens
GCTCATGTTCTCCCTCCTTCTGCTCCTCATTTGGACCTTGAGAGCTCAGTCCATAGGAGCCATATTCTTTGATGAGATACTTTAACAATGGCCTCTAGACCCCTTGTTAATATTCTTCCCCTCTGAAGCCTCTTGAACCAGTCCTACATTGTCCACATTGCACTTCAGCATTGTTGCCTTTCCTGGTCCAACTAGGATGGTACATCAAGCTCCACTTAACATGTGCAACAGCTTTTCTAGTCCTGAATCCCAAACTCTCCCATATTCCTCCAAGCACACCGTTCCAACTAATCACAGCAATATGCCACTTCCTGGTATCAAGTTTTGTTTTAGTTACTATTCTCTTGATGTGAAGAGACACCATGACCAAGACAACTTATACAAGAAAACATTTAGTTGGGGGCTCGCTTACAGTTCCAGAGGATTGGTCCATTACCATCATGGTTGGGAGTGTTGTGACAGGCACGATGCTTCAACAATACCTGAGAGTTTTGCGTTCTGAACCACAGGCCAGATACAGAGCAAGAGGTGGTGGACCTGGCTTGGGCTTTTGAAACCTCAAAGGTCACCCCCACCAGTGACACATCTCCTTCAATATACCATACTTATTCCAACAAGGCAGCACCTCCTAATCCTTCTAATTCACTCCCCACATATATGGGTCTCTGGGCAACATTCACATTCAAACCACCACATCACATAACAACAGTTAATAGAAAAGGGACTATCAATATAAAAGACAGCAAGAAGGGCTATAGGAGAGGGTGTGCAGAAGGGAAAGGGAAGAGGGAAATGATGTAATTATATTATAATCTCAAAAACAAAAGAAATAAAAAAGGAAAGAAAATCCCCAACATTGATACAGCAGATTGTTCTATTCTAATGGAGTTAAATACTTATCCACTCACAACAAAGACTTAAAGTTGTTGGTCAAGTTTGTGATATTTCTTCATCCCAAAGATGGATCATCTCTCTGCTCAACATTCTTCAAAAGTTTACAAACTAAAGGTGTGTACACGGATTTGGTTCTCAAGAGCAGAATTTCAGCCTCCATTTCAGCTGAGAGATGGTGTGTCAGGGCTCTGGATGGCAGCCATTACTAATACTACTTGGCTCTGTGAGGCCAAAATGAATTCTATTAAGAGAAAAAACCTTAAGCAACAGATTTGTTCACAAGTTGTTCTCCATTTAGCATTCAATCTGTTTAAAAATATGTGATTCTTTTAATCCAGAATTAATGTAAAATCACTGCGTTTTGGCATGGTACTTTGTATTTTAATAACTAAATTATTTTGCCAAAAGTGTCATAATGTAACTGGCAAGACAGAAAATCGTTTGGAGTTAAGGCAATCTTTCTCTGAAATGAAAACAAATCCCATTGATATACAAACAAGTGTTTGCATCCTCAAAGTTCTGCCTTGCGCAGTTACTCTTCTGTTTCAGGACTATTTCCTGAGGTCCAGACACCTCAGTCACCATCAAACTCTGAGCATATGGAGTAGTATTAGCATGTTCTACCATCCTGCATGCTAGCCAATTCCTGTTGCCACCGCAATTAAATCCAAATCCAGCTTCCAGGGCAGGCCATTTTCCTGGTGTACAAATTGCCTCATCCTGGCTGGATCCTCATGTATCAGGAGGAAACCCAGGGTTCTAATGCTATGCTTCATTTGACCTCAGATCGAGTGTCAGTAAGATGAAGCAGCAGCTAAGCGCTTGTCACCAAGCCTGAACATCTGAGTTTGATCCCTAAGACCCATATGGTAGAGGGAGAGAACTAATTCCCACAAGTTGTCCTCTGACTTCCCTATGCAGGCCACGGCATATGCACATATGTGCATACATCCACATAAACACATATATACATGTATATACATGTACGCACACTAACAAAAAATGTAAACAGCAGCAAAAACAACAACAAAACTTAGTTGTTTCTAGGAAGATTCCACCTCTAGGGACCTTCATTATAACTTGAACAGAGGAATGAAGGTTAGTCCACGACATGTGGGTTTTGAATAAATTGATCAGGTCCAAGAGTAGTTAACCTCTCCTGACTAGTAATCTATGTTGTTAACGTGACAGGATTTGGTCATCCAGGAGATGACCACATAGGTGTAGGTGTGGCATCAAAGACAATTCCAGAGGATTAACTGAGGGATAGCGGCTCATCCAGATGTGGAGGCCCCAGACACTGGCTGGGGGCACAGATGGAATGAAAGAGGAGCAAAGAGAGAGTCAGAGTCCCACAGCATGTTTCTTTCTCTGCATCTTGGTCCTCCCAAACACAAACTGAATTTGGTTACTATGCCTTCCCCATCCTCATGGCCTGAGACCTGAGGCAACAAGAACAAAAAAATGAACCTCCCTTCATCTTAACCGGTCTTTTTCTTCAGGCACTCTGTCTCAGGGATACAAAATAAATAGATACATCTGAAAGTCCAGCACAATGTAAGCTCTCGTGGCTCATTTATGCATACAGTTGATAAAGCACAAGCTAGACTTACTGTCATTCACACAGAATTTTAAATATCTGTTAAATGATAGTATCCCTTCCCAAATAATGTGAAATAAGAAAGGGTAGCTACATCTAGTGAGGTTGAAGTGTTTACAGATGCTGAAGCACATATTTATAACACCTCCAAATAGTAAGGATTACCATTCGAAACACAAATGTAACAACTAAACCAACAACCTGTAGCTATTGCTAGGATACTTCTGCCTATGGCTTGCATGCTGTTTTGTTGCATGTTTTAGACATTTTACCAGCATGCAAAATACAATACAACAGCAAAAGTTTGCCAGCAGGAAATAAATTCATAAAGAGTAGGTACAGGCTATGCTTCATAGTCAATACACAGTTGGGACTTTGTCTCAAATTCTGTATCAGTGTTTCATTTTAGGAACAGTTAGTCACTAATATTTTGCTAATATTTTCATGTGTATAGTTGGTGGATATTTCTAAAAGATGCAGCAGATATCTAGGGGTATTTATTATTAAGATAAGGTTCCTGCAAGCCTGAAAATGCAGCTAAATACATTGATAATCATATTTTTCAATAGGTTTAGCCTTTTGAATTGTCTCCTGGAGGCCTTATAAAATCTATCTTGTGTTAGATTGGCTTCTTAATATAGCTCCAATAGACAGTAAAAAAAAAAATTCTGAGGTTCAAGGACTGTCTTATTTTATGCTCCTTCTCAAACTCTTCCCCAGGGGAGGAGATCAAATCTACCCTCCTTCAAGAAGAATCAGATGTTAAATTAAACAACATAGATGAAGCTGAACATTTCAACTTTTGCTTGGGGAATGGAACCCATAATTCATGTAACACACCGTTTTACCAAATCACAGTCGGTGTTATTCAACCAAATAATCACCCAAACAATCAAAATAAATAGATAAATTTAAGATAATGTTTTTTTTAAAAAAAAAAACTATCCTAAGGCTGTCTCAGTGGCAAGAAAAGAAGTTAATAATCAAGAAATAGAATCCATGTCACACTATTTCACAGGGCAAAAAGTCCATGTGCAGAACTGCGAGATAATACAGACCATTGCAGGAAAAGACCTGGAAAAACAAAGAAATGGCCTTAGGGCATTCCAGGAGATAGAACTGGGCATTAGAAAGTGAGCCATAGTCAGAAGTTCTGCCTAGGGCACCAGAACTCTTGAAGAGATAGATAAAGCTTTGTTCAGAAATCCATCCAAATCAGAGTTTTAAAGACAAGTTTCCTAGCATTTGCTCTCCAGCTCCACTTTTATTTCCTGCTTCTATCTGTCATCAGCCAAATCGAATTGGCAATTGTTTGGCAAAGAAGCTAATAAAGTGTGGGTGAAAAGGGTCAGCTCTATGCTGTATAAAGCAGGGTGAAGGAAGGATGACCAAGGATACAGACAGGGATAAGACTGACTAACAGTCTATCCGTCACAAATGCTGGGCACTCGATTGGCCTCTGGAAGAAGAAAAGACCATGACCTACTTGTTGAGGATTAATTCAGGATTTTCCAAGGTCTGGACTTTGGTAAGTGTAGCACCAATAGTAAAAACACAGAGACAGAAACTGGAGTTCAGCTGAAGGTCTGAAAAGCAAAACAGTCAGCCACTGGTTCTTAACTCTACCTCAGTCTGAAATGGTGATCCTGCCTACAGGAAACCTCAGAATGAGACTGTGTCTGTGAGCTATCTCCTCCCATCTTGTATTCTCTAGGGCAAGGATTAAAGGTGTGCACCACTGGGATTAAAGGCATGCACTGCCGGGTTGCTATGGCAAACTAGTGTGGCTCCTGGGATTAAAGGTGTGTGTCACCACTGCCTTGTCTGTAAGGTCGACCAGTGGGGCTGTATTACTCTCTGTTCTTCAGGCAAGCTTTATTTATTAAACTACAAATGAAATATCACTAGAAGCAGGTGTCAGCAATCCATATGAATGCAAGTCAGGAGAAGGCATGGTTTGTCTTTGCATGAATTCACCTACAAATATAGTACTAAGTTGAAAATGTTTTCATAGAGGTACATTCCTTCAATAACCCCCTGGCTACAGAGCAATGATGTATCTCCGTGCCTCAGAGTGGCAAGGAAGGAATGAACTATGAATTTACTTATTGAGTTCCTATTGTGTCTCCAATTTGGATTGAATGTTTTTATCAATACTATGTTAGTTAATATATGAAATGTACATTTTAGTATATAATTCTTTCTGAGTCGGCCAGTACTGAACATTTTACATGCAAAGTCATCCTCACTTTTGTTCAAAGTTTCAGGTCAGTAACCTTAAAAGACAAAAATGCTGTCTTCTTTCAGAGTAGAGACCAGGAGTCAGTTTGTTTTGTTGTTGTTATTTTTTTTTGTGTGTGTGTGTGTCTGAGAGACAGAGAGACACTCTCTCTCTCTCTCTCTCTCTCTCTCTCTCTCTCTCTGAAAGAGAGAGGTGGGATTCCCCTCTGTATGCTGTAAATAAAGAAACTGGCTTGGCCTGATAGGGTAGAGTAGAGCTAGGTGAGGAAAACTAAACTGAATGCTGGGAGAAAGGTGGAGTAGGAGAAGCCATGTAGCCCCACTGGAGACAGATGCTGGAACATTACCCAATAAGCCACAGTCATGTGGCTATACATAGATTAATATAAATGGGTTAAATTACTATGTAAGAACTAGCCAATAAGAAACTAGAGCTAATAGGCCCAGTAATGATTTAATTAATACAGTTTTTGTGTGATTATTTCGGGTCTGAGCAGCCAGGAACTAACTAATGGCCTCTTACAACATTTGTGTGTGTGATTTCTTTTTTCTGTCCAGTAAAAAGAATGATTAATCTCGGACAAACTTCAGTGTGGTTTTCATGTATATCATTTAAACAAAATGGAATTTTGACAGCTGAGGACTCCAAGCTGTACTGCTAAACTACCTAGTGCAATGTATCTATCAGAATTGCTCACCAGCAGGAGTAGACTACTAAACCACCAAGTGTAATGTATCTATTTGAATCACTCACCATCCAAGCAGACCTGGGCACCAGCAGAAGGAACTGAAACAGGATGCTCTGTCAGGCATGCGAGGAGCACTTGGTCTGTGGTCCAGGAATCCTTTGTCACATATAATTTAGTTCCAGCTGACTAACATTATTAATATATTACTAACATAACTGATGTTTTGGGCTAAGAAGACAATTTTCATTCTTTTGGCATTCTGCAGGAATACAACAGTCACCGTGCCATGCAGACAGCCTTGAACTTAGTCACTCTATCTCTCTTCGTCTATGAAGAAGAGTTTTATGGGTCTTTATCTCAAGGTTTGTCTTTTCCATAGTCCATTTTGCAAAGGGTGCATCTATTCACAACACTTGCAGGCAGGTCTGAAATGGCAATGGCATCCAGAATTTCCTTTAGAAGAGAATTTTACCAGGGAAAATAGACAAAGCTTTCAGACGACTCAGTGGAGATTGTGAGAGCACTTTGACTTTGAGGTTCAGAAAGCACATTCCCTCTGCAAACAAACAAATCGTCGTGTGGTTCGTTCCCCTGCAGTGTCAAGCTAATGCATTACCTAAAGACACCGGAAACCCCTTCAGAGTTCCCTTCATTGAAGGGATAGCCACACTGTCAAACACTGCTTCCTAGAAAGAAATAATGCAGCCTGAACTAAAACGTTTTGTGGCCTACGAAGCAAAGTGACAGAGCTGTAAACACTAATGGACCTTGTACGCAGTAGCTCAGACTATATGTCCAAACACTGTGGCAGATAAGTTACTTTTTTGGTCTTTAGTGTCAGACACAGGCCACAGGCACAGGGAAAAAAGGAGTCGTTGACAACTTCACTGAGAACTAATGAAAAATTTTACAGAATACAGGAAGAAAGAAACAGCCAGGGAGACTGGAAATGACGCTCTCATTTGTATCATTTAAAGTGAGGTGCATAAGTCTTTATTATAAAGGTGAAATTGGATATGTTTGAATGAAAGCTTTGAATCCCATTAGTAGGCATTAACATTATTAGACTATCATGTTGTTCTATTAGATAATGCTGGTGGATAGACGGAATGAAAGCAGTGAAGGTCACATTTAAATATCAAAGTGCATGTTATCTCTAGGGAAATTAAGAGACATACAGCATTAAGTCATGTCTAGAGCCCCTGAAATCTCAGCTTTTGAAAAATCATCTTACGTTTAATATTTACTAGACAATATAGCACAATGAAGACAAGGTCTAGATATGTGTGTGCAACTATCACCTGACATATGTATGTACGCATACATGTGACATTAGACTTAATTCCTTACGTTCAATTAAGGAAGTCCTGTAGGATAAAAATACTTATTTTGATCATCTGTCTTGGACCCAATATCTTTACTGACATCACCAGGCGAAATCTTTCATGTCTTATTGCTCTTACAATTGAAAACTATCTGTAAGATTGCTAAGAAGAATTCCTTAATTTAAAATATTACACAAATAAGAAAAACATCAGAGGAAATGATTCCAATGACTTAACAAATGGTATTCAGGTTTTTCTAGGCTATTAACCTATGAACTGACTCTTCCCATCTTAATTATTTGATGTGCAAGTTAGTTAATTGATCAATTAAATCTGAGAAAAAAAATTGTAATTGCAAGTTACTTTCAGTTTTATGCTGAGGAACTGTCTTAGTCTGAAGAACGTCATGACCACAGCAATGCTTATAAAGGAAAATGCTTAGTGGGCCTGCCTTACAGTTTCAGAGGTTTAGTCCATTGTCATTATAGCAGGGAACATGGGGCAGCATGCAGGCAAATATGGTGCTGGAGAAGCCGCTGAGACTTCTGCTACAGGCAGCAGGGAGAGACAGAGCCTTCTTTCGGCTCTTGAAACCTCAAAGCCCAACCTCAGGGATACACTTCCTCCAACAAGGCCATGCCTAATCTTTTCAAATGGTGTGACTCTCTAAGTATTTAAATATATGAACCTAGAGGGCATTCTTATTGAAATCACCATAGGAACACAATAGAGAAAAAAATAAAAACAGTAAGCTAAAAATGAAGTACATGATGTGCAGGTAGATTTCAACTTTAGGCGATTATTTTTATTTTGCGTACTGCAGAAATACTTTTTCCCATAAAGGATTGGTGAAGACTATTAGTCAGGCACCATGCTAAGAATCTGAGGCATGGGACTTCCCTTCTACATGCAGGAAGCTGCTCTCGGAGTCTTCTGGGTCCCTGATCATGTTCCTCTCCTATTGTCCAAGGAGTCAGGTGGCTTACAGAATAGGAGCTGAGCATCCTCAAGTGTTATCCACAAGATCTTAAATGGTTGCCTTTCAATACCCCAGTCTTTGTCTATAGTGGTAAATGATCTTCCGAATTTTCTCCAGAGTGCTCTTCTGAAAGCCAACCAAGAATTACTCATGCCCCAGAAAATGCCTGCTCCGCTTTAATGAGTACATCCTGCAGTTTCCTGTCTCTCTTTGAGGTCCCTGAGTTTGGCACATCTTCGTGTTCCCAAAGCTGTGTCCTGAGCTCTGTTCGGCTGCAGGAATGGAAGGAATCTGATTACATAGCATTTCTGATTGCAAAAGTCTCCTCTGTGCTGATCCCTTGATGAAAAGAATTCCCCATTGTGCGACTGCAAGTAAGCCACAATGCAAGGCTTTAGGTCTGCACGAGATCAACCCACCTGGGGATGGCTGCCCAGAGATACAGTTTATGACTCTGACTGCTAACATTTGTGTCCCGGAATGTAGAAGCACCCTAACGAATGGTTATTACTTTATGTTACCCTTTCCACCTTCTATAGGGAATACTTGTACAAGGTCAACCATTGTTATGAGCACCTCACATATAATAATACCCCGCTTAATGTTTGGTAGCAGCATCATAAGATTGAAATTAATATCATGGCAACTTTGTAGATAAGGAAATATGGGATCAGTTTCCCTGGGCATGGTTAGCAAGTTACTGAGCAGATTTTCACTGCACTTCTCCAGTTCCAGTGGTCTATAAACCCATATTTAAATTGCCATAGTAAATGCTACTTAATATTGGCCACCCTCTAACTTTGAAATAATAACTTTTGACATATATACTTTAGCCATAAGCAGAGAAAAGCTAAACTGTCCAATGGAAATATTAGAGATACAATGCTATCAATATCTGACCATAGTCATTTGTCTTAAAACAGTTTCCCTTAAATGAGTATATAAAGTAGGTCACAGATGAGCTGCACATTCTCATGGCAGAAACAAAAGATGCTGGATAAGTAATGGCTTCTTGAAATACTGGAAGGAGAATTACGAGGTCCTTTAGAAATCACTGAAATGTAAGTCAGCCTCGAATGCCTTGACAAACACTGCCATCTAATGCCCAGCGGAGAAATCCAGGCTTGCTTCAGACCTTGAATATGCTGACACCATCCTGCAGCATTGCTTACAGAAATGGCAGCTCACACTACACGCTCAAGATCCTATAGCTACTGCTTCAGTCATTTGGAGGCAAGCTTTAGGAAACAATGGGAGACATACTCATTAACATCACAGTCCAGCTTCAGAATGTTAATTGTAGGGCAGGGAGGCGTGGTAATTATAAAAATCAGGTTGATTATAACAGCTCCCCAGTGTGTAGGACAAATATCCTTAAATAATTATAGCAAAACCTAATTGATGCCATCAGTTTCGATTCTGGATTCTAAATCCTTTTTCATGTGACTTAGTGCTTTTTTTTCATCCCTTGCTTCTTCTTGAAGAGTGTATTGATAAAAATGTGTCTTCCCATGGCTTTTTGAAATATATACTAACAAAATGCAGAAGATAATGAATTCAAGACTGTGAAGAAAAGTATGGGCATCTGGAGAATGAAGAACGTTGTCCTCTGTGTTCACATTCATACATGTTGCTATTGTCTTTTTAACATGCTTAGGTAGGTTCTCAATACTCAATACCCAGTTGAAATTCATTCCTAGCATGAGACCANTAAAATGGCTAGGATAAAACAGATGAAAAAGAAACATTATCCACTGTGGTGTGTACAGTATTACTATATAGTGATGAGCTAAAATCAAAATAACTCTTTCTCCAAAAAGTCCAGCTGGCCTGGGGAGATGGTTCAGTGGGGCAAAGTACCTATTGCAAAGCAGAAGGACCAACGTTCAGTTCCCTAGAAGCCATATAATTGTGCGTAGGTCTTGGTGGCCTGCTTGTAATCCCAGGACTCATGATATGGAGATAAGACATTCCCAGGCCAAGCTGACTAGCCAGACTAGCTGAACTGGTGAGCTCCAAGTTCATTTGAGAGATCTTGCCTCGATATTTAAGGTGCAGTGCAACTGAGGATGGCAGCTGACATCATCCTCTGGCCTCCACACATATGCCCCCAACACACATATATCTACACACATGGGAACACATGTTCATTCATGCATACCACACAGAAATACACATGTAAAAAATGACAGTTTTTACATGGTACTTAATCTTTATTTAAACTTTAAATATTATATACATTTTGCCTCTTTATAAGCTATGTTTACTACAGACTAAGTGCTCTTTATCCAAAATATATGGCACCAGGATACTTTAGAAATCAGCTCTCTCAAATGTCTATTAGAATATATATAATAAAATGCATGGGTCTATAGCCAAATCTAAACTCAAATTCCAATGAAATAGATACAGAGATACATATGTACATATATATATATACATAGATGTATATATACATAGACAGACAGATACATAAATTGATAGATATTCATATAATATTTTAAAATTATTTCATAAAGAAACGAAGTTTTATGACAAAGTTTACTACTTGAAGCCATCATGTTGTTACCCAGAAAGATTTGGATTTAAAAGTGTTTGGGATTTGAATATTCAACTTCTTGTGATCCTTGGGTAACTTTAAACATTACATCTTTAAACATTACATCTACATAGCTAAACAATTCTTAGATGGCTATGATATTAAAAATGACATACATTTTATAACTAGAAGATTTCGATTAATGGTAGAGCTCGTGTTGTCTTCCAGCTTCCACAAAGCGAGACTGTTTCAGTTAATAAAGCTAAACTACAAGCCGACTGTCAGCTTCTCACAGACAGTTCTCAAACATGAGTGGGCACCTGCCATAGCCCCTGCTGCATTTGGAAGGGCTATTTGTGTAGTACATAGCAAGGCATTTAAGGGTCAAAATAAAGGAGTCCTAGGTGGGAGATAGGAGGTGAGGTGGTCAGTGTTTACCCTCCTGTCTTCCCCTTTGCCCTTGGTTTAGATCCCTTGATGCCCTATAAGACTGACAAAGAGAGCTTGGTTGCTACTAACTGAGGGGCTCTCCATTTAACACTAAACCTGAGGCAAGATAAAAAGTGAGGTGAAAACAATTTAGCGCTAGACCTGAGTCAACAGAAAAGCTAAATTTATCCTTTGATATCTGTGCCATTATCTAGAAAAAAAAGTGGGGAGGGAAAAATAGTACTTAGGCAAATTTGAACACTAAAAAAAAAAGAGTTATCTGGCAATCTTGTCCACTTCCAATATCCAAAAATTAGGAGCTTGGGGGTCGGGTGTGGGTAAGGGGAGAGGGGGAGAGAGAAGTGAGAAGGGGAGGATGGGGAAAGCTTGGGGTGTTGGGATGTTTGGCATAGAGGAAGGATGGTTATGGGAGCAGGGAAGTAGATATCTTAATTAAG
>LOEQ01002760.1:318893-336486 GCA_001685075.1 Bramus lutescens
TTTATTAATTAACCAATGAAAGCAAAAGATAGATAGAAGACCCTCCTACATCAAAGTCGGGTTCCCATGAAGGCCCCAGGGGGCTCTGGATCCCCTGGAACATGAGTTACAACCAGCTGTAAGTCACCATGTGAGTGCTTGGAAGCAAATAAGGACCCTGAAAGAGCATCAATAACTCTTAATTGCTGAACTCTCCCTCCAGTCCCTCAATTTTGCAATATGATGTTTTTCATCTCTAATGATATTTCATAATTATTTTTTATTTAATTTGATTTTTTGCTAAGCTGGGGATCAAAGGCCAGATCTGTAACATACTAGTCAAGCTATAGTCTTAGCCCCACCTTAGCTCTTTAATAAACATTTATTAATTTAAAAAGTACATAAATACATATGTTGATGAATTGGAGCTGAAAACTCTTCTAAACCTTGTAAACAAAGAGACTGAGCTGTAAAATTTATTTGAGAAATAAGTAAAAATGGCAGATAACAGAGATGTATAGCTCCAAACTGTTGGGAAACCAGCTCTTGAATGAGTTTGACTCTATCTTTCTTGGATGTGTAGAAGAATGCTGTTCACATCTTGAAGAATGACATTCAACAACCAAGTTGCTTTTATCAGGTAGCTATCCATAATAGGTGCTGTGGTAGAACCAAATACTGACCAGGAATACAGCCAGGAGTCCTAGGTTCTGCTCTGTTTTGTCCTCTGCTTGGCTATGATTGGCTCATCTCTCACCTGCCCATCTCTCCTTACTCTAATAGCAGAAGAGTGCAAGTATAGGGCTAAGTTCTGTAAGTAGGATGACAGGAGCCCACCATGATGAAAAGCCACAATGGCCATGGCTTGGTTTAGCTCCATGCACCCTGAGATGAAGTCTATTACTCCATTCTTTGTGTCAGCCTTCTGACTTCTGTACACCAACAGAACGTGGCAGGTATGGTCACACCCCATTCCCAAGTTTAGTCTCAAGAGGCCTTGCACAGCGAGTCCTAATGAACAAGCAAGCCCAAGATAAGTTTATAGATCAAGATCAGCATTTGCTGTGGAGATTTAGATGACACATATTTAGGCATTGAAGTTCACAGTCACTGTTGGAACTGCTAAGCCTGCTAAGTATAGCCAAGCATATGCACAAAGGTACTATGATAAACTTTATTTAAAAGGGTAAGTGATACCTTTTAAATAAGATACCTGCTGCCAAGCCTGATGACCTTAATTTAATCCCTGGGAGCCACATGGTAGAGACAAAACTGACTCCTGAAAGTAGTACTCTGATGTACACATACTCACACATACATGCACCACATACACTCACACATACGCTCTAACACATACACACAACACACACTCACACAACACAATACACTCACAGATATACACACTCACACATACACACACTCTCACACACACACATACACTCACACACATCACATACACGCCACACACCACCCCCACACCATACATGCACACCAATAAATAATAAAACCTTTTTTATTTTTTTAAGCAGCAAACTATCTAAAGTCCTCGGTTTAGAACAGATGACGTTTACGGAGAGTTGAAGAACTGGCTACCTGACCCCTTCCACGTGGACAACCTAAAAGGTCTGAACTGAAAGACATCACCACTTCAAGACTCTTGGGAACCAGCTCTGCCTCAAGTCAGGAGAGAAGAATGATGCAATGACACTACCAACTTGAGGTGTCCATTTCTCCACCTATTGTGAAGTTGCTGGCAGTACAGAACAGCTCCCCTTGTCCAAGGCTATACCTGTCCTAGGAGAGCACCATCTGCCAAGAGGCTGCTCACAGTCAATGACCCTTGCATCCAGCTGAGACCAGATCTGCAGGTAGAATTGAGCTCCATAGGGTACCTGTAGGAGCCGTTTCATTCTGAAGTCTGGCTTCCTTTGGTAACTCTCTCCTGTATTCTGTCCTTCACCCTCATTCCCCATTACACGATCTATGTAAGGAACCCTTTGTACAAAGATCACAGGCTTCAGGATATTTAAGACGTTTGTTATTCATCATAATGGGGAAACACCTTAGAATAAGAATTTGAAATGAAACTGTACAAGACAGCATCAAAAACCAGCAGAACTCTGTGAAACTGGCTGTAAGCGCCGAGAAGAAGCTTTCTTGATACACAAATGTAAATATTGGATAAGTTTACTGAAAACTTATCAAAAGTTAGCAAAATCAACTGTATTGGACTTATATTTACTATTTGAAAGTCTCCAAATTAATGGATGTTTGGTGAATATATGAATGTATTGATAATTACCTATCTCGTTGAACAAAGTTACAGCCTTGTGGTTTTAGGTGACATTCCTTCTAAAGCTTGTCTCTCTACATTCATTTCTTTACTCGCTGAAAGGACAGTAGCTGATTCTCCATATTACATGAAAATATAGACTACTAATGAATCCCTGCACATAAATTACATTTAAATCATCAAGTGAACAGCGATTTATAAACACACCATACCTGCCACTTTTATCATTCGATCAGCATTCTGAGTATTTTGAATAACAAGAAGCAACACTAGGAAAAGAGATTTATGCCACCCGTGGGTTCTGTGCCCACCAGGATATAGGAAGCTGGCTGAAAGAGATCTGAAGGAAATCTTAAGAAAAGGAAACGGCAGCAGCAGGGGTTTCCATTTCAAGAGAGAGAAAATAAGAACTTGTCAGAGAAGAACTGTTAATCACGAACACAAAGAAGCATGGAGCCACAGAGAAAGAAAAGATGGATGGACAGCCCAACTCTAGAGGTTGGAAGGGGAGATAGGAAGTAGACAGCATGTGTACTGCAACTGATAAAGGGATTGGTTCAGTAGTTCTGCATCTAGCTATTAGAGCACTCGAAAAAGAAGGTGGTAAAAAAATTCAAACCAGGATGCTTTGGCAAATATCCCCCAAATTAGGCACCATTAACTATTTGTTAAAATCCTGGAAAATGTTTAAAATATTGATTTTCATTTTACATCACCTCACTTTAACTCTCAGATTTTTTTTTCTTAGTGATAATTAGTATTCAAACTAAAATGTCTGTTCCACTTATTTGATTAATAGGGAATAAAAGGATGAAGAGCTTCTCATAATAAAGACTTATTTTAAGAATGTTTTAAAATGCCTGTATCTGTTTTCTCTTCTGCAAATGAGATTAAGCTATATTTTGATATTCGATATTTCTTGGAGAAAAAATCTACATTTTCCTCTAGTGTGCATACTAGCAGGAGGAAAACATCCATTCTAAATGGCATTTTAAAGTCAAATTGCTGTTTGTAACCCTTGGAATATAAGTTAAAAAGCAGTAGTTTCTGCATTCCCTCAAATCATAAACCAAAAGAACTCAGAAAAGCTAATTTGGTACAGCTGGAAAGAGCTCTAAAGATGCATGTTAATCTAATGACTGTTTAGTATAGGAAATTATAGCTTAAATAATGTATACAAATGTGGATATTCATTAAGGGTTTGTAGCATTTGAAAATGAGTTATTTTAAGATTATCAACTAAAAATACTGGACTTTATTTCCAAGAAACTATCAGTCAATGGCAAAGCATAATTAATGCACACATGACTTCCTGTTAGAGCTTATGCAAATCAGGATTTCCTAAGACCAATACACATTCTTGGTTCAATAAATGTAGATATCTTCAGTTAATGAAAAGAAAATCAGCTAGATACGTTTTAGAATCAGCAGTGAGGGGGAGAGAAGAGTTTTCTAGACAAACTTGAGTTAGTCACAATCCTTCTTGATTGTCCCAGGGGAGAAAAAGGCCAGAACCTTGTACTAAGTGAAAGGAAATTACCCTGAAAAACGCAGAGAAGCAAATGTTACTCAGATACAGAACGGGATACTGAAGTTGGCCCCTAGTTCCCAAGACATTGGCTGTCTCACAGGCTCCAGGTCTGGCAATCTTCTACTCTTCTTATCCCTTCCTTTCTACCACCACTGTGTGGACTTGCTTCCCTATGTGGACCACTGTATGGACAGGCTCCCCTGCCTCAGGTCATTCAAATCCCTCTCTCTATACCCCAAGCTCTGTTTTCATTTGGTTCCATTCTCTGGTGTGATATGGAATGTCTTTTTGTATGCTGTGGATATGTTGTTCTAGTTGGTTGATAAATAAAGGTGCTTTGGCCTATGGCAAGGCAGGATAGAATCAGGTGGGAAATCCAAGCAGAGATACAGGAGAAGGGTAGAATCTAGGAGACATTAGTCAGCCTCCAAGGAAGCAAGACATGTAAAAAATGATGTAATAAGCCATGAACCACATGACAAGGCATATATTTTTAAAAATATAGTTAATTTAAATGTAAGAGCTAGCTAGTAATAAGCCTGAGCCATCGGCCAGGCACTTATAAGTATTATTAAGCCTCTGAGAGGTTATTTGGGAATGGGCAGGTAGGAGAGAAACCTGCACATAACTTCTGACCAGTACTCTGTGGAACTAATTTGGCTTTGAGATTGATATCTGACCTGAATTGCTCAAATTACCATAGACATTCTCATGGAAAGCTCTTGATTTTCACTCCCCTGATATATCCATCACAACTTTTGAGGCTGTGATTATATAGTCATAATTAAAAATTTTAATGGGCAAATCAAGACATGCTATATATTCTATTGTGGCAAAAAAACATATAGGTACTACATCTGTACTCTTAAAAATAAAATATTTGCACCTTAATTGCTTATTACACACTAATACATTATAGCACACATAATTAATCATATTACTTTATTTCATGAATATAGATAAGTGTGGAGATCATATTAGCATCCGTTATTTTATTATTTATTATTATTATAGATAAGTATATGATGGTGGGGGTCACATATGTGTGACAGCATTCATCTGGATGTCTTTGGCAGGAAGTGATTCTCTCCTTCCATCATGTAGATCTCAGGGAATGAGCCTAGATCACCATTGACAGAATTAAGACAATTCAGCATGCTATCATCAAAACTAGCTACTTTTAAATTTGCTATAGCTCTTGCCTGAGTATCTTATTCATAACTACTGGAATTTCTGTTAAATGTAAATAATCATTTCCTGTGATTTTGTTGCCAAAACTTTATCTTTCTTTTAGAAGGATAGACTACTCTTTTAATTAGTAAGATCAATCATTATTTTGAATTGGGAGACTTCCTTCAAATATTTAGAAACAAATGGGTATTAAAAGGTTATTTTGGTTCTGTGAATTGTCCACTGTTCAATACAATTCTTTGCCAATTTTATTAAAACGTACATCCCTATGAAACTGAAACTTCAACACCATGTACAGTCTTCCTTTAGGTACTGGGTGGTCACTGATGAATTGACTAATATGGGAAAAGGTTTGTAGTCAGTGAGGACTCACTGTTGCTCACAAGTTCATGCTTCAACTTCAGTGACCATTTGTCGATGGCCAAAATATGATTTAATTAGACACTGTTATCTTTCTAATTTTAATCACAATTTGAAAACAGAAAACAAAAAAAAACCTTGTCTAGAAAAAGGTCGTTTAATTTCCTTGATATTATTAAGTAATCTCATTTAATATTCTCCTGAAAATTAGCACTCAGGTTGAAATTTAGATATATTCTCTTCACTTAATCATATTATCTTGAGAAACCTTCTCTTATCAGTGATGTCAAATATTAAAATAAATCACAAATGAGCTACAGATCACTTCTTTGAAATAACCTGTGGTTATACTTTCCAATTTTACAAATAAAGATTAACCTCTTAATATCTTAAAATCTATGTCTTGGGGTATGTTTTGAAATAATAAAACAAAGTTAACCCTTATGAATTTATTATATAGCATTACAAATATAATAAATTGTATCCCTTGATTTCCATGTTACAAGATTCAGTAATCATTTAATCACCATATACTGAGTGCCTATATATTAATAAGCACCTATAATTAATGAGAAAGCATCTTGGGGAAAAGATTGACAGTAAGGTAATTAATTTTCTGTTTCTCGTCAGTTCTGACATGATAAAATCCGCCCTTAAATGAGGTTTGTTGCTTTTGAATCTCTCTGAAGAACAGAAACAATCCCAATGTTGTGCATATACATGGATGTATACAAGGATACATAATGGATTCTGTCTCCAGATTTATATGCTTTTTCACAATAATTGTGCTAGTTATTAGATTGTGGCATGTATAACTTACTTAAACTTTTCAAGTCTTATTTTCCCACATCTATGCAGATAAAACAATGACATTTGATGTGGGATATTTGTACACTGTGTAAAAATGTATTGCTGTGATTGGTATGATGAAAACCAGAATGGCCGATAACTACGCAGGAGAGTATAGGTGGGAATTCTGAGCAGAGAGAGAACTCTGGGAAGAAGAAAGGCAGAGTCTCTATCTAGAAACAGAAGAGGCAGAATGAACAGTACAGAGATGAGGTAACAGGCCACGTGGAAGAGTGTATATTAAAAAATATTGGATGATTTAAGTTATAAGAACTAGTCAGGAATAAGCCTAAGCTAAGGCTGAGCTCTAATAATTTATAATAATTCTCCATGTCATTATTTGCAGGCTGGTGGTCCCAATGAGAAAGTATTACTACACATATATAGAGGTGATGTATGATGAACACACACACACACACAAACACACACACACACTGCATAATATAATACCCAACACATTCTAAGTATTCTTCCAAAGACAATTCTTACTGAGTCCTATTGCTGTGGTTTAGGAGCCATCTTGCATGGTAATGACATATTCATATTTACAGTTGCTCAAGAAGCAAATAGTACCAACATGGTTATTGAATCAATACAAATTTATTATCTCGCAGCTCTTTTGATCATTAATTCAATACAGAGTTCACCAGGTTCAACCAAGAGACCTGCATTACTTTCTTTAGGCTCTAGGTTAAAACTTGTTCTGTACCTGTTCCCTGCTTTCAGAGGCCACCTGTCTTCCTTGGTCCATGGTACCTTTAATGTACTTTCAAAGCTATTTATTGATTGCACTCATACATTACATCTCTTTGATTATAACCAGAAAATGTCCTATATTTTTAAGGACTCATATGACTAAATTGCATGAATGAGGATAATCATAGCAATAATAATAATGAGTAATCTTCCTCATCCCAAGGCCTATATCCTTAAGCATATCAGTACAGTTCCCTTCGCAATGCAATCTAACATCGTTTCCAGTTTCAAGGATTGCAGTATGCACATCCTTAAAAAGCATTATCGTGCTTATTAAAGGTGCATTGTGATTGTATAGAAGATGCCTATCTTACAGTACTAGCAGCAGGAACTCAGATGTATTAAAAATTATAACTGTGGCTTACATAGGACTGCCCTGGCAACATAAAAACCAAACCTACATAAATGTTCAGTTCCTCCTCTGCCCACATGAAATCAGGCTTACACTAAACTCTACTAAGTAGAGGCAATCAACTATCCCAAAAAGTAGTGTATAGACAACTACCCAAAGAAGTAGTGTGAAAATATGTTCACATTGGAAATAAGTCCATTTGTGGCTAAAATATCGAAAGTATATTCAAATCACTAACCGGATTTTGTAGAATGTTGTCTTCTGAGCCCAGCAGTCATGACCATTTTCATCAGAAGCAACTATGACTACACATGGGTTAACTCAAGAGTTAGCCTTTTGACATGCCTTCATAGAGGGAAAGGATACACAGAGTCATTAGACCCTTGCTGAAGTGCCTCTCTCCCAGAAGCATGCAGCTACTTCTTTTCTCATGACCCTGGGATGCCCTAGAATGTATAAAATGTAGGTTAACTGAAGAAGGGTACCCCATGTATGCAGGGATGGGGAAGACATCATCTATACTGTGGTGAGGCATTTGGTGGTGTGGCTGTTTCGGTGCCACTTACATCCCTGTGAGTGTCCTTCACATATACTCTGTAAGCCCAATGAACTCATTGGTTTGCAAATCTGAACTTTCAGAAAATCACTCTTTGGTCTGTCATGTGCCCTATCCAGGCAGAAGAGATGTTTCTTTGCATCTCGCCAGGGAAAGTTCAGGAAATACCAGTACATCCCACACCTGTCTAAGGCTTTTCTGGTTAGTCACTTGGGTTTCTCTGTGAAGGCCACAGTCTTAACTAGATGGCTTAACTCAAAAGCTTCAGTTAGAAAAATTAAACGATGGCTTTAAGCTGATTAACCTGTATAATTTGGCTCTGTCATTGTCTCATGTTTTTTATATAATGAATCTTTCATAATAAACAATTCAAGAAAATTCAGCTAATTCCTTTAAAAGAATTTATTCTGTAAAGAAAATAATATGAGTCATTTTAATCAGCAATTATATAGAGTGTACAATCTGACCAAGCCTTAAATTATAAAAAAAGCTCTCTGTATTCTCATTACAGAAATTTTTGGTGTATGATACAGTACAGAATTCTGAGCACTAAATTAGGTACTGCAGCTTAATAAGATGAAAACAGCTATTCACCACACTAAGGCAGGGCTAGAATGGAAATGAAACTCCAAAAACTAAATCCCTCATTTAAGCAATAAGAGAAGTTGAATATCTAAAGATTTAAATGGAATTGACTCCTCCTTTGATACAAAATTCACTTTCATATCCTCTTACTAGAATTCATTAGTAAGATTGAGATTTTAAGATTAGGGAGGTCATGTCATTCAACAGAACACTGACTCCAACTATCCTCATGATTCAAGAGGGAAAGGTGGTGAAGAAGATGCCAAGCACATTAATATCACAGTCATAGAAATATAGGTTGTATTGTCCAACCCACCAGGGCATTGCTACCAAGCCTGCATGAGAGCTGGTGAGCTTCAGCAAACCAGTGCTGCTTTCTGAAATTTAAATTCACTGGAGAAAGCACAGCGTAAGACTGACACTCCAGCTTCAGAATCTCATGGTTTGAACACTGACCTTTTCATCTTCAAGCTGGGAAAGCTTGGGCTGGCCACACACTCTCACTGCAATGTGGAAATGGCAACATCTACTTTAAATACTTATTACCAGGAGCAAATGGAATAGCAGAGCATTTAGATCCAAGCCTGAAGAAGAGCAAACAGTTGAGGAATGGTCCAAAGCAGTATTGCAAATTAAGTTGCATATACATTGTGAAGAGTAATAATAAATGCAAACCCATTTCTTTGCAAATTAAACACCATTGTTATGAATATTCATGTCCATTCAGCATTACATAAATTTTCCTCAACCCAAGTATTGTAGAATATTATCCTTTGAGAGTATCCACCATCCTCTGCATCAGAGAAGCTGTGATGCAGTCAACCCTCAAAACTGGGCATGTTGATAGCTGTTGGTCTCTAATAGAAGGAGGACTATGGGGAAAGCCATTGGGCCCTCACCTGATCTCAGCCACCCATTCCTGTAGCTCGCAACTAGCTATATGTAATTATTCCTTAACTGCACATGGCCTTCTGACTTTGGGGGTGCTGGAACGAGTAAAGTGTGCAAGGTTCACTAAAGTGGAGCTCCAGCTCTTGGAAAGTACTCATCAATGTTAAGACTTTCCAGTCATGTGGTTGGTTTGGGCTCATACACACCCCTTTGAGTGATTGCTCACTCCTGCTTTCTGTAAATATTCCTGCTAAACATTGGTTCCCCCAGCTGGACACTGGTGGAGCCATGCTTCAGTTGTGAATGGTGCTCTATAAGAAGGGGTAGATATTGCTGTAGCTGTAGCTCTCTAGGAAAAGAGTTCCCATAAGAGTTCACCAGTGTGATGTATTGGGTGGTAGGGGATATTGAGAAGTGACTAAGTTAAAAGATTGAAGCCCTCGGGATTGAGATTGGAAGGAGAGTGAGGTTCCTCACTACGCCCATCTTGTAAAGACTAAATCACAAAGGAATATCTGTAAACCCCAGAAAGCAGGCCCTCCTGAGAAATCGAATTTTTAAATTTTAGAAATTAAAATATTATTACATAATTTCCCCCTTCCCTTTTCTCCTTCAATCCCTTCCCATAACTCTCCCTTGTTCTCTCTCAAATTTATGGTATACTAAATGAGGTGTCGTAGAAACTGAATTTGCCAGTGTCTTGATGCTGACCTTTACTGTCACCAGTCTATGGCAACTGGTTCTTGCCTAATACTATCCAGTTGGTGATATTTTCTTATGGAAGTTGTAATGTTTTACAACTTAGTAATTTACATTTGCAAAGTTTCTAAAATCGTCAACCCAGCCCTTTGCCCTAATGACTCTCAAACTGGTTTTTCCTATTCACAAAGTGAAAGTTCGACTTTGAAAGATGCTGGTGATTCATAATCATGTATTAAAGTAGAAATAGAAAAAGAATTCAAACTGGGTGACCGCTGGCTCTCTGCTAGCTGCTTTCCTTACTAAATTATGTTACCTTGGCAGTTTAACAGTACACTGGAAACATTTTCAAGGCAAGGATATTTATGTACACAATTCTTGGCACCATAAATATTTGTCTGGATTTATCCAGCTTCAGGCCAATCAACACTGCAGGAAATTTGTGATTTAAAAGGCCTGAGTTTTTATTCATGCAATGTTAATAAAATGGAAAACAATTCAGTATCTCAGGCAGGAATGATTTTATAGACATTAGCAGGTGGCAGACGACATAAACTGTACATTTCTTGACATTTTAAAGCAACTAATATAGTTTGAAAGCATGTACATTTCTGTGTCATTTAAATACTGAAAGTATTAATAAATGAGGTTTGTAAGAAGCATGAATCTGAAGCATTTTGTTTACAAGGGGTAAAGTGCACATAAACTCTGGTAAATGGAAATGAGAGATATGCATTCTTTCCACAGCAATGCAAGAACACATTGAACAAATTCAAATAACCCTTTAACCTTGAGAGAAATGAACACTGAATTGGAGTATGTAGAACATGAAAGCATAATAAAGGCAAAAGTAAGTGAGCTTACGCCAGTTTATTACCATGAAGCAGTAAGGAGCAAGCACAATTCCTGAAGATTGCTCCAACACTACACTTCCCTTCTGGCCTCCTCTGTACAGAATGAGCTGCCTCCCTGATACCCATCCTTCCACCATAACCACCAGGCTTTCCTCTTTATCTGCACTGATAAAATCTAACTTCATGTTGAGTTAGCAATATAATTAGAAATTATATATTAATTTATTCCTCAAGTATGTATTTGGCCCCTAATTCTATTCACAACCCGTCAAGTGATGTTTCTCTGCTTTGTAAAATCTTACAGTTAAACATGAGGAGAAAAATTAAGGAGATAGATTCGGTGCAATGCAATAAAAGCTAAAATGTATGATATAAGAGTGATGTAATTGAGTTAGCACAATCTTGTGGAAATACAGAGGCAAAATGTAATTAAATGCTTCAAAGATGCCGATGCTGTGCAGAGACCAGTCACCGAGCAGGACGCTATTCCATTCCTACTGTCCAAAAACCCACTGCAATTGAGGCAATACAATAATCAGCTTTACTCTCCTTTTACCAGAACAAAACTGCCTCCTAGACATGGTCATGTGTGTTCAATGCTTCTCTTATTTTTACAGTCTGAATCCTTATCTTTTGTAGTCTATTTCAGAAATGGATCCAAACTCAGCTGGTCACCATGTTCTAACCAAGAGTGGAATATTAAGAAACACATTCTACCTCATTCCTTGTGGCAAAAGTATAAGATGGTGTTTTGGAGAATGTGTTGTAAGGAGCTGGAATTGGTTCATGACGTATTTGAGTGGCAGGCTAGAAATCATAGGCTGTATCCTGTAAACCACTGAGTTCATATGTTACTGCCGTCATTGTCTTGTTTATACAGGCGAGTGAAAAACATATCTTTGAAGAACTTGGTGAATCATCAACAATAATAAACATGCATAGATTCTT
This sequence comes from Bramus lutescens, assembly GCA_001685075.1. Taxonomy (NCBI): domain Eukaryota; kingdom Metazoa; phylum Chordata; class Mammalia; order Rodentia; family Cricetidae; genus Bramus; species Bramus lutescens. Next base: position 330,738 of record LOEQ01002760.1, read on the forward strand.
TTATTGTTTTAATAGGAGAAAATGAGTAAGATAATGAATATATGTTCTAAAAACAAAAATATATATGCTTAACAGCCTTTAAAAATAAGTATGTCAAGGAATATACACTAAATACGGTGTCTTGTAGTGGCTCTCAGTGCGGCCCATGTGACTAAATGTTTTAAATTGAGGGGTCTGTCACCAGACAAACCTTTGTTGCTATCTTGGCAATACAATTTTTATGTCTCATTTTTATAAGACCCTGGGCAAGTAACTTAGCCTCTCTGAGTCCTGATTTTTTGACTTGGAAAATACATATATAGTCATACTTTTAGAGTTTCTTTTTGTGATTGTTAAGAGACATTATGTAATGTCTCTGCACAGATAGCAAGGGTTCAACAAAGTGGCATTGTAGCTATTCTAACTTCAGAAAGGAACCAAAGATAAAAATGGCCTTTGGCCTAAGACAGGGTAATTTTAAGGCTTCATCTGGCTTTTGGAAGAAGTATCCATTAATAGCTTTATGACATATGCTGTTAAAGTGGTAGAATATGACAAACTAAAAATCACCCAGATGCAAATACCTCAAGTGCTACATAAACTTTACCTGAATCCGTAATGTGGAGCCAAAAAGGGGAAGTACACAGATGCCTTAAACTAAACAGCATGTGAACAGTGGCAAGGAGCTGTGCCATCTCTGGTTATTGATGGGGACAGATGGGGACACCAAAGTGGGGAAAATCAGGTCTTGAGTTCATAAAGTAAGATTAGGACTAAAATCTTTCCAATAAATCTGAGCCTCCATGTTTCACTACCAGGAAAATGTAGACTAGAAGAGAAACTGCACTCTCCAGTTTAATAAGACAACAGGGAAACTCAGCTTCTCTGGAGTGTTGGTGAACAATAAAACACAATATATATCCTTGGAAAAAATTAACATGTGGACCAACACTTTAGGTGATGATTTATTTTGTGTATTTGATAGGTACTTGTGGTAGTTTGAGTAAGAATGGCCCCATAGGTTCATATAATTGAATGTTAGTGACCAGGAAATTAAACTCTGATAGGATTAGAAGGATTAGGAGGTGTGGCCTTGTTGGAAAAAGTGTGTCACTGGGAGTTAGCTTTGAAGTTTCAAAAACCATGCCCCACCAGCCTGCTCGCTAGCATTTCCTCCCTCCCTCACTCCCTCCTTCCCTCCCTGTAGTGAATGGGGAGCACTGGCCTGCTTTTTGTCCCGCCCAGCTCCCGCATGGCTAGCTTATACCACGAAATAATAACACACAAATTGTATTCATTTAAGTACTTCCTGGCCCATTAGCTCTAGCCTCTTCTTGGCTGACTCTCACATCTTGCTTAACCCATATCTAGTAATCTGTGTATTACTACGGGGTCGTGGCTTACTGGGAAGATTCTAACCCACGTCCATCTTGGGCCAGAGCTTCATGCGTGTGCCTAACTGGGATTTCTTTCTCCCAGTATTTTGTTCTGTCTACTCTACCCACCTAAGGGCTGGCCTATCAAAAGGCCAAGGCAGTTTTTTTTATTAAGCAATGAAAGTAACACATAGACAGATGACCCTCCTACATNCCCTCCCTCTCTCTCTCTCTCTCTCCCTCTTTCATTCTCTCTCTCAACAAGGATGTAGGTCTCAGCTACTTCTCCAGCACTTGTCTTGTCTTCATGGTGTCATGCTCCCCAACCATGCTGACAACGGACTAAACTTCTGGAACTGTAAGCAAGCCCCCAATAAGTACTTTTCTAAGAGTTACATTGCTCATGGTGTCTCTTCACAGCAACAGAGCTAAGGCAGTATTATTTGAGATAGGCATATGTAGTCCAGGTTGGCCTCAAACTTTCTGTGTTCCTCTTTCCCTAGCTACTTACTGCTAAAAATAGAGGTGTGTACCACCATGCCCAGTTCAGGTCAGTTTTTTTTTTAAATACACCTTGTAAAACCAAATAACTAGTAAAATGAGAAAATGGTCCTGTGTAGTGAGAGTATGTTGATCATATGATAGGAAAAAAAATCATGAAGACAGGACATCTGACTCAGGTCCCTGTATACATGCAAGCCCCTGAAACTGCAATGCTGAAATCAGTCTAAAGTTACTTTTAAATATTCTACTATGAGTATTCATCCTTCAAACTTTAGGTAAAAGGATAATTAAATACAGTCTTTAGAAACCAGGATATATAAAATTATTGAAAGAAAAACTGGTCTACAGAGGGAAACAAGACATAATAGAAAAATATCAGGTTTGTTTGAAAAGAAACAAAATTTCTAAAGTTAGAAAATCAAAATTATGTCAATAAGAAGATTGGAGAGCAGATAATTTACAATAAGGCATACTTAATAAACTGAAAAAGTAGATTTGAATGAAAATATCATGAATGCATTTATTGTGGCTTGATTGTAAAATGTCTTGACTGGGACATGTGTTTGAACACATGTTCCCCAGCTGGTGATGTTTGGAAAGGTTGTGAAAAATTTAGGGGTAGAGTCTCACTGAAAAAAGTCACTCACTGGGTCACTCATGAAGCACCTTGAGGCTTTAAATGATGTGAGATTCCTCGCTGTATGCTGTGAATATGTTTTATTACCATTGAATAATAAAGAAGCTGCTTTGGCCTATGGCAGCACAGAATTTAGGTGGGTGGGAAAACTAAGCTGAATGCAAGAAAAAGAAGGTGGAGCCAGGCAGATGTCATGTAGCCACCCAAGAAGTATGATGTGAGGTAACAAACCATGAGCCTCATGGTAAAATATAAAATTATTGAAATGGATTACCTTCAGATTTGAGAGCAAGCTAGAAATACACCTGAGCAATCGGTCAGTGTTGTAATTAATAGAGTTTCTGTGTGATTATTCAGGTGTGGGTGTTCGGCAAAAGAAAGTGCAGTCTCCGTTTACATTTAGAGAACAGACCCACTTCCTGCTCACACTCTGCTTTTGGTTGTAGTTGAAATTCCAAGAGCCAGCCTCCTGTTCTTGCTGCTGTGTGGTCCCTGATGCCATCTCTTCCCCATTGTGAAAGACCTGACCTCTGGGAAACTCTAGTCCAGAATCAACTCCATCCATCGTTTTGCCAGATATCTTGAAACAGCAATAAGGAAACAACCGAAGAAGGGTTGCAGAAAGGGAAGAATAAGGAAAACAAATAAGTTAACTTAAAGATCAAAGAAAACTATGACCACTCAATATTGGAAAATCAAATGATCTCTGGACGGTGATAATATACTAAGAAGGCAGGAAAACTATTTTTTAATTATTTAAATTAGTAAATAAGAATGTTCCTAAATTGGTAGAGAAACCAAATGACAACTCAAGAGATAGAAATCTTATGAAAATATCAGGATTAATAGATTGGTAGAAAGAGAAGAGAAGCAGATTAGATGAGATTTGATTAACAATTAAGAGGAGACGTAGGTAATGACATTACAGAAATAGTCATAGATGAGATTATTTAAAGACATAAAAGACAAAAAAAAAAGAACTATTAGGGTAATAGTATACTTCTGATCACCAAAAGAAAAGCCATCTTGAGAAGACCCAGAGAGGGCAGAATGGTATCCTCAATTTCTCCCCTTTCCAGAAGGACAACTAACTAATTGACTATTGGAAAGAGTAATCTGTCTACTTGCTGACTGAAATTTCTGTCCTGCCGGGTCCTGTAGTAGTTCAGTCCCAAAGAAATACACAAAGGCCTACATTAATTAGAAACTGGTTGGCATATTAGCTCAGGCTTCTTATTAACTTCTTATTATCTCTTATAACTTATATTAGCCCATAATTCTTGTCTGTGTTAGCCATGTGGCCTGGTACAGTCACATCTTGCTTGCTCTGTGTCTGGCTTCCTCTCTCTCTGGGTGATGACTGCTTTAATCCCAGCCCTCAGGTGGCAGAGGCAGACAGATCTCTGTGAGTTCAAGGTGTGGTGGCACCCATCTTTAATACCAACACTTGGGAGGCAGAGGCAGAAGGATCTCTGTGAGTTCAAGGAAAACCTGGTCTACAGAGTGAATTCCAGGACAGCCAAAGATACACAGAGAAACCCTGTCTCAAAGAGAAAAATTAAAAATCAAAATAAAAGAAATAGAAGTTAAAATAAAGCCACAAAACATGAAAAATACACAGATCCTGGATACTGTATGTTAATGTGCTGTCTTTAAATTGTTTCTACTGACTCCTTCCTCGTTTTCGACGATTTTCTGTAAACTATATAAATGCTGCAGGATTAATCCAATATATATATATATATTGAAAAGGCCTTTGGCTTTAAAATTTAAGTCAAAAGATATGTTACTTTGGAGAAGAGGTTTTGCTTTTGTTTCCACAGGAAATGAGGAACTGTGGATACATTCTGCATTAAGAAAAATAAGATTTCTGCTCTTTGGACTGGAAAGGGAGGGGGAGGGGTGGGGGAGGGAGAGGGAATTGTGAGGAGGCAGGAGGTGGAAAATTTTAATAATAATAATAATAAATAAAATAATAAAATAGAAAAGTCAGATTTGACCAAGGAAGATCCCCTGAGGAATCTCTAATAGGAGGAATGGCCCAAATGTCTGAGTTCTACATCCAGAACAGATTCAAGACTGCTGCCTGAGATGATCAAGCCTCACAGGATACTTCAGTCAGGACTTGAACATAAAATTTTCTTTAGGTCCACATAAGATTATCAGCACCACCAACTATCAGGAAATATCCTGGAAAACTATGGCCACATTCCCAAAAAATGGACTATGGATATTTTCTTTTGTTTAGAATGTTGGTTACAAGTTGTTATAAATAATGGTCAGTAGAAAAGCTAAACAAAGGATATTAGATTCCGAGTTCTTGTGCTATGGGACAATGGTCTTTTATCCAATCACTTGTATTATTTTTTAATAAAATGCTGATTGGCCAGTAGCCAGGCAGGAAGTATAGGCAGGGCAACCAGGCAGGAAGTAGAGGCGGGGCAAGGAGAANTCCAGAACAGATTCAAGACTGCTGCCTGAGATGATCAAGCCTCACAGGATACTTCAGTCAGGACTTGAACATAAAATTTTCTTTAGGTCCACATAAGATTATCAGCACCACCAACTATCAGGAAATATCCTGGAAAACTATGGCCACATTCCCAAAAAATGGACTATGGATATTTTCTTTTGTTTAGAATGTTGGTTACAAGTTGTTATAAATAATGGTCAGTAGAAAAGCTAAACAAAGGATATTAGATTCCGAGTTCTTGTGCTATGGGACAATGGTCTTTTATCCAATCACTTGTATTATTTTTTAATAAAATGCTGATTGGCCAGTAGCCAGGCAGGAAGTATAGGCAGGGCAACCAGGCAGGAAGTAGAGGCGGGGCAAGGAGAATTCTGGGAAGAGGGAAGTTTCAGTCCAAAGGTGCAACTCAGAGAGAAGAAGGAAGACACAGAGCAACCAAGATGTGACTGCTTTGCTGAAAAAGGTACCAATCCACGTGGCTATCACAGACAAGAATTATGGGCTAATATAAATTAGTTATAAGAGTTACAAAGAAGCCTGAACTGATAGGCCAATCAGCATTTTATTAAAAATAATACAAGTAACAGGATAAAAAACCATTGTCTCACAGCAGTCTACTATTTCTTGAATTTGAGGGAATTTTTAGAGCAGCATATAGTCTTTCTGACTGCATTATTTATTATTATTATTAAAAATTTCTACCTCCTGCCCCCTCCCAATTCGCTCCCCCTCCCCCAGCCCCCTCCATTTCCAGTCCAAAGAGCAGTCAGGGTTCCCTGC
>LOEQ01002761.1:21476-38803 GCA_001685075.1 Bramus lutescens
GCGGGAGCCGGCCGGACAAAAAGCAGGCCAGGCCTTCTCCCCATTCACTACACTTGAGCACTGGAATTACAGGCGAGTCCTGTAGCACAAATTCTAATCGATCTTAATATTAAAAACCCAGAGTCAGATAAAGGGGTTAATGCTGAAAGATGAGAGAAGCAGAGTTGTCAGCCACTAGTTCTTACCTCTGCCTCAGATGGAAAGGGCTCTGTCTCTCCAAATCCTCAGACTGAATGCAATGCGCCTGTCTCCTCCAGCCTTATATACCTCTCTCCACCCAGCCATATCCCTTCCTGTCCCCAGCTCCCTAGTGCTGGGATTAAAGGCCTGTGACTCCCAAATACTGGGATTAAAGGTGTGAGCCACCACTGCCTGGCTCTCTTTCTCTTTTAGATTTGATCAGTTTCACATAGTCCAGGGTGGCCTTGAATTCACAGAGATCTCTCTTTGTCTCCTGAGTGCTAGGATTAAAGGTGTGTGCCACCACTACCTGGCCTCTATGGCTAACTAGTGTGGCTAACTCTGCACTCTGATTTTCAGGCAAGCTTTATTTGTTACAGCACAAACAAAATATCACCACAAGTTTCCACCATGCCTAGATTAAAACACATTTTATAATCTCAGTCTAAACCTGAATGTATGCCCAAGGATGTTGGTATTTCTCTTCCATCTGTTACTTTTTTCTTCCAAGTTCTTAAGTGGTCTGAAGATGATCATAAATATATCCTGTCCTGTGTGTTCTGATTGTATGATCCATCTAGGGGAAAGTTTTAAAAGAAAAAAGTTCTTGAGCCAAACAGAGAAAAGTTGTATTGTAAATATCAGATTCATTGTAGGAAAAAAAGAAAGGAACAGGCTTACAGGTGAGTTAGGAGATGAAGTTGAATATTCTTCCACTGTGTTATCCTAATTACACCAAGAACTTGGTATCTCTTGGAAATGTGAAGAGAGTAATTCTTTCAGTTATGGTTTTATTGAGGGAAAGAGATGACATGACCAAGGAAACGCTCATAAACATAAATCATTTAGTTGGGGGCCTGTTTTCAGTTCTAGATAGTTAGTCCATTATCATGATAGTGGGAAGCAAGGCAGCAGGATAGGCAGGCATGGTGCTAGAGAAGTAGCTGATAGCTTTACGTCCTGATTTATAGGAAGCAGGCATAAAGAGATACTGGGCATGGTGTGGGCTTTTGAAACCTCAAAGCTATCCCTAGTATCATATGTCCTCCAACAAGACCATATATCCTAACCCTTTGAAACCTTCTCAAATAGTTCTACTCCCTGATGACTAAACATTCAGATATATGATCCTATGTGGGCCATTTCATTCAAACTACCACAGTAATAAATGTCATGCTTACTGATAAGCATCCCTTACCTTCTCTACAGATAAAATGAGATGGTTGATGGATCATGTCTCTCATGTTCAGGTGATTCTTTTGCTTTTGTTTTCAGAGACCTGGTCTCACTATGTAGTTCCAGCTTAAGCATGCATTCCTTCTTCATCATCTTCCCGAGTGCCTGGGTTACAGACCTGCACGGCCATGTCTGCTAGATGGTTTTTCTTTAAATAGTACTTTGCTAAAGAATTAATGTTTTCTTGCTTTGGATTGGAAGAGTTCAATTAATAAGCATCAGCATGAAAGGAGGAGATCATGAGGGTTTGTAAAATAAAGACCCTGATTCAAAAAGCCTGCACAAATGTGTTTATTGTTCTTCCTGATTGGCTCAGGAATTAATGGATTAGACAGGTTCTTATGTGTCCTCTGCTTCCCTATTGGAGGAAGATTTGACAGCTGAGCTACCCTTGAATGAAACAAATGTTAGCTCTGCAGCACCGAGACAAGAATGTACAGTGACCTTGTTTGTGTCTAGACTGCAATCCTGAGTAATTGTCCAAGCTTTTGTGTAGAGAGCCAGAATTTGCTGTGTACTAAGAGTTTTCTATGAGAAGACAAGAATCTTGTCTTGAATCAAGGCCAGAGAGCTTTGGGGAAGGTTTGTCACTAATAACCCCAAAAAAATGGGAGGGGAAAAGGCTCTTTCATTCTATCTTTTCAAAATGTTCAAAGTCCCATTCATCCCTGGCTCCTGCAATGATAGAAGTCTTTCCTGTCTTTCTGAACTTGAATCTTCCTGAGTATGGTCAATAATAAAGAAGTATGTGGAGAGAAAGTTCTTCATTTCAAGGACAAAGAGCTGAAAATAATCACTGGGAATATTCAGTGTCTATTTTCCAGAAGGCAATCAGCACACATTGCTCTACAAAATTAAGCACCTTAAAAATAGTTGTTTGAGTCTTGGGAAGAACAAGCAACAGAACATTAGAATGAGCTTTGCGATTCTGTCTGAACCCAGTCAAGAAGTGATAGCAAATGCTTGCATGGATGCGGGCAAGGAAACACTCTTTACACTGAGGATGGCAATGAAGGGTGTGGAAAATAAAGAAAAAAATAAGGGTAAACCCTAAAAACCAAATTATAGGATTTCACTATACCACCTAGGGTGTACAACTGAGTATTCAATGTGAGGATATGGTAGAGATACCTGCACAATGTTACATTCTTCCCAATAGCTGAGAAAAGGAACTAGCTTAGATACACATCAACAGATGAACAGGAAAATACTGGTAATCCTGAGGTCTGAAAAAGATGAAAGGCAACCAAGAATGCTGATCTCTCACTGTGCCCAGAATTCTCTACAAACATTTACTGTGCCAAATGGGATTGAACTAAGGGATGGCAACTAACTGGCTGGTTAATTCCGAAATGCAGCTACCTTCATACATGAAACAATAGAGGCCATTAAACAGAACACTTAAGGCCAATGTAAGCAAAAACAAAAACAAGATTTTATATATATAAAATCTTGTGAACATGTGCACCTGTGTATCTTTCTGTCAGGCATTTAAGAATGAAATTGTTAGCTGGGCAGGGGTAGTTCATGCCTTTAATGTTAGCACTCAGGGAGCAGAGACAGATGAATCTCAGAGTCTGAGGCCAAGCTGGTCTACAGAGCAAGTTCTAGGACAGCTGGAGCTATACAGAGAAACCCTGGCTTGAAAACCATAATAATAATAATTATAATTATACAAATAGAAATTATGTGGTCATAGAGATGCACATGATATTCTGATCTGAGTAAACACTAGCCAAAATTTTTCACCTTTCTTTATATTTATGCCACAGCAATGCAAAGCTGGGCTTGGTCCTGCGATTTCCTTAGGCCCATGTGGCAGTAGAAAAGCAGGTATAAATACTGTTCATACAGCACTTGCTAAGTTTGCTATCTCTCTTGCTTCTCTTTAAAAATATACCTGGGTGGGGGCTGGAGAGATGGCTCGGAGGTTAAGAGCACTTGGCTGCTCTTCCAGAGGTTCTGAATTTGATTCCCAGCAACCACATGATGGCTCACAACCATCTGTAATGAGATCTGGTGCCCTCTTCTGGCCTGCAGACATATACACAGATGGAACACTATACACAATAAATAAATAAATCTTAAAATATATATATACCTGGGCTAGCCTGATGAGAATAATGCAGTCATCATGGATGAATCTTCCTACTCCAAATCCAGGTAGGATGAACTCTACCTAAATCACATTAACAGAACTGTCTGCCACACAGGCTATCATTTTGCCACTAATTTTGATGTGTAACGCGCCAACAACTAACTTCCATATTGTCATGCAGATTTATAATGGGTAATGCCAATTGACACTTTACTAATTATATCTGAGTTTCTTAGGTTCTATATCCTTATCAATATTAGTTGTAGGTTAAATTATGTGAAACACATATACACAAAGAAAATACAAATAGGCACATTACATTTTTTATGAAATTATGGTATTTATATAACACTGAAAGGAACTGGAATACATTTTATGTTAATCAAAATTAACTAGATTCAAGGACATGGCACACGCCTTTAATCCCAGCACTTGGGAGGAAGGGGCAGGAGGATCTCTGTGAGTTTGAGGCCATCCTGGTCTACAAGAGCTAGTTCCAGTACAGGTTCCAAAACTACAGAGAAACTCTGTCTCAAAAAAAAAAAAAACCAAAACCAAAACAAAACAAAATTCACGTTTTCTCTCTTAAGTGGGATTTAAATTTAAGTGTGTGTGTAGAAAGTAAAAATAGAAAGGGAAGATAAGCGAGGAAGAAGTTTAGAGGGAAAGGAAGAGAGTAATGGAAAATATTTGTCATGAAGGCAGAAATGGGTGCTTTTTAAAGGGAGCAAGGGGGCCAGAGTGGTCAAAGAAGAACAAAGTATAATCACGTACACGTGCAAAAAGTCGCAATACATCCCATTTGGAACTCATACCACTATGCGTGGGACCTGGCTGCAGTGCTGGCCATTATGCGCTGATCCAAAGCCTTTGCTTTGTGGGCCAGATCAGCTGGGCTCCCATTGTCTTCTTTCTGCTTTTTCTTTTCCCTTAACAAGTGCAGTGCTGATCAGCACTTGGAACAGAAGGAGATGAAGAGGGAGATGCAGGAAAGGACACAGCTTGTTTCCGCTTCTTTGAGATGGTAAGGACAGAGTTGAGTAGTTTCACTAAGGAGGAGCTGGGACTACATATGCCATCCTCTATTCTTTTTTTTAAAATCATATTAAGAAAACTTGAATGCATTTTTATCAGTATAGTGTATCTTAAGATTAATATATTTTAAATAAAATTTCCCACCTGGGCTGACAGTACTCGTCAATGCCCCCCCACCACACCACACATGAACCAAGCTTAGAACCCCTCTTTTGAGTCATTTGAGTTTTCTAAGAGACTCTCGAAACATTATGGGCTATTGCTATTTCCCTTGGTTGCCCCCCATAGATGGAATTAGAAAGAGAAAAGAGTATATCTATGAGAGTCTGGAGGGAAGACAGAAAAAGGGGAAGTGATGCCATTACATTATGAGCTCAAAAAATATTTTCATAGAAGTCACTGAAATTGTAAAAGTTTGCTGATTTTATGTGGTGTACACTCCTTAATCCTTCGTGTGCTTAGTTTAACTTAACGTAATCATCACTACAACCCACAGTAGTAAATGCTTTATCAACCTGAAATCTGTCCTTGGAATTTACCAACTCACTCATGAACCTATGCCTTTTATGTGATTAGGACAGTAATCAGGTCAGAGCTGAATGAGTCCAGTGTCTACAAGCTGGCACTCTGTTATTCAAACACCATCTTCCATTAAGGAAAGTACCTCACATCAATGGCCATGGCATCACAAAAGCCTCTGCTACCTCCTACGAGCTATGCCATGTTCCTTTTTCTGTTTTGGTCTTTTCTGTAGAAACCCTTTTTTTTACCTCTGCCTACCCAGGGTGAGGATTACAGGTGTGGTCCACTCTACCCGCCCAACATGTTCCAATTTTCAAGAAAATAGAGCAGTTTTCCCTTGGAAAAGTGGTGCTCTAGGACATTCTTTTTCCCTCCATAGGATCAGGAAGGAATGAAATATGTAATTGGAGAGAGATCCCATGCCATTCTGTGTGGACCATTCTGCAATCAAAGCAAAACACCCTGTATCACCATCATCGAATACATAGACAATACAATGGCATGGGATTTAGACACCTACAGGCCTGGCCTACTGTAAAGGGAGAAGAAAGCTAAGAACAGAGGGCAGGGTGAGGTAGCCATGCTATTGGCCCACCCATAACCCTCAGTACAGAAGAGAGGTTGTATTTTCTCTTGGTGACTTAGTGTGTGAGAGAAGTGTCCCCGAAACAAACAGCAACTGTCGTCACATACTGCTTCAAGCCCTGGCCTTTTTGCAACTCTGTTGATCATGAAGCACTCATCCGGCTGTCATTTCACCTAGGAAGACCGTCAACTGTGCCTAAGGACAGTGGCAGAAAGCTCCATTAGGCTCCTAAATGTTACCCTGAGCAGGCACTGATGGTAAGGATTCATGACAGGAAGCGTTTTTCATGGGTCTTTCCATACCGCCCTTTATGGAACCTGAAACTCTTGGCAATAGTGCCCTCAGCTTGTCAAAGGGCATCTTTATTCTGTTTTCAGCTCACAAGACTTGGTCACCTCTGTCCTTACCAGTGAAGGGCCTGAAAACCCAGTCAGAAACACCTTACTCTCTTTCAGAACAATTCAAGACTCACACACTGTAGGTGGTTATAGTGCCTAAGCACTGCGGGGCCCATTGGATAGTGCGTCCCTCCGGAGAATTTCTATCTCTGCCCCAGGGAATGCTNTTTTTTTGCTTTGTGTCCCAATGCCCCAAACTGGTGGATCTCATTCACTGTCACTCTTTGTTTTAGTACATTTGCTTTCTCCTGAAGAGGTCTTTAATGAGGAATTTTCCCAGAGATAAATTTAATTAATTCCATTCAAATGGAGTGTTTTCAGAGATGACGGCAAAGCCCACTGTGGGGCATAATTCTCCCTGCTTTATCCAGCAAGGCTCTATTTACCACTCACCATCTGCCTGGAGCTTACAATTCATACAACAACAGAGACAAAGACTGTCTCCTTATGTAGACGCCTTCATAAATACAATGAATTTATATTTATATAACAGAACATGAGACAAAGGTCCAATGGGGATGTGTTGATCAAGGAGGCCCCATAGGACCCTGAACTCAGAGGTTAAGTTGTAGTTTTCCACAGACAGGCTGTGGATCTTGAGTAGTAGGGAACAAAGTCATGTCTCCAGAGGCAATCTGAGCAGATTAAGTGCTAGCGTGGTGATGGACAGCCAGCTGATTCTAGTTCACCCTTGTGCTGTAGATACTAGCTGTCCAATGACTATTCCTGTTTATGATTAAAACCTAGACATTTAACTATGGCAATTGGTTTTGCAGAATCAAAAATATTGTGAAGACCTCTCGCGAGCTTTTGTCTAAGTGGATTTGTTTGCATAAACAGATTAGTTTTTTTTCAAAGCATTATTGCATTGAGATAAAATAAAACCAAAAAAGTAGTGCCTTTTAACAAATACATGATTTAATTGCATGCCATTTATGAGTCATTTACGTTTGCTGTAAGAGGAAAGATTCTGTGTATAGAGAAAATGTAAGGAAGATATGTATCTCTCAGTCACCAATGTATCCAGGCAATAGTCTTTTATCAATGGCAAATACCTACAACCTTTGTTTACCCCGCTTTTGTTTATCAAGCTAATCAAATCTAACAATTCAAGAGACTTTCCTTTTGCAAGTCTGAAATGATTCATCTTTTTGAATAATATGAAATTCTTTGAGCTAGTTTTAGTGTGAATGAGGAAAACTAGTCAACCCTTTCTAGTTCAAAAAATCTCATGGGGTTATTCCAATTGACAACAAAGAGGACCCTAAGAGAGACATACATAGATCTAATCTACATGGGAAGTAGAAAAAGACAAGATCTCCTGCGTAAATTGGGAGCATGGGGACCCTGGGAGAGGGTTGAAGGGGAGGGGAGAGGCAGGGAGGGGAGCACAGAAAAATGTAGAGCTCAATAAAAATCAATAAAAACAAAACAACACAAAATCCCTTGGGAAAAACCTTCGACCCCTGTACAATCATTATCTTGTTCTCGGATGTGGTAACAGGCAGGAAGGAAGTGAATTGTAATGCTAGTGCATATTTTCACTCACTGGTAGCACTCCCCATCGCCCAGAAAGAGAAGATGGTGCCCTTAGGACTTACCATAAGTCTTCCAAGTACCCTGACTTCTGGTTTTGCCCTGGGAACATCACACCCACAAGTCTCTTGAAAATCAGGTCATGTTTGGCATTCAGCAAGAATTCAGAAAACTCCTCCATGTGGACAACAGTGATTCATTAGAGTTCAAGAACTGGCTCACTGATGTTAAAGGGACAACACAAAGAAAGCCTTGGCAATGCACAGAAAATTCCAGATCGGACAGAGCGCTCAGCTCTGTATTGACCACAGAGGTTCTGCTTCTGCTGAAAGAAGCACCATCCATTGAAAGGCGTGGTGTCGAGAGCCACCAGACGCTTTCAAACACTCATTCGACGTTTCCAAATACTAGCCAAGAGCTTGTGTTCTCTCCCTTTCTCCCTTTAACTCCTTTAACAGTGTGGCTGTTTGAACGAGAGCACGGAAACAGCCTCTCTTCTTTGTAGAGAGTTCAGGAATCTGTCAGGTTTACGACAGAGCACATGCTCTTCAGCAATGCCTTCAGACCTGACTGTTTCTGTGTGTTTGTTTACTTTTAATCTAAACTACACCATGTGATATGTCTCTAACCGGGTGAACTCTGTCTAGTGTGTCCTTAATAATTCTCTGCAGTCTCCTCTCTATTTCCCACTCCCTGATCACCAGAGGCTGTAACAGGAGAACGTAAAACAAATGAGCTTCTATTTCCAAGGGGCCATTCCCTCCGCCATTACATTACTCTCCTGTTATATGCGATTGCTGCCTGGGAGGGTTTTACTTTCTGTAACAATCTCTTTGCAGTCCTTTGATTTCGTAGATGATAAAGCAAAATAAGCAGTTTGGGATTCTACATAGAAAAAAAGTGTTGTTGAACTCCCTAGTTAGCTCGCACATAATTTCCTATAATACGTCTATTGTGAAACACAGAGGAGTCTTTTGCTGGGATTCATCACGGGTGCTTTAACATGAAAATTGTACTAAAGAGGGCTGTTTTGTGTATTTGTTTTTGCTTTTTATAAGTGAGTAGAATATCATATCCTAGGGACCATTTACACTCAGTAGGTGAGCTAACCATATATGATTTCAGCCTGCTGAAAATAATTTGCCCATTCAGTTTATTTGCTTGCAAAAAAATTCTCAAAAAAGTACAGTAAATTTTAGCCAACATAGAGATAGTTGGTTAGACCATATGCAATAAATTTCCAGGTTAAAAATACAAGAATATCAGCAGTTTCATAAAGTTTGACTCAAAATGGAAGACTGAATGCAGTAGAGGAAATAAAAAAGAATAATAATGCAATGACCTAAATTACCCAGTGGCACAAGCCTGATGACCTGAGTTCAATTTCCGGAACCCACATCAAAACTGGGTGTGTTGGTGCATGCCTGCAACCCCAATAGTCTTGTAGTAAGATGGGAGACAGAGATAGAAGGATCACCAAGAAGCTCATGGGCTGGCCAGCCTGGAGTGCACACCTCAACACTAGAAACTGCAGGGGAGACTCAGCCTCTGGGTGAAAGGTGAACACTTGTTGGGACCATTTGGAGTCCTGGCCTCCAGCTGCTCTTCCCTGCTAGAGATCTTTACTTTCCTTCTGATTTGAGTTACTAAAAGCTGTGTCAAAGTTGTTTACCAGCTCTGCTTCACGAGCACGAGTGTTGCCTTGGCCTTGCGCATCAGAGGATAAGGTTTTCACCTGTTGGCCCACTTGACCGTTGGGTATATAAGCCTCCGTGGTACTATTGAATAAAGGGCTTTTTACCAGTGACTGTCCCATGTCTCTGTCTCTCTGTGTCTGTGTGTGTTTGTGTGTTTCAACTTCCAGCCCCTTGCCCGAAGCTTGGGAACTGTATGGTAGCGCATAGGGCACAGACAGGCGTTGTGCGCTGCAAACACTGACTACTAAATGTATGTGCAGCTATGTGCAGCTGGGGATGCATGTACACACACACACACACACATCCCACACATACCATACATAAACACCACATGCATACCCCACATACTCCATGTACACATGCAGTAAACTCATACATACTCACCCTCACACACCACATACCACATGCACACATACACAAACATGTATATCACACACACACTCCATACATAAACACCACATACACACACATTTCCTCACATATACCACATACACACACACAAATACACATATCACACACATACACGACTAACACACGGTAAGTGGCTATCCAGAAGCTTTGTCTATTCTGGGTCTTTTGCATTTGTCAAAATGTAATGGAGTCTGATTTTATGGAATGTTTCCAGTGAACTGTGTACAGTGGATCTCTCTAAACAGCCTCTTGGTCTTTGTAATTTAGGGATATACAGTTCTTGCTGGCACAATCTGGAGGTATTTTTATCTGTGAGATATTTTAATATAGTTCCTGGGCAATAAAACTGAAGTTCCAGGAGCTGACTAGTTTTGTCTGACCCTAGAAGTTCTCCTTAGAATTACCAAATCCTTAGCTGCTGGAGGGCACATGGATGCTCTGGTCTGAGCTAATATCAAGAGGGAATCTATAATGAAGAGTGCACTTTAGAAAATCTTCTAAATTCTCCCAGGTTTTGGCTGTTCTTTTCACCTTTGTGTACCAGAGCTTTAAACCACCAGGTGTCAGGGTCAGATGTGAAGAGTAATCGTTTTATTTCTTGCTATACCTATACTATTCTATTCACAGCTAGAACCTCAAGTAGAAGCTTCATCTTTTTTTTAACCTACCAATTATATATCAAAGGTAGAAAATAGCCTAACTGTCACAGTCATTATGTACAAAAATGGTACATGAAGATGCTGTGGTGGTAATGGGTCCTCTGTCCCTTTTGCTGCTGGGGATGGGGACTATAAATGTGTCCTTCAAGTGTGAAGGTGTATAAAGCAACCTTATGATCTGAGCATAGATGATCCAATCCCAAGTAGTTAACCCTAATAATATATACATATGAATAAAATTAAATGAAGTCAGTAGGCTGTATTTTACGTGTGTGTGTGTGTGTGTGTGTGTAGCAATAATAATTATAAGAGGTCATGAATTTGAGAAGTGCAGAAGAAATCAGAGGCAGGAGGGAGATTAGATTATAAATAAATATGGGGCTTATATACAAAATTCTCAAAAAATTGAGAATGTGTCTCTTTCAACTAATCCCTCATATCAAATCTGGTAAGATAGATGCAATGTAGGCTGAACTACAGAGGCCACCTTGCTTTAGGATGCAACCTCTGTGTGGCTTTCATGTCATCATGTGCTAGGAGTTTCCTCAGAAGCTTGTAGGAGAGAAGAACTGGACTTTTCCTAGTAGGTTACTTTATTGATATAGTTATTAGAATATTATTTTTTATTGTCCACTGATGCTAAGCATTTGTCCGAGAGCAGTGGAGATAGGTCTGGCTTGAGTAAGTCCTCAGGAAAGAGAATGATGGGATTCTGACAAGTGTCAGTGACACAGTGCTCTAAATCTGTGTGGCGATTTGAATGAAACTGGCCACCATAGGTTCAGTTCTGACTACTTCTGTGTGTTTATTTTTGGAGTAGGTGTGGCCTTGTTTGTGGAATATGCCATTGGGGTCAGCTTTGGGGTTTCAAATGCTCAAGTCAGACCTAGGGTTTTTTCTCTTTCTGCTGCCTGCCAATCCAGATGTAGAAATCGTAGCTTTTTCTCTAGCACCATGTCAACCTGCATGCTGCCATGCTTCTTGCCATGATGGTAATAAAGTAAACCTGTAGGTCAGCCCCAGTTAAATGCTTTCTTTTATAAGAGTTTCCGTGGCCATGGTGTCTTTTCACAGCACTAGAAACCCTAACTAAGATACTCTTCATAGCAATAGCACCCAGACTAAGACACAGACACTCTTTATAGCAATAACACCCAGACTAAGACACTATTTATAGCAATAGCACCCAGATTAAGACACTCTTCATAGCACTAGCACACTAATTAAGATACTCTTCACAGCAATAGCACACTGACTAAGACACTCTTCATAGCAACAGCACACTAACTAAGATACTCTTCACAGCAACAGCACCCGGACTAAGACCCTATTCACACAATAGCACACTGACTAAGACCCTATTCACACAATAGCACACTGACTAAGACACTCTTCACACAATAGCACACTGACTAAGACACTCTTCACACAATAGCACACTGACTAAGACACTCTTCACACAATAGCACACTGACTATACCCTTTGTGACCAGGACAAAAGGAGCATAGGCAATGTGCTACACCATTGAATCAGAGAAAGTCTCTGTTCCCATGAGAATCTTCACTCTAGTGGGCTGGCATTCTTCAGTGTACCTCACTTAGGGGTGAACCTCTACTTACCTTGGGTGCATGCCTCTGGTCCTAAAGGATCACATGTGTATCCTGTGATTGATGAAATAAGTATGTCTTCAACTGACATGAAGCAAACATGAAGAGAGTTGATAGGCAGCAGAGAGGAAGAAAGGAGTCCATCTTTAGATGTATGAACATCTTCTCATTTATAAGTTGTCATCACAGAGAAAACAGCCTTTGAAAGACTTGCTTGACATAAAGGGCCTGGGGGCACTGAGGGTAGAGGGAGCTTTAGCAGCTTGGAGAACTGATGGTCAACTATACTACAAGGCAAAATGTTCATAGGGCTTGACACTGTTTCTAATGAACTCCATAAAACTAAAACTCAGTTTCTGTATAGCAAGCATAAAGTAGCAATTAGTACGAAATTATCAGCAGCATCAGCTAATATTTACTAAAATGGGACTACCTACTTGAACAGTTCAAGTCAGGTCAAGGGGAATTTGTCTGCACTCTCTTAGTTTAGTTCTTAAATCCAGGATCAACTGCATCCAAGGCGCAGAGAGTACTTGGTACAAAAATGGCTCCCTAGGACTTTTCCAGATCTACTGATTTAGAATGTCTGTGGGGAGAGCCCGTAGCTGTTCACAAAAAATAGCAAAGCATTTCTCAGTGATTTCCTCACCTACCGTTTTGGGAAGCACTGCTAGAGACTGCTAGTCAGTGTGAGAAAGCAGTGTAAACTGGGCATGCTGACTCATGTGTATAATCTCATCACTCAGAAGGTTGAGGCTGGAGGATTGTCATGAGGTCAAAGCCTGCCTGGACAATATGGTGAGTTTCAGAAGACCCTTGGCTACCCTGTAGGAAGAAGGAAAAAGAGCAGGGGAGAGAGGAAGGAAAGAACAAAAGAAGGAGGGAAGAAATATGGAAAAAGGTTCTTGAAATAGGCAGATTATAAGGGATCAGGAGTTTAATCCATGTTCAGAATGTAACAGCCCTGATATTTCTGTCTTGTAAAGCCCTGAAACTCAGCTGGACTGTCCATCGTTGAAAATCCCCAACTGCAACCAACTTCAGAAATGCCAATCAATCTAGGATTCAGAATTTTTTTTGTAGATTTTCCTCTTCTCCCCTTGCCTCCTTTCTTCTTTTCTCTCCTTTATTATTAGGTGATCTGATGATTTGAATATAAAATGCCCCCTGCTGGCCCTTGTGTTAAAATTTGGTTGCCAGCTGATAGGGCTTTTTAGAAATGAGTAAGAGATCCTAAGGGCTCTGATGTCGTCCCTATGTTTCTCCATTGATGGAGTCATAAGTTGGTGAGATTACTGGGAGGAGGAGGAAGAGGGTTTCTAGGTGAGGGCCTTTGAAGAGTATCTTTTTTCTGTCCTTTGCTGTCACCATCTCTGCTTACTCACTGCCAAACCCTTCCACTACCGGCTTCTGCTTCTCTTCAGTCCCTGCAGTAGTGGGTCTTGCTCACCAAGGCCACACACTCTAAGCTGTAAATCAAAATAAACCTTCTCTCCCATGAGCTGTTTTCTTAAGGTATTGTCAGGATGACAAAAAGCTAAATAATACAAGTGGTAAGGGGGATGTGACTTAAAACCATGAGAACAGCATTAAAGTCTTTTATGATAGGGGAATCTGGGTAATTGGAGGAACTGTGGCCAGTAGGTAGGATATTTCATTGTACACATGTATGAGTTTCTCAAAACTTAAGAAAAAATGTAGAAGAGTCTTTCAAAATCTTCAGTTAGGTGGCTGTTCTATATAGCAATGGAGAATAGGAAGCTTTCAATGCTTTTATGGGGAGCGTGACTCATATAGTAAGGTCTCCATGTTTGGGAAGATTTGTTGAATATGGATGCAGGATACAACAGTCTCCTAATATGGATGGTAGCTTCCTATCAGAACTGAAGATCAGTAACTCATGAACCATGCCACCACACAAATAAAATGTTTTAGCTTTTATTTTTTTAACCTAGAAAACTAAAACTGCCAAATGTGACCTTGCCTTAATTTTTTAGGAGCTGTGATATAAGAAATATGGTTTGTGGTTTGCCATCCCATTAATAAGATGACAGATGGGATGAAAGGGGAAGGTTGATTTAATACAGGGCAATAAATGTAGGCAGTAAAAACTAGTAAAAGCATTTCTTCTTGGATAATCACTGGTTTGGGTATAGAAGAAAACAGCATTTTATAGTAACTGCACATATGATCCCATGCAGTTGGGTCAGGGCTCTGCATTTGTGTCAGCTGGTAAATTTCATAATCTTTAGCAATAATTTGAAACTGCTTTTAATTTGGAAGCAGCCTTAGGTTTAGAGAAGCATGAAGTGTGTGTCTAGTTAGGCCACATGCAAGGTCCCCCATTATTATTTTACATTATATTAGAAGATTGTATTTGTTACCACGCCTCAATGTCAAAAACAAGGTGTTAGCTAAAATTCAGACTTCATTAAGAATTTCTTCACTACCTTATGACCAACACTTTCTCAGGACATCATATTAAATTTAGTGGCATATCCGCTCAGCCTCCTCTTGGCAGTTTCTCATACTTTCTTCCTTTAGGACCCTGATAGTGTTGAGGAGCACCATTCAAACAATTTCCTGGAATAAGAATTTGTCTCATGAATTTTTCCTGGTTATACTATAATATTTGCTTGGGGACACTCCATAGGGAGTATGTGATATCTAATCACATTGTGTTTAAGATGATTTGTATCACAATGGCATTATTACTGAGATGAAGTCTCCAGCCACTGGCTAAGGAAGTGAATGGCAGGTTTCTCCACTAAGTGATTTTCTCTCCTACTCATGTAGATTTTAGAAGAAAGACATCCAGCACAGAGTACAGGTAAGGAACGGAGAGCAATGCCCTACTCCTTTGAAGGAGAGAGCTGCTTATATTGTTTGGAATTCTTGTGTGTAGAACGTTTGTCTATTTTTCCCAGTTATTCATATCAGTATAAAAACAGTCATTCTTATTTTATACCCTAGGTTATGATCCAAAACGATTATTGATTTTGGCAACTAAGCTCTTTTGGCTTTGTCTCCTGGGCATTTTTCCATTTGGTTCCAGTAAACCTTTGGCATATTCCTATTTCTGTGAGTGAGTCTGTTTTGGTCTTTGTTTTAAATATTTTCTTGATTTTTTTATTTTGTTTATTTCCAATTCTAAAATAATCTAATGTTCTGAAGATCTCTGGTTGCTTTTATTAGATAATACAAAAAGATAAGAATATTGGGTTCAGTGTTCCCTGGGACTTGGCTTCTCATTGGCAGTATTGGCCTACAGAGAAAGAAATAATATACATGTATCATAATCCATACATGTATTTATGCATATATGTGCACACACACATATATGGAGTTGCATGGGCTCAAGTGTTTCTTTACTAGGATAAACATAAACTGATATTGCTGTCTCCAGTTCTAATCCATAGTGTTGCCTTTTCAGGTACCTGCTATCCATTTGCATGTGGTATCTTTCATCTGTCTTCTGAGAGGTGAGTTTACAGAGTTTGCAAAGTCAGCACTATGTCCCCCTGTAGATTCTTCACTCCACCTCTGGACCCCTATATGATGTTTTAAAACCACATCAAGATTCATTCTTTGTCATGTGGAATACTAAGTTGGGCACATTCTCATGGTCACGTGTCTAGCATTACAGCAGTATACTGGATTGCTTTTACAAACTGTAACAATATTGTTCTTTGCCTTTTAACAATTCCTCCCAAAGGCTCTGGATATCATTTTTAGTATCACAAATAGAATTTTATATTATGTAATAAGAAGTTGTCATGTAGACTATATACTTTCTATGATTGGATTTCCCCCCCACAAATCACTCTATGTATGTACCATAGTTTCTCTTCTAGTCCCCTTTGACCTACGTATAACGTAGTTTCCAGTTGGAGAAGATTGTGAACACAGCTACCATAAATACTTGCATTCTGGTATTTTCATCTCTTTAACTTCCAACCATGTTTTCAAATGCATTTGACACTGTGAGGAGAAATTGTCTAACTGTCCTCCATTCTGACTCTATATTCTTATATTCCCCAAAGTAAAAATTCAGAGTTGAATTTGCTGAATAAATGGCTCCTGAATAGCAAAGGGTATTGGAAACTTTGGGAATATTTGTTCCAATCTAATAGACCTGTCATGCAATCACACTGCTGTCCAGTTCTATAATCATATATGACAATAACCATCCTTTTATATTCATAATTATCACCTACTCATATTTATGGGTGAGGCATTTGTTCAGCTATTTTGCATAAATTTTAATTTTTCTTAATGCTTTCTTGTTATTGTCTTGGATTTATTCATATGTACGTCATCCAAGTCATCTATCCAAAGTGTGTTCTGCAGAATGTTTCCTTCCACTCAGACTTGTCTGAGCATCCTCTCCATAGTGTCCTTTGGCAAAGCAAAAGTCTAACTCAACAAGTTTCTTTTTGTGTTTTTTGTGTTGTGTCTGACTGACTCCTGAGTTGAAGTGCAGTTTGGTGGCAGAGTGTTGACCAAGCATGATAATCAGAACTAACAAACAAAAACAAAAACAAAAGAAAAACTTCTGCAACCTCGGTGGAACTCTGAAACATAGCTCGCTGCAATACTGAGGGGACTTAAGAGGTGAGTGAAAAGCCACATGGTGGGACACCCCATTCTCTAGGACCTCCTCAGTGGGACAAAACCCCGGGATCTCCCCCAACTCCCTTGGCTTTTTTTAGCCAGCCAGCAGGAGAGGTTCCTGCAGGTAGGCTCCCCCAGGACCCAACCCCATCCATCAGACCCTCCAAGTTACTAGCCCAACACCACCTCCAAACTTACCTATCCTCCTGCAACCTCAGTGGAACTCTGAAACACAGCTTGCTCCAATAATGAGGGCACTTAACAGCTTGCTACAATACTGAGGGGATTAAGAGAGAGGACCAAGAGAGACATCCAAGAGAGAATTCCAAGAGAGCAGGCTTAGAGAGAACTCAGAGGCTTTCTGAGACACAGACATTGACAGTACAGAGCAGACCAAGAAAAATTCCATAACACTCAGACAGCCACTGCAAGGATTGGACCAAGATGCAAAGACACTGCCAGCCTCATTTAAAGGAAGAGATGGGTGAGCGCCAATGCAAGAATTTATTCAACAACTTAAAAAGCAACATGGTAACACCAGAATCCAGTGATCACACAAAAGGAAGACTTGATCATCCTAACCCAGAAGAAGCAGAAGAAAATGACTTTAATTGTAACTTTATGAAAATGATGGAGACCCTTAAAAAGGAAAATAAAACCCCCTTAAAGAAATGGAGGGGGGCTGGAGAGGTGACTCAGCAGTTAAGAGCACTGCCTGCTCTTCCAGAGGTCCTGAGTTCAATTCCC
>LOEQ01002761.1:65984-88511 GCA_001685075.1 Bramus lutescens
TCAGGCAGACGCATGAAGCTCCAGCCCAAGATGGACATGGATTAGAATCTTCCCGGTAAGCCAACACTTCATGATGATACACAGATTATTATAAATGGGTTAATCAAGATATGAGAATTAGCCAAAAAGAAGCTAGATATAATGGGCTAGGCAATGTTTAAATGAATACAATTTATATGTTGTTATTTCGGATGTAAAGCTAACCATGTGGGAGCTGGGCGGGACAAAAAGCAGGCCCGTTCCCCTTTCACTACATATAATAATGGAAACTGAAGTTCGGAGGGAAGAAGCAACTTGCATAGAATATGAAGATAATGATGACAGAGTCCAGCATCCAACCCTGGACTGTCTGATCTCACCTTGAGGTTGCCATGTACTTTAAGACTCAGTTCAACAGCTGTTTATTAATACCCTCTCCCTTCCTAACCCTGCTTTGGCTGGAGGGGTACACTGATGAAAACACAGTTCTGTATCGACTTCTCTGCCACAGTAAAGACAATGAAAAAAATATAGTGTCAAAGCAGTGTGACTAGCAGGAACAGTGAATGCAGGCTACTGTGCAAGTCATGACAGTGCAACAAGAGCCTAGAAGCTGCCAAGGTGAATCGCTGGAGGAGGCACAAATCTATTCTGAACCTCAATGGATGAGTCAAGGTTCGGGTTCATCGGACGAAGGAAGAATAGTCTAGGTGAGAAAGTAAATCACGTGAGTGGACTTGAGAAATTGCAGGTGGTGATTTAACTACTGGTGCTCTTCCAATCTGTAGTCTTGGAGGGGTAGGGCTGTGTCCTGGGGATGTCTGTCAGATTCGTGTTAGCAGAGGGAGACTGTCTAGCAGTCTAGCAAGAGGCGGATGGAAGGGTGCACATAGAGAAACTTTAGGATACTCAGTTGCCAACAACTTTCCTTTTGGCTAACTTTTCTGTGGGAAGACAGCACTGTTGTGTGCAGAGAACACACAGCTTGCTATTTTCAAAGAGACCAGGGCAGGACATAATATCCTTGGTTGTGGCTAGCACCACACATGCATATAGTATTCCTTAAGAAATAAAGATGGACACACTGTCAGCAGAAATCACAAATTTATTAACTCTTAAATATATCAATCAGTCATTTACCATTATGGCAAGAAATATATACAGTGTCCCACGGTAAACTGCAGTATTTTCCAAACAATGGAAGGTGATGAACATGTGATTCCACTGTGCTGGAGAGAGCAAGTCACAATTTCCTCGCATCTTAGTGCAGAAGACAGACTGGATCTATGTAATACTTCAACACCACATGCTAAGTTCAAAGTGTACAAAAAGAGAAAAAAATTCTACCACTATTTGTGTCTTTAAATACATGTATGCCACGTATAGCTGCTTCACAGAAAGATAAAAGAAATTAAAAAGGGAAAAGTGAGGCCATTACATTTTTCACAGATCTCATTGGCAGGTTAACACGCACGGCTCAATACATTTACTGTATATATTCATTTTAAATATATATTGTTTTAAATCATGTAATTATCAGAAAAGCTTCAACCCATCTACCATACATTCACTAGCAACAATATCTAAAGTGATTAGCAATCAACACCAAAAGGTGAAATGAGAAAAAGAGGGGAGGGGGTGTTTTCTTTTTGCTTTTTGCTTCCGCTTTAAAAATAGGCTTCGGAGGACTGTGAGTAGCTATGGCTGAAGTAATGCTGATGGAGAGTCCATGCACCACAAAGCATTTCAGTGTGGAGAAACAGCCTCACCGGGACTGAATCAACAAAGAACAAATGAGAACCACAAAGAAAACTGGGGCATTTCCTTTTCCTCTTTGCCTTAATCTGGAAAAACCCTAGCTCCTGGCAGGAAGTTGACACTGTGACTCAAGAGAGAAGCTAGGACTGCACACGTCATAAAGATCAAGTTCAAACATGATGAGGATGAAGAATATCCCTCACGGTACTAGCTAGAGAGAGCAAGGCAGTCAAGGCCCTCACATGCCACCAGGTCCAAGCAAGTGCTCTGCATGCCACCCTGGTCACCCTCCACTTGGTCTTCAGACGATGCTCCTAGTCGGTAGAGAACCAGGACATTGTTGTAGGCTCTTACTGCTGTTAGCACAAGTCTCAACACTTCAATGCTTTTAACCTTGCTAGGATACCTATGCACAAGTGGTGGCCTAAGCTGAATTAAAAATCTTTATTTAAAATCTTATAACAACTTCACGGGCCCTGAAAAGACAGGAAGTGTTAGTTTTATCTTCCTCCAAAAGACCTTGATTTCTATTTTTACCTTCATATTCAAATTTTACTGTTATTTTTACACACTACCAGCTACAGAAAGACAGACAGACCAACAGATAGATAGATAGATAGATAGATAGATAGATAGATAGATAGATAGATAGAATGGGAAAAATTAAAAGCAAACAAATATTACAAAACAAAAACAACAGAATTTGAGATAGAAAAAAGCAAAATCAGTGTCAAGTGTTCACCAGAATTGTGCTTATCTGAAAGCAATCAAACTTGTAAATTATGTTAATTTTTCCCAGTATGCAGTTTGACTCAAATCAACATGGCTTTGATGGTAGAACACCAACTGATTCTTGCCCCTGCAATCACACCAGATTCTGCCCACCTAACCACTCCATTTACACAACACCAACACTTTCAGAGAAAAGCATTCATTTCTACCAGGATCACATCAGGAACTGAAGGTACATACATATTAGCTTTAAAAAAAAAATCAAACCCAAAATCCCAACAAAAAGCCCCAAAAGATTAATGGCAGCGTTCTAAAAAGATTTACTTTTCTCTCACAAACTGTAATTCAGAAAACAGTAATTTTAACGAAATCTTCTAAATCTTGGCATAAACAGAGAAACCTGATGGATCAGTTGAACATGGAATATTGTGGAATTTTCTTGTCTGACCTCCCTCTATAGTTTACCAATGGTAATTTAAGTTTGCATGGAACATCCCATCCAGTAGCTGGAGTGTAAACAACGTATAGGAAGGAATATATGATATGATGATGTGTCACATATGCATTACATGTAGAACCTTCACAACTTCATGCATCAGAAACATGCATGAAGAGGAGGAGAGGACGTCCCAGGGTTTCCCTCCAGGTGCCTTGAGAACAGAACGCAGAAGTGGCACTGTTGACAATTAGCTGAAAAGGAGGAAGAAATAAATTACATTGTTTTCTATAAAATACAGGAATTTTTGCCACAGATGTTACTAAGGTACAATTTTTATAACTTAGCTAAAGCTCAGATTGGAAATACATTATATGAGATCTTTGCCTGTGATCCTTGGAAGACAAAATACACACTTTTAACAAAGACAATTCTAGTCAATCAATAGTATCTATTTGTTCAAACAAAACTAAGCTGAAAAAAAGAACAGAAGGGGTCACAGGCTTCAATCACATTATTAAATATAAATATGTTTTAAGTATTCATATTTACTAGACAAATTTAATAAATTCATATTAGTATTTGGTTGAAACAGAATCAAAGTTCAACTTCACTCTGCTTTTTGCTCATTATGCACAAATTCCTTGGGAAATCAAAATTAAAAGTCAGTTCAGCAAGGAATATAGTCTCAAAAGTGGAGAATGATTATTCTTACTCAGGTCTTTAAAGCTATAACCAAGAGCACCGTTTCTTAAAAGTTCTCTTCTATCCTGAATGGAAAATAGAAACAGTGGCACCTACTCACGTCTGTACCCTAATGCCAGTTTAAGATGCAAATCTTTAAAAACAACAACACAAGCATGGATTTAATTGCAGTCAATTGTCTGTTACCAGAATGACCTCCTTTGTGTTTGTTTCAAGTTCAAGTTCAGCTCGACTTTCAATTGTGCCCCTGACCCCCAGACTCCCACCATTTCATTCAGTCAGACACAGTGAGCTCATGTTCTTATTAACCCGTCGACAGCTAACAGACATGGCAACTTCCAAAGGACAGCAAGGCTCAAAGGATTTCAATGCTTAATGGAAATTGCTATGGATAATTTAGAGCTGTCAGCATTAGCCCAGATATCACTGGCTTTGATGTGAGAACTCTGGGATGTGGAAGTGATGCGATCCAGCTGTTGGAAAAAAGGTCCTTCTTGGCTTCGGTTACCTCGCAAATAGTGGTGATGCTAGAAAATGAACGCTAGAACTAAGGACTCATGCAAAGCCACAATGGATTTCCAAAGACCTCATCTGTGTTTCACTGATTGTTGAGCGAATGCCCAGAAAGGGAAGAACACCAGCCATGCAGCTTTTCCAGCATGAGCCCCGTCACACAGAACCGTGGGGCAGGATGCTACTTACAAGACGCAAATGTGAATGGTTTTCAGATGTTTTGCCACAAAGAGGAGCTTCCTGAGAAGTTTTCTTTTCCATTTGGAATACAGGGTGGCCTATTAAGAGAAGCCCCATTTAAGCCACCTGGCATTAAAGGAAGTTTTCTTAAATAGGCTCTATCCCTTAACACTTCAGAGAATTGCAGAGAAAACTAGCCCCTTGCCCAATACAAAACACATCCATCCTATTTAGAACAGCTGGCAAATTTTGGTTACCTCTTTGGAGTGAAAACCATAGAAACACTAACACAAACTTTATTTTTCACTCCTTTTGTGTCTTCCTTTTGGTAACATAGCTACGTTTTTTTTTTAATGTATTTTAACCTAGTTTTTGTTATTGGGATTTATTTTTGCCTTTATTGATCCTCTTTATTCCTTTTGCATATCCAACAGTGCTAGATGGTGGCTAAAATGACAGAGAGGACCTTTGAAAATCTCTGTGGTTGATAATCTGCCTTCAAACTGAGAAGTCGAAATGGCTTTGCCGGGGCGTGTTGAGTGGCTCTTTGTGAGAACTGGGCTCCACACCCGGCATCTTCAAACAGTGCCAGGGGATACTGCAAAGAGATGATCAGTGGGCCAGGCTTCACCCGACTCTGTTTGCTCTCTTCTTGATTTCAGCGTATCCCATTTTACTGATTCAAATGATTTCCTATCATTGCGCTATACGCCAGCGAGCCCAGCCTGTCCTGTTCTGCCCTATTTTCTAGTGTTTCAAGTCCTAGCACTGTAACTTCACAATGTTTCCTTAGCTTGGCTCTCTTTCGCTTGTGTACTTTTTCCATTTCTGCATCTTCAGATTCTGTTCCCTGTGTAAAATTTTGCTCAGAATTTAGTCTCTTAGGCAGAGTATGAATGTTTTGATGCATTGGCTGTTCACTGCACCCAACTCTCAAGTCAAGCACATAGTTTATTTTTTTCCACGGTCTTTGTGATTAATTGCCTCCCAAAGCAGAATATATGTTTCCTGTGGAAAATGCTTTTTCTCCCTGCATCTAACATAGGAGAGGCACTCACAAGATGTGTTGTGAGTTATCCGTATTATTATTATTGTTTTCTGTCTGTGGGAAATTAAACATGACATGTGAGGAAGAATACTGATAACACCTGATATTTTCTCTTTAAATACTGTTTTCTAAATTTGCCTATTACAAGGGGCACATTAACAAGATATGACAGCCTAGAAATATTTACTTGATGGGTATTGTGGGTGACCCCGAACGATGAAAGTGAACATTCTGCCACTTCCCATCACGGCGGTGCCACACGCGCGTCTCTTCCGACTGCATCGTCTTTGGCATTCCACTGCCGTCCATGTACTGTGTGAGCCGGATGTATGCGATGCAGGCTGCGTCATCTCCTACCAGATGCACGTGAGGGTTCAGGATGATAGTGTGGATTGGTTTATTGCTTTTGGACAAGGCTGAAAGAGAAAGATGTAAAAGGAAAACAAATTAAGGTCTTACAATGTAGTAAACTAAAATCAGGATTAACTTCAGGTGGGATCGACGAGGAATGGGACTCATCCATGCCTTAACGCATTGATAGATTTGCACCAGCTGGGTGCTGGGTGTTGTATAAAGCGTAAACAATGAAACAACAGTGGATAATCTTCATTTTCCTTAATTTCCTTAAGAGGCAATTTGTACTACTCTGGAAATTTTCATTGATTAGGCAGAAAAGCTAAACAGATGCACTTATAAAGCAAGGGCTAGAAGCAGAAGCCACCCTGTGGAGAGAGGAGGAGAAACCCTGGGTCAGGTACCCTGAGCTACTCCCAATGGGGCTGTTGATGGGGTGACTTGCAGTGGTATTTCTGTAACTAGCATGTGGGACGAGGGAAGGACCTCAAGAGTCAATTTTAAAGTCACTGTTTCCCTGAATAATGTTTCTGCATCAAATCCTGTGCCTCTTCAATTTGGTCAGAATGTATTTGTGATCAGTTAGTCACACTTCACAATCTATTGCTTGATCACACAGCTGGTTATGAACAGATGTTCCTCACCAGGCTCCAAGCTCTGGTGTTGTGATAATACCTATATCCATTCTAATCACTTGGTCAAGAGATTTCTGGATTTTGAACACAATTCCTATTGATGGTGTTCTGTAGATTGGAATAGGCTGAGTTATTCTAGCTGTTACCCAAACTTCTCATTCTCAGGCAATGCTTCTTTAAATTACTTGAAATGTTAGTGACATAAAAAGATACCCCATTATGGACAGCACACACTTATGGAAAATAATAGTGCACAGTGTAATGCTGAAATGGGTGAAATATTAATGGATTAATTAACGATTTTACTAGAAATAAAATGGAGTTGATTGATAGGCAGATTAAAGAAGTAATATGAGATGCCTCCATCAAAATGTTGAAATATAAGGAATATGAGAATATTTAACCAAGCTTTGTTAACACAAATTAATTTAAATTACTTATTGTTGCTTATTTGTTTGCAAACACCTAACACATGGTGTGAGAGAGAGAGACAGAGAGAAAGTCAGGCACTAAAAACATATGCCATGTAGACTTGTCAATGCTTTTGATCACTAGACGTGAACCTAATTACCTTAATTATCATACAAGTCCTCCTTAATTCAACAGGATCTCATGGCAAAAAGACTGAATTCCTTTCACATACCATGGAAATGTTATGCAACATTTAAGGCTGTGAGGCCCAAGTAAAATGATGGAATTCTTGCTAATGCTGGGCCTTTGGCTTGGTTTTATCTTTATTTATTCTGATTCGCAGAAACTGCTTTGGAATATTTGTTTTCTGAAAGACATATGCTTCCTCTGAGCCACTGAGATATTAAGACCTTTGAAATCTGAGTGGGAACACTTCCTGATTGCTCATCTTTGTTCATACTGTAATTTGAAAGTGACTTCTAGACTTTTCAGCAGTGCTCAGCCACTGTGGGTATCTTGGCTGTGGTTTCTCTTCCCCATATTAACCATATTACAAAAACTCAAAGTAATACATGTTCATAATGTTATATGGCTTATCTTGTCCATTCACTCAGTCTTAGCGGGTGTTTCCATATTTTCTAAAACATAAAGGACTATTTAGGTATAAAGTGCATATCTTTCGGTTCCCCCAAAGCACAATTTTCATGGTGGATATATGTCAGTAAAAATCCCCACTGCAGGAAAGAGCCAAAGAGTCTGTGAAGTAGGGAGAAGTTCAAGGAGAAGTTGGCAAAGAACGTAGAATAGCTACCGTTTTCAAAGTAGAATCTGTGAAAGTCCATCCCTTCCACTAAGTTGCCCAAAGCTTCAGGTTCGAAGGCAGTGAGGCCTGGATCGCAGATTTTTCTGCAGCAAGAGAAAGATTTCATGAGTAACTGTGCTGACAGATTTGTTCTTTTAAGTCTAAGCATTCAAACAGGAAATTTCTACCATAGACCTTGACAAAGTGATCAAAAAGCAGACTCCAAATTGTCATTTTGTAGAGGCACAAAACCAAGTTAATCAGCTCAAGCACAATCATTTCTTGCTTTTTAATTCCCAAAGTTAATGCTTTAGTTTTCTAACTTTTGACTTAAGTTTCTTATGTTTGAAGTTTTCTCAAAGTCGAGGACATACTCTAAGTCCTTCCAAATCATCTTTGACTTGGGAAATAAATAATTTTTGGAACAATTTTTAAGGGACCCACTCTCTCTATCCTTCCCAAACATCCATATTGTAACTGATTTGAAGGATAGGATGTCAGTCTGAATTTCCTTGGAATGTCTATAAGATTGCATTAAGCATGTGCTTAAGGCTCATTTCACTTTCAAAAGAATAGTAATAGGTGTTTCAAATGGGCATAATAGTTTCTTTTTAATCCCAGAAGCAGAATTCAGCAAAGGGGTGTGCATCTCTAAACTATTCACAAGAAACCAATGGGCTTTCTTTGGAGAAATTTTCTTATTCAAACTATTAAACGTGATCTATAGTAGGAGGCAACTAAAACTCATTGATCCTAAAATAGAAATTAATGCAACATGCTTCAAAGACAGGTTATAATGGATGGAAATGATACAAGAAAGAAAGAAAATTGGAGCTGGGTTTTTAAGGATGAGTCAGAGTTTTGCAGGGACGTGGAAGGTCCCGAGTTGGAGAAAGGAAGCAAGGACTCGGGGTACAAATAAAAATTTTTTTGGTCTATTTATTAATTTGCTGCAAAGGAGAAATGCCATGGGTGGGAACCCATTTAATTTCAAGTGGACATGCTCAATACTGGAGGGAAACTTTAACTGTTCATCAGGGAAACAAATTTGCAAGCCTAACTCCCTGGGGTGTTTCAGAGCATAGCACAGTTCTTGGAACATGGTGCTGGCACACCAGGAACGGTGGGGCACACATGTTTTTCAGCAAGAGTCCCAGGCCAGCCTGGGCAACACGAGTCCCTGCTTCAAAAAACACAAACAAAGGAATGCAGAGCTGGTGGCCTGGAGAGAACACTTTGAGGTCTCAAACCACAGCAATTATCCTTTGTGAGGAATGCGGTGGTAGAGGGGGAAATAATGAACTTTGTCTCCGACTGCCTGCTGGGCAGGTATTTTTAAGCCCAAGTCAAATATATATATATAATTTCTTCCTAAGGAGTGAAGTGGGAAGAACAGCGTTCCTATGGCAACAGAAATTTATTCCTCCAGGTGTTATTATTACCTCTATAAAATATGGCTTAGTTGTCAGTCTATACTACCTCACATTGGCATTTGCAAGTGTTATTCTCTTTTTCACCTCTCTGTCATTTGTTATCATCTGTCTGTCTGTCTGTCTGTCTGTCTGTCTGTCTGTCTGTCTGTCTGTCTGTCTGTCTGTCTATCTATCTATCTATCATCTATTTCTCTCTATCATCTATCTCTCTATCATCTCTCTATCTGTCTGTCTGTCTGTCTATCTATCTATCTATCTTCTATCATCTATCTATCTATTATCTATCAGTCTTCCATCTACCCACCTATCTATCATCTACAGTTACCACTTATCCACCTATTTTTCTATTGTTCATTCTCTCACCATAGGTCTCAGATGAAAAGACTGACAGTTTTCTGGACATATTGGTTGAGGAGTACTGTGAGGAAAACTTAGGGAGCAGCTGCCAAAGCCTCCCCAACATGTTCTTCAACCTAAGAAGCTTAAGAATGGAAGTAATACTGGGTTATCCTGAGGCCTGGAAGTATAAATCCAGACCAAATGACAGGCCTCTCTAGGCAAAGAAGAAGTGATGGGCTCTCAACACTGAACTATTTAAATATCCTACTTTGAACTGTGTGGGAACTGTAAATACCTCATATCTACTGGCTGCAATTATACCCTGTCAGTGAAATAAAAACAAGACACAACTTTTGTCTTTCAAAGAAGATGGCTATCACAAAAAGAGCTTTTTAAGAGTCTTTGAATTCTTAAGAGATTCACAGAGGTCTCACAAGGTTATAACGGTAAAAAGAATAAAAAAAAGAGCAAGAGCAATTTCTACAGCAAGGAGGTATTATCAGCCACAGTTTTTGAGAGAGCTCTGGGACAACATGGATCCAAGCTCCAACCTTTAGTGTTTCTGTTACAAGTGTCCTTTATTAGATGCTAGCGAGGAGCTGTTGCCCACACACATGTTCAGGTGTATGCACATGTTTGTATGTGTATGATAGTAGCTTAGTCTGTATACTGAGTGACTCTTTTCCATATTTTACATTGCCCATTTTGTGTGTGTCTGGATAGTCAACATCCTTCTATTACTTACTTTTGCCACAATTTAAGGGGAAGAGGATTTATTTGGGTTCATGGTTTTTGAGGGCTTCAGTTTTCACAGGCTTTGGGCACACACTTAGGTAGGGGCATAAGCAGGCTGTATTCATTTTGCCATTTATATTTTTGTCTACTAAAGTCCAACTCATATTCTCTTCAAATTTTGTTTCTTTCCAATCTTATCCACTCAGCACAAAAGCTAACTTTTGACAGATTTTGTAAACAACTTCCTAAGTTGATTCTCTGGTAGTTTTGGTTTTGCCTTTTAAAATTAGTGATGCATACCAATTTTACTAGTTGGGAGATTAATTTATCTTCTCATTTGTGATCATTTTTCCTGCTGTTAAACTGAGAAACATTTTTGTAACGAGAGATCAGAATCAATCCTTTTCTTTTTATTTTTTTATTCATTTTTTGCATTTAATACTTTCACATAGTGGGATTATGTAATAAGAAAAAACCATGGATTTACATCCCCAAATAACTTCGCAATGACACTTCATGTATTATTTAAATAAAATGTTTTATTTTTTTTCCCAAGCAAAGTGATTTCCTTTATATAAAAATGTACTCCAGAAGTCAGTAACTATTTAAACTAAGCATAAAATCCTCCTCTTCAGTCAAAAATCTCCTTAATACAAAAACAAACTGGAGATGGAGATGAAGCTGAGCTTCACTGATTCATGAAGGGAAAGAATCCTTGACATCAATGTTTATTATCTTTTTCTGTCTCAATTCCTGGCCGAACTACAAAGGAACAAATTTCTTAACCCACTTCTCTGCTTTCATTCTTTCTAAATCCTAGTCTTCCTGGATTTCTCTGGTGGCCTACTTTCGCTCAGAACTCTGGGTGATGACAAAGAAGCGTCATTCACAAAGCCGTTCCCAGTCTTTAGATCAGAAGTTGAGTCATTTCTCTGAAATTATAAACAAGTTGTTTCTTTCTTGAGTGTCCTTTGTCATTTCGAAGACAGAAATCTCTTGTCAACATGTTAAAGCAGGGCTTAAATGGGCAGGACTTCAGACACCCTGACAAATACAACGGCAGAAAAAGTGCACTCCGCCAGTGTGTGGAAGCAAAGCAAATGTGTCTGTCCCTACTCACGTGTATGCTTCGAAGTCCCCATTGTTGATAGCTTCAATCAGTTGCTCGGTGACTTTGATGATCTCCTGCTTCCGTGCTAAAAGCAAAGACAGAGTTGGATGAGAACAAAGGACAAGGAGCACACAAGATTTTGGTCAATGATACAGCTACTCTTTTAAATGAGGGCATCATATAAACCATCTCTCCTGGAAAAAAAATGGCCGCTCCTTTTGCACAGTCTTTAGCTCAAAATAGGAGGTCAACAACTATGTCTCCTAGGAGCACTTAGAAGCACAGATATCCAGGTCGCAGCCCGGACCAAGAGATTCAGAATCTGGACTGTAACAGGGCTCTCAGGTCTCAGTCATCTAGGAGACACTACTCCATCTCATTTGATGACAAACAACAGGTACCCGGAAGGTTGCATTTACTTTTGCTATTTTTATCACCTTGACTTAGAGAATGTGCTTTCTATTAACAAATGTGTCACCAAAAAAGTCAGGTTATAAAAGTACCAAAAAACAAACATCCAGCTTCAGAGTGAAGATGGTATGTTGCACCAAGACGTTCCAACATTAGGTAACTACAGACTTCTTACATTTCCAGTCAACCTGCCTGGCCCTTCCAGAAGAGGGCATTAACACTGTGATAGGCCATTGTATTTAGGTAAATGGTCATTAGTAAACTCTTGAAATTGAGACAGAGACATACGAATGCTGCCAATGTGTGCAATAAGCAGACAGAAGCCCCTTGCAAAATTATCAAACCCAACAAACATCAAGCATCATTAGTGGCTTTTCCTACCTAGGACTGGTAAAATTATTAATGGTGGGTCTGGCTCAGACATCACTCTTAAAGCAAATTCTTTTCCAGTTGCATCTGCTTCAAGTGCTCCTACCCTTTTATTGAATACCCATAGTTCCTGAGCTGTCCCCTGGGTATCCCTGACACCTCCTTAAGTTAAAGTACATGTCTTGTTTGGTTACTATTAAGCTTAGTTCTATTTAAATAGTTTCCTATTTAAATAGAAAATTCCTTATGAGCAAAGAACATGTTATTCTTTGAGTTGCCTAAGAAACTTTTGCTCTTAAATGTTAAATATATTTGTGAATTTGATCCATTGAGATTACTGACAACATTTTCTTAATTTCGGAATGTTTTTACTCATGAAATTATGTTCCAATATTAATATTTATCGTGTTTAAATATAAATTATATTGAAAATATTAAGTTGATTAGGTTTCATTTTAGGATCACTGTCCATCATCAGAATCGGACTGGTGGTCACAAAGTTGTTTTCAGTTTTTCTGTGTGAGGCATTGCGACATTCCCATTCATCATGAAGATGCTAACCTTTGCTTTTAATTCATTATTGATTACAGGAACCACTTTTTAAAATGAATCTGTTCTTCATGCTTTAACACAAACTTTAGTGTGTGTTCACTTTCAAAATCCAAGTGATGTAGGTGAAATAGTTTCTTAATGAAGAATAAAATTGTAAAATTAATTTGACTCCATGAAGACTATATGATACCATCTCATAACAAATACAGCAGTCAGGTATCTTTATAAAATGATTATTCGATTAGCCCATAGAGTGGCTACTAACAATGTAAATGCTGATAATATGAAATATTGTAATATCACTGTTAGAAGCTCATAGTAATTGTGTAACTTCTCATTTGTATGTAAGAGCAGAACATGGGTATTCCTAGCTCCTCTGCACACATAATATTTGGTTTTTCTTTTTGTTTGATTGATTGGTATGAATATTACAGCCATCCGCAGGATATATTGATGGAGTGGTAACAGCCAAGAGTTCTGTAGCAGGGAGGTTGCCAGTGGCACATTCAGTTTAGTTAAGTGATTCGTCTGTCTGTGGCCCTGGCAGTGTGAAGCTTTGGCGAAGGCCGGGACAGCTATCCTGACTCTGGATCCTGAAGGGCATCCATGAAGAGCTGCTCAGAAAGGGGGAGTGTAAGGACCTGGCTGCCCAAGCTCTCTCCTCACACAAGACCCCGCATTTAAAACTAACAATGTTTTTAGTAAGCATTGGCCAGGTGGAAAAGTATGATTAGAAAACGATGACAATCTTTTAAAACTAACCAAAAAGGAGAAAATAAAGACCAACGTTAAGTGCTGACTGTGTTACTCAGTAGGCTGGGCAGCTCACAGAGTGTACAAACTTCTGGAACAGTTCCTGAGGTCCCCCAAACCCCACAGTCTCTCACAAGCACAGGATGGAGTCAGGAGCAGCAGCAGTGAGTGACCATCTTTCACTCAGAACCACCGTTGCCCACATATTCCCTCGCTTTCTCAAGTTTTGCTACAGTGGCTTAAGCTTGTTTTTTTTTTTTTTTTCAATATCAGAGTCATGCAAACTGTCTTTCAGATTAGTTCTCATTCTCAGAAACAATGGCCTCCCAGCTGACTTGGCCAAGCAACAAGTGGATAGGGCTCAAAGCAGCATGCCTCCGGGCAGTAGCATCCTGGAGGCAGTGTGAGCCTTGGTTTAGGAGGGGCCTGGAACTCAGGAATCTCTGAAGTGTTCATTTCCTCCAGGCAAAGGTGTGTGAGTGAGTCACAGTTGTTGGGCCTGGCACCTGACAGCTGACTCTTGGAAGGAAAGCAGAAGGCTGAAAATGAATCACTCATGTACAAGGCTCCGAGGTTAGAAGTTAGAGCTGTTGCCACAAGCTCAGTTAGCTCTTCCCCAACAGCAGCGAGCCCAGGGGATTAGTCACTGTGCCAGGTCCCTCGCTAGCTGTTTTCTATGAAGAGGGTCTGCTCTTTGCTCTCCCTTCTTCCTAAAGGTAAGAAGTGACAGCCCCTGAGGCAAGATGGGGAATATCATCAAAGGGGGAGGGGAGTGCCTTACAGCGTTCCTCACCGACTGTAGAATGCCGCCAGTTTAATCTCCGAATGCTGACTATCAGTCAGCAGGACCCAAAGTAGTTTTTGAGGATTTCTAGTTTGGGAAAACAGAAGGGCAGAAGCAAGCAGGAAACATGGTCCAGATTCTCAGAGCTCTTTCCATGCAGGCATACAAACACATTGGGCATGCTTCTCTACCCAAAGTCACAGCTCATTTGACTTCTTTATTGATCTAGATATCAAAAAATCTTCAGTCCCTAGGACAAATGCTGGACATTTCAAAGTTACTTACTTGTCTGAAGAGAACAAAGTGAATATTGGAAAAATGATTGATAAGCATCAAGTGATTTCAGGGTTACTTCTGTGTAAGAACTACAGCAGAGCAAATTTTATTATTGTTTGATAAAGAACTTACAGCTTGAAGGTGCAGATACTCTTAGAGACCAGGTACAGCACCCTATGGGAAATCAGGCCAGGCCCTAGATCCCTACATTGGCCCCTAAAATGATCTGACAGCCCTCCAGCAGAGGGGTGCAAGGCATCCTCACCCCATGGCAACTACAGGGTAAGTCTGTGGCCCTATCAGAATCCGCTTAGCGCTCAGATTAGGCCAGACTAAATTAGATGGAGTGGAACTTTCTCTACCCCACCCCTTGGAAAACCTACAGAAGTGAGGACTTCTTTTGTTTTCCCGGTTTTCTGAGTGGAGACTGAAGTGTCTATGTCTTTTTTCAAGAGCTCAGTTGTTGCTGCATCTGGAGGCTGTCTCTCCTACTTCTCCACTGTAAGCTTTTAGCCAGGTTTGCGACGGAAGCCCCTTTCTCCTCACAGGTTGCCTCTGATACAACGCGATGGCTCTCCCAACGATCCCCTAAAGATTGTGTACCCACCCCAGTGGTTGAAAGGCTGTCCTGTGTGAGAGACTCCAGTCTTCTTTTGAGCTCTGTCTGTTAGCATTTAGTGTAGAGAGAGCACCTTCACAGGAAAGAGTATCTGCACAGGTACTCTTCTCGTCTGTGATTTCTTTCATAATTTTCTCCTTCAGATCTATACCTTAAAGCCTATTTTCAAAGTCTCCCTTGACTATTTCATGCACTTCAAACCAAACTACCTGAGCTAAGTTTGCCAAGTTCAACCACCACCAATGAGAAGAGACAGGCAGGATAGATAGACGCTAGCGTGTTTCATATTATGAGATCACATCTCACGATGTGGAAAGAAGCCTGTATATGCACACTGTAAATATCTCAGCACCTACACATGGCTAATGGATTGTTTTAGTGTGAGTTACCTTCTAACAAGCTCATGTCTTGGACAGAATGTGAGGTCTCAAGAGAGAGGACAAACCCAAGTGCACAGAGATGCTGAGGAGGGAGAGCACAAGAGGGACCACGCAGGAGATATGGGAGAGACACTCCAATGCTGTGAATCTCAGAAACAGAGCTGGTCACCTGATCAGAGGAACAAGCTAGCAGTGACTCCCTTCCTTGTTTCTCAGCTCTTTCTTCCCTGTGGAATCTTCTGGTTGGAGAGAGGGTCAGGTCTATTTGTCAGTGTGACATGGATCTGCTACTGTCTCAGGTCACTGACACTGAAGAAAGCATAGCTTACAGATTTCAATTCCTGCCTCTTCATTGGCTTCCTGGTGGCAAGCAATTGGGTCACCATAGTCCAGTTACACAGGCATAATTGGTTTTCCATGGATCTCTATCCAAATGTATAAAAAAGAGCTTGAGAACCAGAGGGCATATCCCACCCTTCTCTCCAGTCCATCAAATGACGCTGCTTTCATCTTCTAGTGTTTCACATTGGTCCACTTCTCCTGCACCACTGTGAGTCCAAGTACTCTCCCTGTTCAGGTTCCCTAATATGCTGCCTGAGTTTCTGTGAATAATTCAGACCGTCACCTTTCTCTTTAGGAGGCATTCAGATGCTTACAAATGCGTATCTCTTCGAGAATGTCCCCTTTGAAGTCTTCTAGAGTCTTTTCACTGTTGGTAGCATTCAAAATGAGACTGGAAAGCTTTTTGCAGCTTCAATCCTGCCCATCTCCTCAAAGGCTGTTTTAATCTCATGATGCCCACACCTCTTCCTACCCCCCAGTCCCGTACATGTGCTGTCCTTTGGTCCTAGTGAACTGTTCCCACGTCCATGCTTGTACATTTGTTTAA
Organism: Bramus lutescens; assembly: GCA_001685075.1. Taxonomy (NCBI): domain Eukaryota; kingdom Metazoa; phylum Chordata; class Mammalia; order Rodentia; family Cricetidae; genus Bramus; species Bramus lutescens. Next base: position 82,189 of record LOEQ01002761.1, read on the forward strand.
AAAACCAGATCTCAACTAGTTTTCCTTTAAAAGGACTCAATAGCACCCATGGACATGGTCATAAGGAAGGGAGACTCTCACTGGGCCTTACCTTTAAACAAAGAATCATAAACAACTAAGGAATGATGGCAGGGAGAGAAACAGTCATCTCGAGGGAGGCGTCCCCCAACTGGTGATCTTACACCAAGTGGTCAGTCCTGAAATCATGTCCATACAAGTAATAGTAAATGAATGAAACAGGTTGAATTTACATGTTCAAGTGTGTGTGTGTGTGTGTGTGTGTGTGTGTGTGTATACAAAACAGGGATGAAGAGCAAAGAGGCTGAATTTGAGAGGAAGCAAGGTGTGGATGGGCAGGGTTAGAAGGAGAAAATGGAAAGAGGGAAATGATTTAATTTTATTTTAAGTAAAAACACCCTTCCTTGGCCTTCATTTTATGTCAGATTGAAAGGATATTATACAGTTGCACATGTCTTATACTTGATTTTAAAAATCAGTTAGTGCCCTTTTCTTTACAGGCTCACGCAGTTAGTCAGTTTCCTCTGTCTCTTTGTATGGGGCAGGAATGACACCATTGCAATACCAGCATCTAACACAGTTCCCGTCTTAGAGGAAATGCCCAGTGAGTATTTGAATGAACGAATCCAGTTTATAATTTCCAGTCCAATGGTCTTTCCAGTGCACAATAATGCCTTATTTGGCATCCAATAAAGCCTCTAAGCAATTTAAAGTGGAAACAGAGGCTACAGCTTAGTAATAGAGCATGCACTTAAACTGCAGGGAGGCCCCAGGTTTAATCCTCAGCACCAAAACAAATTTGTAATATAAGAACCTAATAGAAATCAGTGTAGATTAAATCAGCTTGTTTTGTACAATGATAGAAGAGATTTTCCCTTCTGACTCACATGGAGTGATTATTAAAACCCTTTCCTTCTCCATACTTTCTCCTTTTTACTAATGGAGTCACAATTCACCAAGGTTCCCAGCTGGGTGTACTTCTGGAGTCTGCTGTTCCTTTATCCTCATACACAACCATCCATGAGTCATTAATTTTCTTCGGTACTTGTGATGTTTCCCAGGGCATATTCTCAACCTTCACATCTCATAACAAGCTCATGCGCTCCTCTCATCTTAACCTGGATTGCCCAGTCTCCACCAAGGAGTCCTCATCTTTCCAGCCTCTATGTTCCTGTTTCTTAGAGCTTGCCATATTCTAAGAATTTATTTCTGTTTCATTTTATGTGAATTGGTGTTTTGCCTACATGTATGTCTGTGTGAGGGTGCCAGATCCCCTTGAACAGTTGTGAGCCACCATGTGGTTGCTGGGAATTGAACCCAGGTCCTCTGGANTTTTATGTGAATTGGTGTTTTGCCTACATGTATGTCTGTGTGAGGGTGCCAGATCCCCTTGAACAGTTGTGAGCCACCATGTGGTTGCTGGGAATTGAACCCAGGTCCTCTGGAAGAGCAGCCAGTGCTCTTCACTACTGAGCCATCTCTCCAGTCAGCATGCCATATTCTAAACATCTCTAGGTGTAGGACATTTCGGACTCGCTTCACTTTCTGGCTGAAGCTGCTGTGTCTCTGCACCTTTCACCTGGGCCAATGGCAACCCAGTCTACTGAGCTGCTCCAGCCAGAAGCCTTGGTACCTCCCTTTGGATCACTTCCTCATATAATGTAACGTAAGGGTCTCCTCACCGCTGAATCTTTCTGACAGTCCTTTCTCTCAGGGCCCATTGCCTTTGATCTGATCTAGGCTCTCACGAGTTCCCATCTCCAGGGTCTTCTACATTGGCCCATTCTGCCCCTCACTACAGCAGATCCATCCACCCCAATCCCTTTAGGGTTTCAGGGCCTTTACAGTTCATAAATCAAAGGCTGACCTTCTCTGTGCACTTCAGTACTTTTCCAGCTTTCTGAACCATTCTTCAGCTACCCAGGGGCTCTGTTCTTTACTGAGCTCTGAATCTTTGATGACATTGTGTCTTCCCTCGGTTTCCCTTTCTTCTGCCACATTGAGTTCTGAATGGATATCATCTCCAATGCCCCGCTCATAGGTTACCTTCTCCGCTGGCTGCTGCTCCTGAGGGCTCCACACCCAGCTATTTTTATCTCACTGTGATTGTGCTGCATTCCCCAATGAGTATGTGACCATTTTATATTCTGAACACTTGGAACTACGCTAATGTTTCTAAATGCACATATATTTATGTACACATACCCAGTCTATAAAAATATAGTATACATTCAAAGTCATTAAGGAGATGTCAGGTACCTGGAAGATGCCCAGCTGCTGCTCTGAGAGTAATCTGGATGTCAGAGTCAGCAGAAGGACTGACGATCAGGCTGCAGGGTTTCCATGACGGAGCCAGAGAAGATACAGTACCTACGGGCACAGTAGGGAAACCTAGGGGATTCCAGGCAATGTTGAAAGATGTTTCACTTCAAGAAAAGAAAGAACGTAATGGAAACATCCTAACTATATGGGTTTGAGATTTTTATTTGTTTACATTTGTGATTAAACAGACCCAGGCATCTAACTGCCTGCAAATGTGGCTTTTCACTCCCGGATGTTTGCAGATTTGTTACACGTTGAAACGCTTTACTGGGCTGTGTCTAAAGATTACTTACTCAGTCATCAAAAGCTGCCTAGTAGGAACGGTGGTTGGGTCTGTCCGGAGCTGTCTTTGCTCTTCGGGGACACTATGCAGTTGTCTACCCAGTCTTTCCCACATGTGTACTGCAGTTTAGTCTAACCCTTGCCTACCTTTCTCGGTGGGAATTCATTTGGCTCCTAGATGCTTGAAGGACAGAGAGGTGGAAGGACTTGCTAAGCCACTCAGCACAATCAGACTAGGCCAGAACTTGAGCTTGATGTAGCTCAGCCACCCCCCACCCTTGCTATTCAAATCGCTAACCTCTGTTTCTTTATAGCCCACAGTGCTTAATTCAATATTTTGAAATCATAAACCTAAATGAGCCAGCTAAATGTCTTTGAACTCACTCTGACAAGGTGACTGACTATTTAATTACTGGGCCAGGTTTGCAATTAATTACTGCGCCAGTTTCCCACATCTGGGAGCCCCATGGCTTTATTGTCTTTTTCCATGCTGCCATCAACAAAAATAACCCCTGGGAACAGTTACGTTAGGCAAATACACAAACTAGGATCATTTTCAGGCTGTTGGTGGTTTCATAGAAAAGGTACTTATAAGCCCAGTTATGCTTAGCATTCTCTGTGCAATTAACAACTTGTTTCTCCGTGACTTTATTTTCCCTTCAGCAATTTTGTGTTAGTTAACACTGCAGAGAATAACTTCTATCATTTTATCACTGAAAAAAATCACACCTATCAAAGGGTAGGACTAGTTGGTTTAGTAATCTATAAGATTTTATTCAAATATAAGACTAATAATCACCAAATGATGTTTTCAAAAGTTACTATCCAGTTTCTACTATAGAAGCATCTAAAATGTCCACTTTTCAGGGCTGGGGAGATGGGCTCAGTGATTAAGAACAGTGGCTGCTCTTCCAGAGGACCCAGGTTAATTCCTGGCATTCATACGACAGCTCAGTTACCTTCTGTACCTCCAGGTCCTGGGCACCTTCTTCTGGCCTCTGAGGACACCAGGCATACATGGTGCGCAGACACATATGCAGGCAAAACATCCATATACATTAACGATGATGAGGATAAATTTTAAAATTCCTCAGCGTTTTAATCTCTCTAACCTCCCAAAAACAACAGAAAAATTAATCAAAGTATCCTTGGGATTTTCTCTAGAGTACACAGTAGCTTCAAATTTAAGAGCAAATATCAGCACCTTCTCTCTCTCAGCTTTTCATGATCTGACAATTAACAAATGACACACATAGTGTGTACATTAGATTTTTAAGATTCCGAAAGTTATCTTTGAGCTAAAAATGAAACAAAATATATACTATTTTAAAAATCAAGGGATGTGTAGCCAGGCCTGGGGATGCACACCTTTAATACCAGCACTTGGGCAGGTGAATCTCTATGAGTTCAAGGCCAGCCTGTTCTACATAGCAAATTCCAGGAGAGCAAAGGCCACACGGTGAATTCTTTTCTTAGGGAACAAGAAAGGAAATGGATGTATAAAGTAGTGACAGAGATTTTCATAGAAAAAAAACCTTAAATGTTTCATGGTATAAAGAAACTGTGGTTATTCAGAACATTCACTTAAATAAGAGAATGAAGGTGAACCACACAAAATCAACTGGCTAACTAAAGTCAGCAACTCAGAGCTGACTTCAAGATCCTAAAAACAGCTTAAAATTGTGTGTACCATCAAGTGTGTAGTATTAGCATCCTATATTAATCATTTAGATGTGGTGCCACTTTCTCTGAAGATTTGAGGATGCAAAAGAAGGAGGAGGAGGAAGAGGAGAAAGAAAAAAGTATGAAGAAAGAAAGGAAGGAGGAAAAGGAGAGAGAAAGAAAGAGAGAAGAAAAAAGGAAGGAAGGAAGAAAGAAAGAAGGAAGGAAGAAAGAAGAAAGGAAGGAAGGAAGGAAGGAAAGAAGGAAAAAGGAAAGAAGGAAAGAAAGAGACTAAAGACTTGTAACATCTGCCTGGATTTAAAATGACGAATTCTAGTTTAGACCCAGATCCCTGTATAGACAGAATTGGTTGCTCGAAATCTTGCTCAATGATGTTTTTGTCTTTCAGTTGTCATCAGCCAAAGGAAAGAGGCATAACTGCTCCACACAGGAGACTGTGTGCTTAGTCCCGAATGGGATAACTATTGCTATCAGGGAACACAATGAAAGAAGAGGTGAAAGGATTTATGAGACAGAGCTGGGGAATAGGACTGTGGGATGCTACCTCCCACCCTTCTGCTTTCCCTATTTCCTCCCTCACAGCATCCATAGCCTATTGTCTTCTCTCCAGAGCGCCTTCCTTGCCACAGTCCCTTTCTCCTTTCCTTTCTGTGGTCACTCTGATTTTATACTCACACACAAAGATTTGGAGCTAGGAGCCACAGATAAGCACAGATTCGTCTTTCTGACCTCACTCAGTATAATATTTCTAGTTCCATCTATTTTCTAGAAAATTATATCATTTTTCTTTATAGCTTTAAAAGAGATTTAGGTTTGCTACAGTAGGAGAACTGAAAAATGATGTTGCTTGATATTTCTCAATTCCTTCTGATATTTTTGAAGCTTTTCTTCCCATTTCCAAGTCAGCAGAAGCTCTTGGTCATATTGTAGTATTGTTCACACCAGTATTACCTTGAGGAGGTTCAAGTCAGAGTTCTAACACCTAACTTTGGGTGCTTATTTCACTTTTAAGAATGCCATTTTGCTTTTTAAAAGTGTTTGACACTTGTTTAACTCGTTTTGACATAATCTTTTGTAAGACGTCAAGGTAACACAGTGGGGTGCTACTATGACCAGAGGACATGTGATGGTATCTCCTGTCATTCCATCCCATCCCATATTTTCTAGCTAAATATTATTATTGTTATGAGGATGAAGAAGATGATATTGGTGATGATAAAGATGCGTGTGTGAACATGCCATGTAACATATGTAGGGGTGAGGACAACTCAGTAGACTCAATTCTTCACAATTTACTGTGGGTGTCGGTGGTCACGCTCAAGTCTCCAGACATGCATGGAAGTGCTTTTACCTGCTGGCCCACCCCATCCCCTCTTCTAACTAGTTCTCATGTTTAGCAGCTACAAGAACAGTAAGTAGCTTGTGATTCCACACACAGCCCATCATCATCATCAGAAAGCTTCCTGAGTCCACAAAGGAGAATCTGTGAGGATGAACTGGGTCAAGAGAAGCAGCAGCAGCAAGGCTGATTTAGAGAACATGGAGTATGCTCCATCTTCGTCTCTGCCCCACACCATGTGAAATATGGGAGGAAGTGTTCTCCACAATTAGTGGGGAGCTAATGGACAGGTTCACATGACACGTACGATGACTAAGGGATGCGGTTTTAAGTTGTAAAGTGATCAAGACATTAGGGACCTTCTTGACAAGATAGTAGCATAGTATATTTGTCCATGGCACTGTGTGATCAATGGACAGGACTCAGCATAGTTAGGTTCCTGTGTTTATCCACTAACACTGATATTATGGAAACTAACTGGGGTAAGCAGGTAAAATAGCAATCAGTCTGAAGAAACTTAGAGTGGTCTGTCCCAACTTCTAACACTTCCTAAGGTTTAGAGGGAAATTACCTGTGTTTTTTTTTTCCAGCATTAACTTGTTTTTATTTTTTTTATTTTTTTATTTTTTATTATTTTTTTATACTTTTTTATTAAAAATTTCCACCTCCTCCCATTTCC